>CM038794.1:283117219-283214258 GCA_021764765.1 Vicia sativa
TACAATCATCACATTAGCCAAAATCATGGTTGTCACAATGGTAATTACTAATTTAATTGAAACCATATGTGATTGTGCATTGAAGAATGAAATCAAAAGGAATGGTGGAATATTGTTTTATAAGTATAATGGGATTATTTGAGTATTTATTTTGCTCTATATCATGAGAATATATATTCGTATTTATATACAGATCATGGTGAAATTATGAAAGATAAAAATAATTTTGAAGTTACATTTACAAAATGTTCTTTTTCACGCTTAACTTAAGAAACCGACATTTTCTTTATTTCCTTTTAAACAAAATTAGTAAAAAAACTTTTCAGTAAAATTATTTTTTATAAATTAATAACTAGTTTTGATATCTAATAACATAAATATACATTATAAAATATTATAAGATTTGTCAAAATCATATGAATTTCTAAAGATATATTTTAAAATGATTTTGTTTTACAAAACATATTTAAAATAGCTTTATGTTTAAGTGATTTTCAAATACATAAAATATTTTCAAACATTTTTTTAAAAAATTATATTTTTCCCTAACAAAAGTAATGTGCGCCTATATATAAAAGAATTATAAATTTTTTAAACAACCACATCTTATATCTTTGATATAAGTGATTTTATGATATCGATACTATATTGATAATTTTTCATTAATCAATAAAATTTATTTTATATAACACTTAACCCTAAATGTCCGAAAAATATATGGGTACCTAAAACCTTATTATATATGATGTATGTGTGACAAGATAGGATTAATGCACCAATCTTAATTTATACAATGGTAGATCAAGAAGAAATGCTAATATTCCATTAGAAAAACAATGATCATTTATGGCAAAGTCAACAAGTTTATCACCTAGACTCAAGTCTAAAACGTATATATAATGATGAAGAAGTTTGACCATCTATAGCTTAAGAAAAGATGATCATGTACCTAGACAAACATTATATAATGTACTAAACACTAGTGATCATATGCGGTCCTATGAAGAATTAATCACCGCGGCTCATATGGATTAAGACCAAATAAGATGTATAACACCGAGAATGTCAACTCAAATGCCACATCATGATAGGTGCAAGTCACTACAATGAATGGAAAGATATGGTTTCCATACATATGTAGTATATGTTTACCATACTTATTCCCAATATACAAATTATTAGTAAATCAAATATCCAAGCTCTATATTAATGAAAAAATCCAAATATTAAAGACTATTGATTCATTATGTTTAAATAGTATAACTCAAAACTATATCAACAACGTAATATAATTGTAACCTTTGTAAATTATTTTAATATTTGCAAAAAGAAAAATACCTAGACATTGATGCTATTTTATTTATTATTCTTTATTAGGAAAGTTATACATCATATATACTTACTAGGCACTGTGTCTTTTCCTTCGTGTGTAAATACACACAAGAAGCATTTTGACCAATAGAAGCTAAAAGTAACATTGCTTATTAAATATAGTATTTAATTATGAAACTAGTGTTATTTTTGTCTCATGCCTGTTGTAATAATTGTAAAAAGTATTTGAGCTATTGTTTTATAAATTATTAAATGTATAGTTGTATAAGGTAAATTTTCAAATGATTATATGGTAATATATATACAAAAGTGATATATTTGATAGTTTATAAAAAAATTCCAACACTTTCAAAATATGAAGATATGTAGAGTAATTATAATCATTAAAAATTAAGATATCATCAATTCTTTTGATAACCAATAGTATAATTTTATAATCTCTAACTTTAACGATAAACAATGTCACCGACTTAAATTTATACTTTTATAAATATTTTAAATATTTAAATTTGATAACACTATATTAAAAAAATTATTTTTCCAATGGCATGACAGAGAAGGCAATATTGTAGTGTTTTTTTTCCTACACATAATGATTAATGATGTATTTTAGTAAATGTAGTTCAATATTTGTTTCATTAAATATCCTAATTTTATATATTCTGACTAAATAATGACATTTGTTTATTGAATAAAATATGTATGTAAATAGGAATACAATTTTATATCATTTTATTTTATAAATAACTTTACATAATAAATATATGAATTACAAGAGAATGCAATGTTTTAGTTTTAGAGTGCTTCGTTCTTTTATTTAAAGACCTCTTCATATGTGAAATCTTGATCCATCCATTCGCTTTTTTCAGCAATTTATCTTCAAAACAAAAATATACAATGTCACCAATTAGCTACCTTCATAAAATGTATCACACAAGAAAGTTTTAAAAATTCTAAATATTTAACACAATACCTTCAAATAGATGGATATACACATTTTCAGTAGCCTATACACAAAAATCAAAAAGAAGATATGAGATCAAATAAAAGTGATCCACAACATATATGTAAACCAATGTATGAAATATGTAATAAATCATATATTAATAAGCAAAGTTAATAATGTTGATTATTGATATCCATACTGATTGGTGGAGACAACGTGTAACTTCCGTAAATCACAAGTGCCATTAACATTTATTTTTCTCTGATAGAACTATTAAAAGCATAGACTTATGACTTTCGAATCGTTTGGATTATAGCATATTCCATTAGGTTGAATAGGGTCACAATCGACTCCAGCCCACATGCATAATTTACACCACAATCATTGGAGTAGAGTTCTAACCTTAGCCACACACCACGATTGATCTCCTCTACAATCATCACATTAGCCAAAATCATGGTTGTCACAATGGTAATTACTAATTTAATTGAAACCATATGTGATTGTGCCATTGAAGAATGAAATCAAAAGGAATGGAATATTGTTTTATAAGTATAATGATTATTTGAGTATTTATTTTATGCGCTATATATCATGAGTCTATATTCGTATTTATATACATAGAACATGATGTGAAATTATGAAAGATAAAATAATATTGAAGTTACATTTTACAAAAATGTTCTTTTCACGTTTAACTTAAGAAAACCGACATTTTCTTTATTTCCTTTTAAAAAAAAATTAGTAAAAAAACTTTTCAATAGTAAAATTATTTTTATAAATTAAGTAACTAGTTTTGATATCTAACAACATAAATATATATATAAATATTATAAGACGTGTCAAAATCACATGAATTTTCTAAAGATATATTTTAAAAATGATTTTTGTTTTACAAAACATATTTAAAATAGCTTTATGTTTAAGTGATTTTCAAATACATAAAATATTTTCTTTTCAAACATTTTTTTTTTAAAAATTATATTTTCCGAACAAAAGTATCGTCTATATATAAAAAGAATTATAAATTTTTTAAACAACCACATCTATATCTTCTTGATATAAGTGATTTTATGATTGGATACTATATTGATAATTTTTCTTATTAATAAAAATTTATTTTATATAACACTTAACCCCAAAATGTCCGAATAATATATACCTAAAACCTTATTATATATGATGTATGTGTGACATAAAGATAGGATTAATGCACCAATTCTTTAATTTATACAATGGTAGATCAAGAAGAAAATAATATTCCATTAGAAAAACAATGATCATTTATGGCAAAGTCAACAAGTTTATCACCTAGACCTCAAGTCTAAAACGATCATATGTAATGATGTGAAGAAGTTTGACCATCTATTTAAGAAAAGATGATCATGTACCTAGACAAACATTATAATGTGTACTAAACACTAGTGATCACATGTCCGATGAATTAATCACTGCGGCCCATATGGATTAAGACCAAATAAGATGTAATAACACCGAGAATGTCAACTCAAATGCCACATCATGGATAGTGTGTCACACAATGAATGGAAAGATATGGTTTCATACATGTAGTATATGTTTACCATATTTATTCCCCAATATACAAATTATTAGTAAATCAAATATCCAAGCTCTATATAATGAAAAAACCAAATATTAAAGACTATTGATTCATGACAAGCTTTAAATAGTATAACTCAAACACTATATCAACATTATAAATAAGTTGTAACCTTTGCAAATTATTTTAATATTTGCAAAGAAAAATACTCAGACATTGATGCTATTTATTTATTATTCTTTATTAGAAAGTTATACATCATATATACTTACTAAGGCACCTCAGTTCTTTTCCTTGTAAAATAATAATACACAGCTTGTACATTTTGACCATTAGGAAGCTAAAAGTAACATTGCTTATTAAATATAGTATTTAATTATGAAACTAGTGTTATTTTGTCTTGGCAGTTGCAATAATTGTAAGAAGTATTTGAGCTATTGTTTTATAAATTATTAAATGTATAGTTGTATAAGGGTAAATTTTCAAATGATTATATGGTAATATATATACAAAAAGTGATATATTTGATAGTTTATAAAAATTCCACCTCAAAATATGAAGATGCGAGAGTAATTATAATCATTAAAAATTAAGATATCATCAATTTTTGATAACCAATAGTATAATTTTTATAATCTTAACTTAACGATAAACAATGTCACCGACTTAAAATTTATACTTTTATAAATATTTTAAATATTTAAATTGATAACACTTATTAAAAAATTATTTTTCCAATGTGCATGACTAGAAGGTAATATGTAGTTTTATCCCATCGTGCTTAACGTATTTAATGACAGTTCTTAGTAAATGAGTTCAATATTTGTTTCATTAAATATCCCAATATATTTTGACTAAATAATGACATTTGTTTATTGAATAAAATATGTATGTAAATAGAATACAATTCTTATCATTTTATTTTATAAATAACTTTTACATAATAAAATATATGAATTACAAGAGAATGCAATGTTTTAGTTTTAGAGTGCTTTCGCTCTTTATTTAAAGACCTCTTCATATGTGAAATCTTGATCCATCCATTCGTTTTCAGCAATTTATTCAAAACAAATATACAATGTCACCAATTAGCTACCTTCATAAAATGTATGACACAAGAAAATTTTAAAAATTCTAAATATTTTAACACAATACCTTCAAATAGATGGATATACACATTTTTCGTAGCCTATACACAAAAATCAAAAGAAGATATGAGATCAAATAAAAGATCCATAAAATATATATAAACCAATGTGTATGAAATATAATAAATCATATATAAAATAATAATGTTGATTATATTGATATCCATACTTGATTAGGGATAACGTAGGCACTTCCGAAAAATCAATGCCATTAGCTTGTTTATTTTCTCGATAAATATTAAAAGCATAGGACGATGACTTCAATGTTTGGATTATAGCATATTCCATTAGGTTGAATAGGGTCACAATACCACCACATGCATAATTTAAGGCACCAAGCAATTTCGAGTAGTAGCTCTAACCTTAGCCACACACCACCATTGATCTCCTCTACAATCATCACATTAGCTAAAATCATGGTTGTCACAATGGTAATTACTAATTTAATTGAAACCATATGTGATTGTGCCATTGAAAGAATGAAATCAAAAGGAATAGGAATATTGTTTTTATAAGTATAATGAGATTATTTGAGTATTTATTTTGCTCTATATATCATGAGTCTATATATTCAGATTATATACATAGAATAGAACATGATGTGAAATTATGAAAGATAAAATAATATTGAAGTTACATTTTACAAAAATGTTCTTTTCATCGCTTAACACTTAAAAACTGACATTTTCTTTATTTCCTTTAAAACAAAATTAGTAAAAAACTTTTCAATAGTAAATTATTTTTATAAATTAAGTAACTAGTTTTGATATCTAACAACATAAATATATATTATAAAATATTATAAGACTTGTCAAAATCACATGAATTTTCTAAAAGATATATTTTAAAAATGATTTTGTTTTACAAAACATATTTAAAATAGCTTTATGTTTAAGTGATTTTCAAATACATAAATATTTTCTTTTTAAACATTTTTTAAAAAATTATATTTTCCGAACAAAAGTACGTCGTCTATATATAAAAAAGAATTAAATTTTTTAAACAACCACATCTTACTTCTTTTTGATATAAGTGATTTTATGATATCGATATTATATTGATAATTTTTCATTAATCAAAATTTATTTTATATAACACTTAACCCCAAATGTCCGAAAATATATGGGTACCTAAAAACCTTATTATATATGATGTATAGTGTGACATAAGATAGGATTAATGCACCAATTCTTTAATTTATACAATGGTAGATCAAGAAGAAATGCTAATATTCCCTTAGAAAAACAATGATCATTTATGGCAAAGTCAACAAGTTTATCACCTAGACCTCAAGTCTAAAACGATCATATGTAATGACGCGTGAAGAAGTTCGACCATCTATAGCTAAGAAAAGATAGATCATGTACCTAGACAACATTATAATGTGTACTAAACACTGGTGATCACATGTGTCCCATGAAGAATTAATCACTGCGTGCCTATATGGATTAAGACCAAATAAGATGTAATAATAACGAATGTCAACTCAAATGCCTCATCGATAGGTGTGTCACTTACAATGAATGGAAAGATATGGTTTTCATACATGTAGTATAACTTTACTACACTTATTCCCAATATACAAAATTAGTAAATCAAATATCCAAGCTCTATATTAATGAAAAATCCAAATATTAAAGACTATTGATTCATGACAAGCTTTAAATAGTATAACTCAAACACTATATCAAGTAAATAAGTTGTAACCTTTGCAAATTATTTTAATATTTGCAAAAAAAATACCAGACATTGATGCTATTTTATTTATTATTTTTATTAGAAAGTTATACATCATATATACTTACTAAGGCACTGTTCTTTTCCTTGCGGAAAATACACACATTGTACATTTTGACCATTAGGAAGCTAAAAGTAACATTGCTTATTAATATAGTATTTAATTAGAAACTAGTGTTATTTTTGTCTGGGCAGTTAATAATTGTAAAGTATTTGAGCTATTGTTTTATAAATTATTAAATGTATATAGTTGTATAAAGTAAAATTTTCAAATGATTATATGGTAATATATATACGAAAAGTGATATATTTGATAGTTTATAAAAAAAATTCCAACACTTTCAAAATATGAAGATGAGAGAGTAATTATAATCATTAAAAATTAAGATATCATCAATTTTTTTGATAACCAATAGTATAATTTTATAATCTAACTTTAACGATAAACAATGTCACCGACTTAAAATTTATACTTTTATAAATATTTTAAATATTTAAATTTGATACTTATTAAAAAAAATTATTTTCCAATCGGCATGACTAGAGAAGGCAATATTATTGTAGTGTTTTTTTCCCACGTTAACGTATTTAATGACGCTTAGTAAATGTAGTTCAATATTTGTTTCATTAAATATCCTAATTTTATATATTCTTGACTAAATAATGACATTTGTTTATTGAATAAATATGTATGTAAATAGGAATACAACTTATAATTTTATTTTATAAATAACTTTACATAATAAATATATATGAATTAGAATGCAATGTTTTAGTTTTAGAGTGCTCTTCGTTTTTATTTAAAGACCTCTTCATATGTGAAATCTTGATCCATCCATTCGTTTTTTCAGCAATTTATCTTCAAAACAAAAATATACAATGTCACCAATTAGCTACCTTCATAAAATGTATCACACAAGAAAGTTTTAAAATTCTAAATATTTTAACACAATACCTTCAAATAGATGGATATACACATTTTTCGTAGCCTATACATAAAAATCAAAAGAAGATATAGGATCAAATAAAAGTGATCCACAACATATATATGTAAACCAATGTGTATGAAATATGTAATAAATCATATATTAATAAGCAAAGTTAATAATGTTGATTATCGATATCCACATTGATCGGTGGAGACAACGTAGTACCTTAAAAATCACAAGTGCCATTAACTTGTTTATTTTCCTCGATAAGCTATTAAAAGCATAGACGCATGACTTTGATCTGTTTGGATTATAAAGCATATTCCATTAGGTTGAATAGGGTCACAATCACCCACCACATGCATAATTTAAGGCACCAAGCAATTCACGAAAAGAGTCTCTAACCTTAGTAACACACCACGATTGATCTCCTCTTACAATCATCACATTAGCCAAAATCATGGTTGTCACAATGGTAATTACTAATTTAATTGGAACCATATGTGATTGTGCCATTGAAGAATGAAATCAAAAGGAATGGTGGAATATTGTTTTTATAAGTATAATGGGATTATTTGAGTATTTATTTTGCGCTATATATCATGAGTCTATATATTCGTATTTATATACATAGAACATGGTGTGAAATTATGAAAGATAAAAATAATATTGAAGTTACATTTTACAAAAATGTTCTTTTCACGCTTTAACTTAAGAAAACCACATTTTCTTTATTTCCTTTTAAAACAAAATTAGTAAAAAAAACTTTTCAATAGTAAAATTATTTTTTATAAATTAAGTAACTAGTTTTGATATCTAACAACATAAATATATATTATAAAATATTATAAGACGGTCAAAATCACATGAATTTCTAAAGATATATTTTAAAATGATTTTGTTTTACAAAACCATATTTAAAATAGCTTTATGTTTAAGTGATTTTCAAATATAAAATATTTTCTTTTCAAACATTTTTTTTTTAAAAATTATATTTTCCGAACAAAAGTATCGTCGTCTATATATAAAAAGAATTATAAATTTTTAAACAACCACATCTTATATCTTCTTTTTGATATAAGTGATTTTATGATATCGAGGAATTATATTGATAATTTTTCATTAATCAATAAAATTTATTTTATATAACACTTAACCCCAAATGTCCTAATAATATATGGGTACCTAAAACCTTATTATATATGATGTATGTGTGACATAAGATAGGATTAATGCACCAATTTTAATTTATACAATGGTAGATCAAGAAGAAATGCTAATATTCCATTAGAAAAACAATGATCATTTATGGCAAAGTCAACAAGTTTATCACCTAGACCTCAAGTCTAAAACGACTATATGTAATGATGTGAAGAAGTTTGACCATCTATAGCTTAAGAAAAGATGATCATGTACCTAGACAAACATTATAATGTGTACTAAACACCCAGTGATCACATGTCCGATGAAGAATTAATCACCGTGCCCATATGGATTAAGACCAAATAAGATGTAATAACATCGAGAATGTCAACTCAAATGCCACATCATGATAGGTGTGTCACTACAATGAATGGAAAGATATGGTTTCATATGTAGTATATGTTTACCATACTTATTCCCAATATACAAATTATTAGTAAATCAAATATCCAACCTCTATATTAATGAAAAAATCCAAATATTAAAGACTATTGATTCATGACAAGCTTTAAATAGTATAACTCAAACACTATATCAACGTTATAAATAAGTTGTAACCTTTGCAAATTATTTTAATATTTGCAAAGAAAAATACCTAGACATTGATGCTATTTTATTTATTATTCTTTATTAGAAAGTTATACATCATATATACTACTAAGGCACTGTGTCTCTTTTCCTTGCGTAAAATACACACAGCTGTAAGTACATTTTGACCATTAGGAAGCTAAAAGTAACATTGTTATTAAATATAGTATTTAATTATGAAACTAGTGTTATTTTTGTCTTGGCAACAGCAATAATTGTAAGAAGTATTTGAGCTATTGTTTTATAAATTATTAAATGTATAGTCATAGGGGTAAATTTTCAAATGATTATATGGTAATACATATACACAAAAAGTGATATATTTGATAGTTTATAAAAAAATTCCAACATCAAAATATGAAGATGCGTGAGAGTAATTATAATCATTAAAAATTAAGATATCATCAATTCTTTTGATAACCAATAGTATAATTTTTATAATCTCTAACTTTAACGATACAACAACAAGTCACCGACTTAAAATTTATACTTTTATAAATATTTTAAATATTTAAATTTGATAACACTTATTAAAAAATTATTTCCACAAATCGACTAGAGAAGGTAATATTGTAGTTTTTTTATCCCACGTTACACGTATTTAATGATGCCTTAGTAAATGTAGTTCAATATTTGTTTCATTAAATATCCCAATTTTATATATTGACTAAATAATGACATTTGTTTTAATGAATAAATGTATGTAAATAGGAATACAATTTTATCATATTTATTTTATAAATAACTTTACATAATTAAATATGAATTACAAGAGAATGCAATGTTTTAGTTTTAGAGTTGTCACTTTTATTTAAAGATCTTCATATGTGAAATCTTGATCCATCCATTGTTTTTTCAAGCAATTTATCTTCAAACAAAATATACAATGTCATCAATTAGCTACCTTCATAAATGTAATGACAACAAGAAAATTTTAAAAAATTCTAAATATTTTAACACAATACCTTCAAATAGATGGATATACACATTTTTCGAGTCCATAACAAAAATCAAAAGAAGATATGAGATCAAATAAAGTGATCCACAATATATATATGTAAACCAATGTATGAAATATGTAATAAATCATATATTAATAAGCAAAGTTAATAATGTTGATTATTGATATCCATACTTGATTGGTGGAGACAACGCAGGCACTTTGCAAAACTGCTGCATTAGCTTGTTTATTTTTTCTCGATGTAAGCTATTAAAAGCATAGGACGATGACTTTGATCGTTTGATTATAGTATATTCCATTAGGTTGAATAGGGTCACAATCACCCACCACATGCATAATTTACAAATTCAAGCAATTGCTTTTCTAGTGAAGTAGTCCTCCTAACCTTAGCTACACACCACGATTGATCTCTTCTTACAATCATCATTAGCTAAAATCATGGTTGTCACAATGGTAATTACTAATTTAATTGAAACCATATGTGATTGTGCCATTGAAGAATGAAATCAAAAGGAATGTGGAATATTGTTTTTATAAGTATAATGAGATTATTTGAGTATTTATTTTGCTCTATATATCATGAGACTATATATCTCGTATTTATACATAAAATAACATGATATGAAATTATGAAAGATAAAAATAATTTTGAAGTTACATTTTACAAAAATGTTCTTTTTCACGACGCTTAACTTAAGAAAACCGACATTTTCTTTATTTCTTTTAAACAAAATTAGTAAAAAACTTTCAATAGTAAAATTATTTTTATAAATTAAGTAACTAGTCATGATATCTAACAACATAATATATATTATAAGATTGTCAAAATCATATTAATTTTCTAAAGATATATTTTAAAATGATTTTGTTTTTACAAAAACATATTTAAAATAGCTTTGTTTAAGTGATTTCAAATACATAAAATATTTTTCAAACATTTTTTAAAAAAAATTATATTTTTCCTAACAAAAGTACGCCGTCTATATATATATAAAAAGAATTATAAATTTTTAAACAAACACATCTTATATCTTCTTTTTGATACAAGTGATTTTATGATATCGATACTATATTGATAATTTTTTCATTAATCAATAAAAATTTATTTTATATAACACTTAACCCCAAATGTCCGAAAAAATATAATGGTACCTAAAACCTTATCATATATGATGTAATGTGACATAAGATAGGATTAATGCACCAATTTTAATTTATACAATGGTAGATCAAGAAGAAATGCTAATATTCCTTTAGAAAAACAATGATCATTTATGGCAAAGTCAACAAGTTTATCACCTAGACCTCAAGTCTAAAAGCATCATATGTAATGACGTGAAGAAGTTTGACCATCTATAGCTTAAGAAAAGATGATCATGTACCTAGACAAACATTATAATGTGTATTAAACACCAGTGATCATATGTCCTGGATGAAGAATTAATCACCGTGCCTATAATGGATTAAGACCAAATAAGATGTAATAACACCCGAATGTCAACTCAAATGCCACATCATGATAGGGTGTACACTACAATGAATGGAAAGATATGGTTTTACATGTAGTATAACTTTACCATACTTATTCTAATATACAAATTATTAGTAAATCAAATATCCAACCTCTATATTAATGAAAATCCAAATATTAAAGACTATTGATTCATGACAAGTTTAAAAGTATAACTCAAACGCTTATATCAATATTATAAATAAGTTGTAACCTTTGCAAATTATTTTAATATTTGCAAAGAAAAATACCTAGACATTGATGCTATTTTATTTATTATTCTTTATTAGGAAAGTTATACATCATATATACTTACTAAGGCACACGTGTCTCTTTTCCCAAAATACACACAACTATGTACATGTCTTTTGACCATTAGGAAGTTGCAAGTAACATTGCTTATTAAATATAGTATTTAATTATGAAACTAGGTTATTTTGTCTTGGGCAAAGCAGGTAACAATTGTAAGAAGTATTTGAGCTATTGTTTTATAAATTATTAAATGTATAGTTGTATGGTGGGTAAATTTTCAAATGATTATATGGTAATATATAACTGCAAAGTGATATATTGATGTAGTTTATAAAAAAAATTCCAACACTTTCAAAATAATATGAAGATGCGTAGAGAGTAATTATAATCATTAAAAATTAAGATATCAATAATTTTGATAACCAATAGTATAATTTTATATAACTTAACTTAGCGATAAACAATGTTACCGACTTAAAACTTTATACTTTTATAAATATTTTAAATATTTAAATTTGATAACACTTATTAAAAATATTTTTCCACTGTGTATGACTAGAGAAGGCAATATTGTAGTGTTTTTTTTTCCCACGCTACACGTATTTAATGATTTTAGTAAAATGTAGTTCAATATTTGTTTCATTAAATATCCTAAATTTTATATATTTTTGACTAAATAATGACATTTGTTTATTGAATAAAATATGTATGTAAATAGGAATACAATTTTAATATTTATTTTATAAATAACTTTACATAATAAAATATATGAATTAAAGAGAATGCGATGTTTTAGTTTTGTAGTGCTCTTTTATTTAAAGACCTTTCATATGTGAAATTGAGCATCCATTCGTTTTTAATTTATCTTCAAATAAAATATACAATGTCACCAATTAGCTATCTTCATAAAATGTATGACACAAGAAAATTTTAAAAAATTCAAAAATATTTTAACACAATACCTTCAAATATAGATATATTTTCAGAATTTCATACACAAAAAATCAAAAGAAGACATAGAGATCAAATAAAAGTGATCCACAATATATATGTAAACCAATGTATGAAATATGTGATAAATCATATATAACAAGTGTTAATAATGTTGATTATTGATATCCATACTTGATCAGGAGACAATCGTGAAGACTTCCTAAAAAAAATCACAAGTGCCATTAGTTTGTTATTTTTCCGATAGAAGCCAAAAGTTAGTTAGACCACGACTTTCGGAATCGTTTGATTATAGCATATTCCATTAGGTTGAATAGGGTCACAATCACCAGCCCACACATAAATTTCCACCAACAATCACTAGCAAGAGTCTCTGATCCCTAGCCACACCACGATTGATCTCCTTACAATCATCACACACAAAATCATGGTTGTCACAATGGTATTACTAATTTAATCAACCATATGTGATTGTGCCATCAAGAATGAAATCAAAAAAGAATGGTGGAATATTGTTTTTATAAGTATAATGAGATTATTCGAGTATTTATTTTGTTCCATATATGCTTGAGTCATATATTCAATTTATATACACAGAACATGATGTGAAATTATGAAAGATAAAATAATTTTGAAGTTACATTTTACAAAATGTTCTTTTTCACGTTTAACTTAAGAAAACCGACATTTTCTTTTTATTTTTCAAACAAAAAATTAGTAAAAAAAACTTTTCAATAGTAAAATTATTTTTATAAATTATAACTAGTTGTGATATCTAACAAAATAAATATATATTATAAATATTATAAGAAGGCCAAAATCACATGAGTTTTCTAAAGATATATTTTAAAATGATTTTGTTTTACAAAAACATATTTAAAATAGAAGCTTTATGTTTAAGTGATTTCAAATACATAAAATATTTTCTTTTCAAACATTTTTTTTAAAAATATTATATTTTTCCTAACAAAAGTACGCTGCTCATATAAAAAGATTATAAATTTAAACAACCACATCTTATATCTTCTTTTGATATAAGTGGATTTTATGATATCGATACTATATTGATAATTTTTCATTAATCAATAAAAATTTATTTTATATAACATTTAACCCCTAAATTTCCGAAAATATATGTGGTACCTAAAACCTTATCATATATGATGTATGTAGACATAAGATGGATTAATGGCACTTTAATTTATACAATGGTAGATCAAGAAGAAATGCTAATATTCCCTTAGAAAACAATGATCATTTATGGCAAAGTCAACAAATTTATCACCCAGACCTCAAGTCTAAAAATCCATCATATGTAATGACGAGTTAAGTTTGACCATTCATAGCTTAAGAAAAGATAATCATGTACCTAGACAAACATTATAATGTGTACTAAAACACCAGTGATCACATGTGTCCGATGAACAATTAATCACTTGTGCCCATATGGATTAAGACCAAATAAGATGTAATAACATCGAGAATGTCAACTCAAATGCCACATCATGATAAAGGTGTGTCACTACAATGAATGGAAAGATATTTCATACATGTATAACCTTTACCATACTTATTCTATATACAAATTATTAGTAAGTCAAATATCAACTTAATTAATGAAAAAAACCAAATATTAAAGACTATTGATTCATTACAAGCTTTAAATAGTATAACTCAAACACTATATCAACGTTATAAATAAGTTGTAACCTTTGCAAATTATTTTAATATTTGCAAAGAAAATACCTAGACATTGATGATGCTATTTTTATTTATTATTTTTATTAGGTGTTATACATCATATATACTTCATTAAGGCACCTCTCTTTTCCTTTTGTGTAAATATACACAGCTTGTACATTTTGATTATTAGGGAAGTTAAAGTAACATTGCTTATTAAATATAGTATTTAATTATGAAACTAGTGTTATTTTTGTCTTGGCGCTTGTAATAATTGTAAGAAGTATTTCAGCTATTGTTTTATAAATTATTAAATGTATAGAATAGAGGGGTAAATTCAAATGATTATATGGTATTATATATACAAAGGATATATTTGATGTTTATAAAAATTCCACTTTCAAAATATGAAGATGCGTAGAGAGTAATTATAATCATTAAAAATTAAGATATCATCAATTCTTTTGATAACCAATAGTATAATTTTTATAATCTTAACTTTATTGAGTAAACAATGTCACCGGATTTAAATTTATACTTTATAAATATTTTGAATATTTAAATTTGATAACACTTATTAAAAATATTTTCCAATGTAATTTACTGTAGAAGCATTATCAGTAAGTTTTTTCCTTAACGCTATAATGTATTTAATGATGTTAGTAATGTAGTTCAATATTTGTTTCATTAATATCCAATTTTATATATTTTTGACTAAATAATGACATTTGTTTATCAATAAAATGTGTATGAATAGAATACAATTTTATCATATTTATTTTATAAATAACTTTACATAATAAAATATAATGAATTACAAGAGAATGTTTAGTTTTAGAGCAAGCCGTTTTATTTAAAGACCTCTTCATAATGTGAAATTGATCCATCCATTCGCTTTTTTCAGCAATTTATCTTCAAAACAAAAAAATATACAATGTCACCAATTAGCTATCTTTCATAAATGTATGACACAAGAAAATTTTAAAAATTAAAATATTTTAACACAATACCTTCAAATAGATGGTAGGATATACACATTTTCGTAGCCTATACACAAAAATCAAAAGAAGATAATAGATCAAATAAAAGTGATCCACAACATATATATGTAAACCAATGTATGAAATATGTGATAAATCATATATTAATAAGCAAAGTTAATAATGTTGATTATTGATATATCCATACTTGGATTAATGGAGACAACGCGGTGCACTTCCAAAAAATCACAAGTGCCATTAGCTTGTTTATTTTTCCGATGCTATTAAAAGCATAAGACACAATGATTGGATCGTTTGGATTATAGCATATTCCATTAGGTTGAATAGGGTCACAATCACTCAACCCACATGCATAATTTAAGGCACCAAGCAATCACGAGTAAGAGTCTCTAACCTTACACACACCACGATTGATCTCCTCTTACAATCATCACATTAGCCAAAATCATGGTTGTCACAATGGTAATTACTAATTTAATTGAAACCATATGTGATTGTGCCATTGAAGAATGAAATCAAAAGGAATGGTGGAATATTGTTTTATAAGTATAATGAGATTATTTGAGTATTTATTTTGTCTATATATCATGAGTCTATATTCAATTTATATACATAGAAACATGATGTGAAATTATGAAAGATAAAAATAATTTTGAAGTTACATTTTACAAAAATGTTTCGCTTAACTTAAGAAAACTGACATTTTCTTTATTTCCTTTTAAAACAAAATTAGTAAAAAAAAACTTTTCAATAGTAAAATTATTTTTATAAATTAAGTAACTAGTTGTGATATCTAAAATAATATATATATTATAAAATATTATAAGAAGGTCAAAATCACATGAATTTTCTAAAGATATATTTTAAAAATGATTTTGTTTTTACAAAACATATTTAAAATAGCTTTATGTTTAAGTGATTTTCAAATACATAAAATATTTTCTTTTCAAACATTTTTTTTAAAAATATTATTTTCGAACAAAAGTATGTCGCCTATATATAAAAAGAATTATAAATTTTTAAACAACCACATCTTATATCTTCTTTGATATAAGTGATTTTATGATATCGATACTATATTGATAATTTTTCATTAATCAATAAAATTTATTTTATATAACACTTAACCCCAAATTAAAAATATATGGGTACCTAAAACCTTATCATATATGATGTATGTGTGACATAAGATGATTAATGCACCAATTCTTTAATTTATACAATGGTAGATCAAGAAGAAATGCTAATATTCCTTAGAAAAAACAATGATCATTTATGGCAAAGTCAACAAGTTTATCACCTAGACCTCAAGTCTAAAACGATCATATGTAATGACATGAAGAAGTTTGACCATCTATAGCTTAAGAAAAGATAATCATGTACCTAGACAAACATTATAATGTACTAAACACTAGTGATCACATGTGTCCGGATGAAGAATTAATCACCGTGCCCATATGGATTAAGACCAAATAAGATGTAATAACATCGAGAATGTCAACTCAAATGCCACATCATGATAGGTGTGTCACTACAATGAATGGAAAGATATGGTTTCATACATGTAGTATAACTTTACCATACTTATTCTAATATAAATTATTAGTAAATCAAATATCCAACTCTATATTAATGAAAAATCCAAATATTAAAGACTATTGATTCATTACAAGCTTTAAATAGTATAACTCAAACACTATATCAACGTTTATGAATAAGTTGTAACCTTTGCAAATTATTTTAATATTTGCAAAGAAAAAATACCTAGACATTGATGCTATTTTATTTATTATTCTTTATTAGGAAAGTTATACATCATATATACTTACTAAGGCACTGTCTTTTCCTTGCGTAAAATACACACATTGTACATTTTGACCATTAGGAAGCTAAAAGTAACATTGCTTATTAAATATAGTATTTAATTATGAAACTAGTGTTATTTTGTCTTGCGATTGCATAATTGTAAGAAGTATTTGAGCTATTGTTTTATAAATTATTAAATGATAGTTGTATAAGGGTAAACTTTCAAATGATTATATGGTAATATATATACTAAAGTGATATATTTGATGTTTATAAAAAATTCCAACACTTTCAAAATATGAAGATGCGTAATAATTATAATCATTAAAAATTAAGATATCATCAATTTTTTGATAACCAATAGTATAATTTTATAATCTCTAACTTTAGCGATAAACAATGTCACCGACTTAAAACTTATACTTTTATAAATATTTTAAATATTTAAATTTGATAACACTTATTAAAAAAATATTTTCCAATGTGTATGACTAGAAGGCAATATTGTAGTGTTTTTTTTTCCCACGCTTAATGATTTAATGACAGCCTAGTAAATGTAGTTCAATATTTGTTTCATTAAATATCCTAATTTTATATATTTATGACTAAATAATGACATTTGTTTATTGAATAAAATATGTATGTAAATAGGAATACAATTCTATCATATTTATTTATAAATAACTTTACATAATAAAATATATGAATTACAAGAGAATGCAATGTTTTAGTTTTAGAGTGCTTCGTTTTATTTAAAGACCTCTTCATATGTGAAATCTTGATCCATCCATTCGCTTTTTTCAGCAATTTATCTTCAAAACAAAATATACAATGTCACCAATTAGCTATCTTCATAAATGTATGATACAAGAAAATTTTAAAAATTCAAAATATTTTAACACAATACCTTCAAATAGATGGATATACACATTTTCGTAGCCTATACACAAAATCAAAAGAAGATATGAGATCAAATAAAAGTGATCCACAACATATATATGTAAACCAATGTGTATGAAATATGTGATAAATCATATATTAATAAGCAAAGTTAATAATGTTGATTATTGATATCCATACTTGGATGGTGGAGAAAATCGCAGTGCACCAGAAGCCACTTGATAGTTTGATTATAGCATATTCCATTAGGTTGAATAGGGTCACAATCACCCACCTCCACATGCATAATTTAAGGCACCAAGCAATTGAGTAAGTAACAACCTTAGCCACACACCACGATTGATCTCCTCTTACAATCACAATAGCCAAAATCATGGTTGTCACAATGGTAATTACTAATTTAATTGAAACCATATGTGATTGTGCCATTGAAGAATGAAATCAAAAGGAATGGTGGAATATTGTTTTTATAAGTATAATGAGATTATTTGAGTATTTATTTTGCTCTATATATCATGAGTCTATATATTCGAATTTATATATATAGAACATGATGTGAAATTATGAAAGATAAAATAATTTTGAAGTTACATTTTACAAAAATGTTCTTTTCACGCTTAACTTAAGAAACCGACATTTTCTTTATTTCCTTTTTAAAACAAAATTAGTAAAAAAACTTTTCAATAGTAAAATTATTTTTATAAATTAAGTAACTAGTTGTGATATCTAACAAAATAAATATATATTATAAAATATTATAAGAAGGTCAAAATCACATGAATTTTCTAAAGATATATTTTAAAAATGATTTTGTTTTACAAAACATATTTAAAATAGCTTTATGTTTAAGTGATTTTCAAATACATAAAATATTTTCAAACATTTTTTTAAAAAATTATATTTTCCGAACGTACGCTGCCTATATATAAAAAGAATTATAAATTTTTTAAACAACCACATCTTATATCTTCTTTGATATAAGTGATTTTATGATATCGATACTATATTGATAATTTTTTCATTAATCAATAAAAATTTATTTTATATAACACTTAACCCCAAATTCCGAAAATATATGGGTACCTAAAAACCTTATCATATATGATGTATGTGACATAAGATAGGATTAATGCACCATTCTTTAATTTATACAATGGTAGATCAAGAAGAAATGCTAATATTCCCTCGAAAAACAATGATCATTTATGGCAAAGTCAACAAGTTTATCACCTAGACCTCAAGTCTAAAGTCGACATATGTAATGATGGAAGTTGAATCTAGAAGAAAAGATAATCATGTACCTAGACAAACATTATAATGTGTACTAAACACTAGTGATCACATGTGTCCTGATGAACAATTAATCACCCGTGTATATGGATTAAGACCAAATAAGATGTAATAACATCGAATGTCAACTCAAATGCCACATCATGATAGGTGTGTCACTACAATGAATGGAAAGATATGGTTTCATACATGGTATAACTTTACCATACTTATTCCCAATATACAAATTATTAGTAAATCAAATATCCAACCTCTATATTAATGAAAAAAAATCCAAATATTAAAGACTATTGATTCATTACAAGCTTTAAATAGTATAACTCAAACACTATATCAACGTTATAAATAAGTTGTAACCTTTGCAAATTATTTTAATATTTGCAAAGAAAAAATACCTAGACATTGATGCTATTTTATTTATTATTCTTTATTAGGAAAGTTATACATCATATATACTTACTAAGGCACCTGTGTCTCTTTTCTTGTGTGTAAAATAATACACGTTGTACATTTTGACCATTAGGAAGCTAAAGTAACATTGCTTATTAAATATAGTATTTAATTATGAAACTAGTGTTATTTTGTCTTGCGTATTGCAATAATTGTAACAAGTATTTGAGCTATTGTTTTATAAATTATTAAATGTATAGTTGTATAAGGGTAAATTTTCAAATGATTATATGGTAATATATATATAAAGTGATATATTTGATGTTTATAAAAAAATTCCAACACTTTCAAAATATGAAGATGTAGAGAGTAATTATAATCATTAAAATTAAGATATCATCAATTCTTTGATAACCAATAGTATAATTTTTATAATCTCTAACTTTACGATAAACAATGTCACCGACTTAAAACTTATACTTTTATAAATATTTTAAATATTTAAATTTGATAACACTTATTAAAAAAAATATTTTTCCAACAGCATGACTAGAGAAGGCAATATTGTAGTTTTTTTTCCCACGTTACACGATTTAATGATGTTTTAGTAAATGTAGTTCAATATTTGTTTCATTAAATATCCTAATTTTATATATTTTGACTAAATAATGACATTTGTTTATTGAATAAATATGTATGTAAATAGAATACAATTTTATCATATTTATTTTATAAATAACTTTACATAATAAAATATATGAATTACAAGAGAATGCGATGTTTTAGTTTTAGAGTGTCTTTTTATTTAAAGACCTCTTCATATGTGAAATCTTGATCCATCCATTCGCTTTTTTCAAAGAATTTATCTTCAAAACAAAATATACAATGTCACCAATTAGCTACATCTTCATAAAATGTATGACACAAGAAAATTTTAAAAAATTCAAAATATTTTAACACAATACCTTCAAATAGATGGATATACACATTTTCGTAGCCTATACACAAAAATCAAAAGAAGATACGAGATCAAATAAAAGTGATCCACAACATATATATGTAAACCAATGTGTATGAAATATGTGATAAATCATATATTAATAAGCAGTTAATAATGTTGATTATTGATATCCATATTTGATTGTGGAGATAACGGGTAGCACTTCGTAAAAATCACAAGTGCCATTAGCTTGTTTATTTTTCCGATAAGCTATTGCATAGGACGATGATGATCGTGTTTGGATTATAGCATATTCCATTAGGTTGAATAGGTCACAATCGCCCGCTCCACATGCATAATTTAAGGCACCAAGCAATTGTGAGTAAGAGTTCTAACCTTAGCCACACACCACGATTGATCTCCTCTTACAATCATCACATTAGCCAAAATCATGGTTGTCACAATGGTAATTACTAATTTAATTGAAACCATATGTGATTGTGCCATTGAAGAATGAAATCAAAGGAATTGGAATATTGTTTTTATAAGTATAATGAGATTATTTGAGTATTTATTTTGCTCTATATATCATGAGTCTATATATTCGAATTTATATACATAGAACATGATGAAATTATGAAAGATAAAAATAATTTTGAAGTTACATAAAAAAACGCTTAACTTAAGAAAACCGACATTTTCTTTATTTCCTTTTAAAACAAAATTAGAAAAAAACTTTTCAATAGTAAAATTATTTTTATAAATTAAGTAACTAGTTTTGATATCTAATAACATAAATATATATTATAAAATATTATAAAACGGTAAAATCACATGAATTTTCTAAAGATATATTTTAAAAATGATTTTGTTTTACAAAACATATTTAAAATAGCTTTATGTTTAAGTGATTTTCAAATACATAAAATATTTTCTTTTCAAACATTTTTTTTTTTAAAAATTATATTTTTCCTAACGCACGCCTATATATAAAAAGAATTATAAATTTTTTAAACAACCACATCTTATATCTTCTTTTGATATAAGTGATTTTATGATATCGATACTATATTGATAATTTTTCATTAATCAATAAAAATTTATTTTATATAACACTTAACCCCAAATGTCCGAATAATATATAGGGTACCTAAAACCTTATTATATATGATGTATGTGTGACATAAGATAGGATTAATGCACCAATTCTTTAATTTATACAATGGTAGATCAAGAAGAAATGCTAATATTCCATTAGAAAAAACAATGATCATTTATGGCAAAGTCAACAAGTTTATCACCTAGACCTCAAGTCTAAAACGATCATATGTAATGACGGAAGAAGTTTGACCATCTATAGCTTAAGAAAAGATGATCATGTACCTAGACAAACATTATAATGTGTACTAAACACTAGTGATCACATGTGTCCGGATGAACAATTAATCAACTGCCCATATGGATTAAGACCAAATAAGATGTAATAACACTGAGAATGTCAACTCAAATGCCACATCATGATAGGTGTGTCACTACAATGAATGGAAAGATATGGTTTCATACATGTAGTATAACTTTACCATACTTATTCCCAATATACAAATTATTAGTAAATCAAATATCCAACCTCTATATTAATGAAAAAAAATCCAAATATTAAAGACTATTGATTCATTACAAGCTTTAAATAGTATAACTCAAACACTATATCAACGTTATAAATAAGTTGTAACCTTTGCAAATTATTTTAATATTTGCAAAGAAAAAATACCTAGACATTGATGCTATTTTATTTATTATTCTTTATTAGGAAAGTTATACATCATATATACTTACTAAGGCACCTGTGTCTCATTTCCTTGGTGTAAAATACACAAGTACATTTTGACCATTAGGAAGCTAAAAGTAACATTGCTTATTAAATATAGTATTTAATTATGAAACTAGTGTTATTTTTGTCTTGGGCAGTTGCAATAATTGTAAGAAGTATTTGAGCTATTGTTTTATAAATTATTAAATGTATAGTTGTATAAGGGGTAAATTTTCAAATGATTATATGGTAATATATATACAGAAAAGTGATATATTTGATAGTTTATAAAAAAAAATTCCAACACTTTCAAAATATGAAGATGCGTAGAGAGTAATTATAATCATTAAAAATTAAGATATCATCAATTCTTTTGATAACCAATAGTATAATTTTTATAATCTCTAACTTTAACGATAAACAATGTCACCGACTTAAAACTTATACTTTTATAAATATTTTAAATATTTAAATTTGATAACACTTATTAAAAAAAATATTTTTCCAACTGGCATGACTAGAAGGCAATATTGTTTTTTTTCCCACGTTAACGTATTTAATGACGTTCTTAGTAAATGTAGTTCAATATTTGTTTCATTAAATATCCTAATTTTATATATTTATGACTAAATAATGACATTTGTTTATTGAATAAAATATGTATGTAAATAGGAATGCAATTCTTATCATATTTATTTTATAAATAACTTTACATAATAAAATATATGAATTACAAGAGAATGATGTTTTAGTTTTAGAGTGCTTCGCTCTTTTATTTAAAGACCTCTTCATATGTGAAATCTTGATCCATCCATTCGCTTTTTTCAGAATTTATCTTCAAAACAAAAATATACAATGTCACCAATTAGCTACCTTCATAAAATGTATGACACAAAAAATTTTAAAAAATTCAAAATATTTTAACACAATACCTTCAAATAGATGGATATACACATTTTTCGTAGCCTATACACAAAAATCAAAAGAAGATATGAGATCAAATAAAAGTGATCCACAACATATATATGTAAACCAATGTGTATGAAATATGTGATAAATCATATATTAATAAGCAAAGTTAATAATGTTGATTATTGATATCCATACTTGGATTGGTGGAGACACGTAGGCACTTCCGTAAAAATCAAGTGCCATTAGCTTGTTTATTTTTCCGATAAGCTATTAAAAGCATAGACGCATGACTTTCGGTGTTTGGATTATAGCATATTCCATTAGGTTGAATAGGGTCACAATCGCCCACTCCACATGCATAATTTAAGGCACCAAGCAATTGTTGAGTAGCTCAACTAGCCACACACCACGATTGATCTCCTCTTACAATCATCACATTAGCCAAAATCATGGTTGTCACAATGGTAATTACTAATTTAATTGAAACCATATGTGATTGTGCCATTGAAGAATGAAATCAAAAGGAATGGTGGAATATTGTTTTATAAGTATAATGAGATTATTTGAGTATTTATTTTGCTCTATATATCATGAGTCTATATATTCGTATTTATATACATAGAACATATGTGAAATTATGAAAGATAAAAAATAATTTTGAAGTTACATTTACAAAAATGTTCTTTTCACGCTTAACTTAAGAAAACCGACATTTTCTTTATTTCCTTTTAAACAAAATTAGTAAAAAAACTTTTCAATAGTAAAATTATTTTTATAAATTAAGTAACTAGTTTTAATATCTAACAACATAAATATATATTATAAAATATTATAAAACGGTCAAAATCACATGAATTTTCTAAAGATATATTTTAAAAATGATTTTGTTTTACAAAACATATTTAAAATAGCTTTATGTTTAAGTGATTTTCAAATACATAAAATATTTTTTTCAAACATTTGTTTTTTTTTAAAATTTTATTTTTCCGAACAAAAGTATCGCTGCCTATATATAAAAAGAATTATAAATTTTTTTAAACAACCACATCTTATATCTTCTTTTTGATATAAGTGATTTTATGATATCAGATACTATATTGATAATTTTTTCATTAATCAATAAAAATTTATTTTATATAACACTTAACCCCAAATGTCCGAATAATATATGGGTACCTAAAAACCTTATTATATATGATGTATGTGTGACATAAGATAGGATTAATGCACCAATTCTTTAATTTATACAATGGTAGATCAAGAAGAAATGCTAATATTCCATTAGAAAAAACAATGACCATTTATGGCAAAGTCAACAAGTTTATCACCTAGACCTCAAGTCTAAAACGATCATATGTAATAACGTGAAGAAGTTTGACCATCTATAGCTTAAGAAAAGATGATCATGTACCTAGACAAACATTATAATGTGTACTAAACACTAGTGATCACATGTCCGGATGAACAATTAATCACTGTGCCCATATGGATTAAGACCAAATAAGATGTAATAACACCGAATGTCAACTCAAATGCCACATCATGATAGGTGTGTCACTACAATGAATGGAAAGATATGGTTTCATACATGTATAATAACTTTACCATACTTATTCCCAATATACAAATTATTAGTAAATCAAATATCCAACCTCTATATTAATGAAAAAAAATCCAAATATTAAAGACTATTGATTCATTACAAGCTTTAAATAGTATAACTCAAACACTATATCAACGTTATAAATAAGTTGTAACCTTTGCAAATTATTTTAATATTTGCAAAGAAAAATACCTAGACATTGATGCTATTTTATTTATTATTCTTTATTAGGAAAGTTATACATCATATATACTTACTAAGGCACTCGTGTCTCATTTTCTCAGGTAAAATACACAACAGTACATTTTGACCATTAGGAAGCTAAAAGTAACATTGCTTATTAAATATAGTATTTAATTATGAAACTAGTGTTATTTTTGTCTGCATTGTATAATTAAAGAAGTATTTGAGCTATTGTTTTATAAATTATTAAATGTATAGTTGTATAAGGTAAATTTTCAAATGATTATATGGTAATATATATACGAAGTGATATATTTGATAGTTTAAAAAAAAATTCCAACACTTTCAAAATATGAAGATGCGTAGAGAGTAATTATAATCATTAAAAATTAAGATATCATCAATTCTTTTGATAACCAATAGTATAATTTTTTAATTCTAACTTTAGCGATAAACAATGTCACCGACTTAAAACTTATACTTTTATAAATATTTTAAATATTTAAATTTGATAACACTTATTAAAAAAAATATTTTTCCAACTGGCATGACTAGAGAAGGCAATATTGTAGTGTTTTTTTTCCCACGTTAATGATTTAATGACAGTTCTTAGTAAATGTAGTTCAATATTTGTTTCATTAAATATCCTAATTTTATATATTTATGACTAAATAATGACATTTGTTTATTGAATAAAATATGTATGTAAATAGGAATGCAATTCTTATCATATTTATTTTATAAATAACTTTACATAATAAAATATATGAATTACAAGAGAATGCGATGTTTTAGTTTTAGAGTGCTTCGTTTTATTTAAAGACCTCTTCATATGTGAAATCTTGATCCATCCATTCTTTTTTCAGCAATTTATCTTCAAACAAAAATATACAATGTCACCAATTAGCTACCTTCATAAAATGTATGACACAAGAAAATTTTAAAAAATTCAAAATATTTTAACACAATACCTTCAAATAGATGGATATACACATTTTCGTAGCCTATACACAAAAATCAAAAGAAGATATGAGATCAAATAAAAGTGATCCACAACATATGTAAACCAATGTATGAAATATGTGATAAATCATATTAATAAGCAAAGTTAATAATGTTGATTATTGATATCCATACTTGATTGGTGGAGACACCAGGTAGCACAAAAATCACAAGTGCCATTAGCTTGTTTATTTTCGATAGAAGTTAAAAGCATAGGACGATGACTTTCGATCGTGTTTGGATTATAGCATATTCCATTAGGTTGAATAGGGTCACAATCGCCTCCAGCCCACATGCATAATTTAAGGCACCAAGCAATCACGAGTAGTAGCCTCAACCTTAGCCACACACCACGATTGATCTCCTCACAATCATCACATTAGCCAAAATCATGGTTGTCACAATGGTAATTACTAATTTAATTGAAACCATATGTGATTGTGCCATTGAAGAATGAAATCAAAAGGAATGGTGGAATATTGTTTTTATAAGTATAATGAGATTATTTGAGTATTTATTTTGCTCTATATATCATGAGTCTATATATTCATTTATATACATAGAACATGATGTGAAATTATGAAAGATAAAATAATTTTGAAGTTACATTTTAAAAAATGTTCTTTTCACGCTTAACTTAAGAAAATGACATTTTCTTTATTTCCTTTAAAACAAAATTGTAAAAAAATTTTCAATAGTAAAATTATTTTTTATAAATTAAGTAACTAGTTTTAATATCTAACAACATAAATATATATTATAAAATATTATAAACGGTCAAAATCACATGAATTTTCTAAAGATATATTTTAAAATGATTTTGTTTTACAAAACATATTTAAAATAGCTTTATGTTTAAGTGATTTTGAAATACATAAAATATTTTCTTTTCAAACATTTTTTTTTTAAAATTATATTTTTCCGAACAAAAGTACGTGTCCTATATATAAAAGAATTATAAATTTTTAAACAACCACATCTTATATCTTCTTTTGATATAAGTGATTTTATGATATCGATACTATATTGATAATTTTTTCATTAATCAATAAAATTTATTTTATATAACACTTAACCCCAAATGTCCGAATAATATATGGGTACCTAAAAACTTATTATATATGATGTATGTGTGACATAAGATAGGATTAATGCACCATTCTTTAATTTATACAATGGTAGATCAAGAAGAAATGCTAATATTCCATTAGAAAAAACAATGACCATTTATGGCAAAGTCAACAAGTTTATCACCTAGACCTCAAGTCTAAAACGATCATATGTAATGACGTGAAGAAGTTTGACCATCTATAGCTTAAGAAAAGATGATCATGTACCTACACAAACATTATAATGTGTACTAAACACTAGTGATCACATGTCCGGATGAACAATTAATCACTTGTGCCCATATGGATTAAGACCAAATAAGATGTAATAACACTGAGAATGTCAACTCAAATGCCACATCATGATAGGTGTGTCACTACAATGAATGGAAAGATATGGTTTCATACATGTAGTATAACTTTACCATACTTATTCCCAATATACAAATTATTAGTAAATCAAATATCCAACCTCTATATTAATGAAAAAAAATCCAAATATTAAAGACTATTGATTCATTACAAGCTTTAAATAGTATAACTCAAACACTATATCAACGTTATAAATAGTTGTAACCTTTGCAAATTATTTTAATATTTGCAAAGAAAAATACCTAGACATTGATGCTATTTTATTTATTATTCTTTATTAGGAAAGTTATACATCATATATACTTACTAAGGCACTGTTCTTTTCCTTGGTGTAAAAAATACACACAATTGTACATTTTGACCATTAGAAGCTAAAAACATTGCTTATTAAATATAGTATTTAATTATGAAACTAGTGTTATTTTTGTCTCAAGTAATTGCAATAATTGTAAGAAGTATTTGAGCTATTGTTTTATAAATTATTAAATGTATAGTTGTATAAGGGTAAATTTTCAAATGATTATATGGTAATATATATACGTAAAGTGATATATTTGATGTTTATAAAAAATTCCAACACTTTCAAAATATGAAGATGTAGAGTAATTATAATCATTAAAAATTAAGATATCAATTTCTTTGATAACCAATAGTATAATTTTTATAATCTCTAACTTTAGCGATAAACAATGTCACCGACTTAAACTTATACTTTTATAAATATTTTAAATATTTAAATTTGATAACACTTATTAAAAATATTTTTCAACGGCATGACTAGAGAAGGCAATATTAGTTTTTTTTACGCTATAACGAGATTAATGCTCTTAGTAAATGTAGTTCAATATTTGTTTCATTAAATATCCTAATTTTATATATTTATGACTAAATAATGACATTTGTTTATTGAATAAAATATATATATAAATAGGAATGCAATTTTATCATATTTATTTTATAAATAACTTTACATAATAAAATATATGAATTACAAGAGAATGCGATGTTTTAGTTTTAGAGTGCTTCTCTTTTATTTAAAGACCTCTTCATATGTGAAATCTTGATCCATCCATTCGCTTTTCAAAGCATTTATCTTCAAAACAAAATATACAATGTCACCAATTAGCTACCTTCATAAAATGTATGACACAAGAAAATTTTAAAAAATTCAAAATATTTTAACACAATACCTTCAAATAGATGGATATACATTTTTCGTAGCCTATACACAAAAATCAAAAGAAGATATGAGATCAAATAAAGTGATCCACAACATATATATGTAAACCAATGTATGAAATATGTGATAAATCATATATTAATAAGCAAAGTTAATAATGTTGATTATTGATATCCATACTTGATTGGTGGACAACCACTTCCGTAAAAATCACAAGTGCCATTAGCTTGTTTATTTTTCCATGAAGCTATTAAAAGCATAGACGCATGACTTTCGAATTTGTTTGGATTATAGCATATTCCATTAGGTTGAATAGGGTCACAATCGCTCCAGCCCACATGCATAATTTAAGGCACCAAGCAACGAGTAGTATCTCGAACCTTAGCACACACCACGATTGATCTCCTCTTACAATCATCACATTAGCCAAAATCATGGTTGTCACAATGGTAATTACTAATTTAATTGAAACCATATGTGATTGTGCCATTGAAGAATGAAATCAAAAGGAATGGTGGAATATTGTTTTTATAAGTATAATGAGATTATTTGAGTATTTATTTTGCTCTATATATCATGAGTCTATATATTCGATTTATATACATAGAACATGATGTGAAATTATGAAAGATAAAAATTTTGAAGTTACATTTTACAAAAATGTTCTTTTTCACGTTAACTTAAGAAAACTGACATTTTCTTTATTTCCTTTTAAACAAAATTGTAAAAAACTTTTCAATAGTAAAATTATTTTTATAAATTAAGTAACTAGTTTTAATATCTAACAACATAAATATATATTATAAAATATTATAAAACGTCAAAATCACATGAATTTTCTAAAAGATATATTTTAAAAATGATTTTGTTTACAAAAACATATTTAAAATAGCTTTATGTTTTTGATTTTCAAATACATAAAATATTTTCTTTTCAAACATTTTTTTTTTTTAAAAATTATATTTTTCCGAACAGTAAGTCGCCTATATAAAAAGAATTATAAATTTTTTAAACAACCACATCTTATATCTTCTTTTGATATAAGTGATTTTATGATATCGATACTATATTGATAATTTTTCATTAATCAATAAAAATTTATTTTATATAACACTTAACCCCAAATGTCCGAATAATATATGGGTACCTAAAAACCTTATTATATATGATGTATGTGTGACATAAGATAAGATTAATGCACCAATTCTTTAATTTATACAATGGTAGATCAAGAAGAAATGCTAATATTCCATTAGAAAAAACAATGACCATTTATGGCAAAGTCAACAAGTTTATCACCTAGACCTCAAGTCTAAACGATCATATATGTATGACGTGAAGAAGTTTGACCATCTATAGCTTAAGAAAAGATGATCATGTACCTAGACAAACATTATAATGTGTACTAAACACTGGTGATCACATGTGTCCGGATGAAGAATTAATCACCTGTGCCCATATGGATTAAGACCAAATAAGATGTAATAACACTGAGAATGTCAACTCAAATGCCACATCATGATAGGTGTGTCACTACAATGAATGGAAAGATATGGTTTCATACATGTAGTATAACTTTACCATACTTATTCCCAATATACAAATTATTAGTAAATCAAATATCCAAGCTCTATATTAATGAAAAATCCAAATATTAAAGACTATTGATTCATGAAGCTTTAAATAGTATAACTCAAACACTATATCAACATTATAATAAGTTGTAACCTTTGCAAATTATTTTAATATTTGCAAAGAAAAATACCTAGACATTGATGCTATTTTATTTATTATTCTTTATTAGGAAAGTTATACATCATATATATTACTAAGGCACTGTGTCTCTTTTCCTGCAAAAATACACATAGCTTGTACATTTTGACCATTAGGAAGCTAAAAGTAACATTGCTTATTAAATATAGTATTTAATTATGAAACTAATGTTATTTTTGTCTTCAAGGCAATTGTAATAATTGTAAGAAGTATTTGAGCTATTGTTTTATAAATTATTAAATGTATAGTTGTATAAGGGTAAATTTTCAAATGATTATATGGTAATATATATACGAAAGTGATATATTTGATAGTTTAAAAAAAAATTCCAACACTTTCAAAATATGAAGATGCTAGAGTAATTATAATCATTAAAAATTAAGATATCATCAATTCTTTTGATAACCAATAGTATAATTTTATAATCTCTAACTTTAGCGATAAACAATGTCACCACTTAAAACTTATACTTTTATAAATATTTTAAATATTTAAATTTGATAACACTTATTAAAAAATATTTTTCCAACAGCATGACTAGAGAAGGCAATATTGTAGTGTTTTTTTCCCACGTATACGATATTTAATGACAGTTTTAGTAAATGTAGTTCAATATTTGTTTCATTAAATATCCTAATTTTATATATTTATGACTAAATAATGACATTTGTTTATTGAATAAAATATGTATGTAAATAGAATACAATTTTATCATTTTATTTTATAAATAACTTTACATAATAAAATATATGAATTACAAGAGAATGCAATGTTTTAGTTTTAGAGTGCTTCGTTTTATTTAAAGACCTCTTCATATGTGAAATCTTGATCCATCCATTCGCTTTTCAGCAATTTATCTTCAAAACAAAATATACAATGTCACCAATTAGCTACCTTCATAAAATGTATACAAGAAAATTTTAAAAAATTCAAAATATTTTAACACAATACCTTCAAATAGATGGATATACATTTTTCGTAGCCTATACACAAAAATCAAAAGAAGATATGAGATCAAATAAAAGTGATCCACAACATATATATGAAACCAATGTATGAAATATGTGATAAATCATATATTAATAAGCAAAGTTAATAATGTTGATTATTGATATCCATACTTGATCACAGGCACTTCCGAAAAATCACAAGTGCCATTAGCTTGTTTATTTTTCCGATAAGCTAAAGCATAGGACGCATGACTTTCAACGTGTTTGGATTATAGCATATTCCATTAGGTTGAATAGGGTCACAATCGCCCAGCTCCACATGCATAATTTAAGGCACCAAGCAATTGCCGAGTAGTAGTCTCGAACCTTAGCCACACACCACGATTGATCTTCTACAATCATCACATTAGCCAAAATCATGGTTGTCACAATGGTAATTACTAATTTAATTGAAACCATATGTGATTGTGCCATTGAAGAATGAAATCAAAAGGAATGGTGGAATATTGTTTTTATAAGTATAATGAGATTATTTGAGTATTTATTTTGCTCTATATATCATGAGTCTATATATTCGTATTTATTTACATAGAACATTATGTGAAATTATGAAAGATAAAAATAATTTTGAAGTTACATTTTACAAAAATGTTCTTTTTCACGTTTAACTTAAGAAAATATTTTCTTTATTTTTAAACAAAATTAGAAAAAAACTTTTCAATAGTAAAATTATTTTTATAAATTAAGTAACTAGTTGTGATATCTAACAAATAAATATATATTATAAAATATTATAAGACGGTCAAAATCACATGAATTTTCTAAAAGATATATTTTAAAAATGATTTTGTTTTACAAAAACATATTTAAAATAGCTTTATGTTTAAGTGATTTTCAAATACATAAAATATTTTCTTTTCAAACATTTGTTTTTTTTTTTAAAATTTTATTTTTCCGAACAAAAGTACGTCGTCTATATATAAAAAGAATTATAAATTTTTTTAAACAACCACATCTTATATCTTCTTTTTGATATAAGTGATTTTATGATATCAGATACTATATTGATAATTTTTTCATTAATCAATAAAAATTTATTTTATATAACACTTAACCCCAAATGTCCGAATAATATATGGGTACCTAAAAACCTTATTATATATGATGTATGTGTGACATAAGATAGGATTAATGCACCAATTCTTTAATTTATACAATGGTAGATCAAGAAGAAATGCTAATATTCCATTAGAAAAAACAATGACCATTTATGGCAAAGTCAACAAGTTTATCACCTAGACCTCAAGTCTAAAACGATCATATGTAATAACGTGAAGAAGTTTGACCATCTATAGCTTAAGAAAAGATGATCATGTACCTAGACAAACATTATAATGTGTACTAAACACTAGTGATCACATGTGTCCGGATGAACAATTAATCACTTGTGCCCATATGGATTAAGACCAAATAAGATGTAATAACATCGAGAATGTCAACTCAAATGCCACATCATATAGGTGTGTCACTACAATGAATGGAAAGATATGGTTTCATACATGTAGTATAACTTTACCATACTTATTCCCAATATACAAATTATTAGTAAATCAAATATCCAACCTCTATATTAATGAAAAAATCCAAATATTAAAGACTATTGATTCATTAAGCTTTAAATAGTATAACTCAAACACTATATCAACGTTATAAACAGTTGTAACCTTTGCAAATTATTTTAATATTTGCAAAAGAAAAAATACCTAGACATTGATGCTATTTTATTTATTATTCTTTATTAGAAAGTTATACATCATATATACTTACTAAGGCACTCGTCTCTTTTCATTTTGCGTGTAAATACATACGCTGTACATTTTGACCATTAGGAAGCTAAAAGTAACATTGCTTATTAAATATAGTATTTAATTATGAAACTAGTGTTATTTTTGTCTTGGGCAGTTGCAATAATTGTAAGAAGTATTTGAGCTATTGTTTTATAAATTATTAAATGTATAGTTGTATAAGGGTAAATTTTCAAATGATTATATGGTAATATATATACGAAAGTGATATATTTGATAGTTTATAAAAAATTCCAACACTTTCAAAATATGAAGATGCGTAGAGTAATTATAATCATTAAAATTAAGATATCATCAATTTTTGATAACCAATAGTATAATTTTATAATCTAACTTTAGCGATAAACAATGTCACCGACTTAAAACTTATACTTTATAAATATTTTAAATATTTAAATTTGATAACACTTATTAAAAAATATTTTTCCAATGGCATGACTAGAGAAGGCAATGTAGTGTTTTTTTTCCACGCTATACCGATTTAATGACGCTTAGTAAATGTAGTTCAATATTTGTTTCATTAAATATCCATTTTATATATTTATGACTAAATAATGACATTTGTTTATTGAATAAAATATGTATGTAAATAGGAATGCAATTCTTATCATATTTATTTTATAAATAACTTTACATAATAAAATATATGAATTACAAGAGAATGCGATGTTTTAGTTTTAGAGTGTCAGTTTTATTTAAAGACCTCTTCATATGTGAAATCTTGATCCATCCATTCTTTTTTCAGCAATTTATCTTCAAAACAAAATATACAATGTCACCAATTAGCTACCTTCATAAAATGTATGACACAAGAAAATTTTAAAAAATTCAAAATATTTTAACACAATACCTTCAAATAGATGGATATACACATTTTTCAGAGCCTATACACAAAAATCAAAAGAAGATATGAGATCAATAAAAGTGATCCACAACATATATGTAAACCAATGTATGAAATATGATAAATCATATATTAATAAGCAAAGTTAATAATGTTGATTATTGATATCCATACTTGATTGGTGGAGACAACGTGTGCACTTCCAAAAATCACAAGTGCCATTAGCTTGTTTATTTTTCCGATAGAAGCTATTAAAGCATAGGACATGACTTTCAATCGTGTTTGGATTATAGCATATTCCATTAGGTTGAATAGGTCACAATCATCCAGCCCACATGCATAATTTAAGGCACCAAGTCGAAGAGTAGTTCAACCTAAGCCACACACCACGATTGATCTCCTCTTACAATCATCACATTAGCCAAAATCATGGTTGTCACAATGGTAATTACTAATTTAATTGAAACCATATGTGATTGTGCCATTGAAGAATGAAATCAAAAGGAATGGTGGAATATTGTTTTATAAGTATAATGAGATTATTTGAGTATTTATTTTGCTCTATATATCATGAGTCTATATATTCAGATTTATATACATAGAACATGATGTGAAATTATGAAAGATAAAAATAATTTTAGTTACATTTTAAAAATGTTCTTTTTCACGCTTAACTTAAGAAACCTATTTTCTTTATTTTTAAAACAAAATTTAAAAAAACTTTTCAATAGTAAAATTATTTTTATAAATTAAGTAACTAGTTTTAATATCTAACAACATAAATATATATTATAAAATATTATAAAACGGTCAAAATCACATGAATTTTCTAAAGATATATTTTAAAATGATTTTGTTTTACAAAAACATATTTAAAATAGCTTTATGTTTAAGTGATTTTGAAATACATAAAATATTTTTCAAACATTTTTTTTAAAATTATATTTTTCCAACAAAAGTATGTCGCCTATATATAAAAGAATTATAAATTTTTTAAACAACCACATCTTATATCTTCTTTTGATATAAGTGATTTTATGATATCGATACTATATTGATAATTTTTTCATTAATCAATAAAAATTTATTTTATATAACACTTAACCCCAAATGTCCGAATAATATATGGGTACCTAAAACCTTATTATATATGATGTATGACATAAGATAGGATTAATGCACCATTCTTTAATTTATACAATGGTAGATCAAGAAGAAATGCTAATATTCCATTAGAAAAACAATGACCATTTATGGCAAAGTCAACAAGTTTATCACCTAGACCTCAAGTCTAAAACGATCATATGTAATGACGGAAGAAGTTTGACCATCTATAGCTTAAGAAAAGATGATCATGTACCTACACAAACATTATAATGTGTACTAAACACTAGTGATCACATGTGTCCGGATGAACAATTAATCACTTGTGCCCATATGGATTAAGACCAAATAAGATGTAATAACACAGAATGTCAACTCAAATGCCACATCATGATAGGTGTGTCACTACAATGAATGGAAAGATATGGTTTCATACATGTAGTATAACTTTACCATACTTATTCCCAATATACAAATTATTAGTAAATCAAATATCCAACCTCTATATTAATGAAAAAATCCAAATATTAAAGACTATTGATTCAACAAGCTTTAAATAGTATAACTCAAACACTATATCAACGTTATAATAAGTTGTAACCTTTGCAAATTATTTTAATATTTGCAAAGAAAAATACCTAGACATTGATGCTATTTTATTTATTATTCTTTATTAGGAAAGTTATACATCATATATATTACTAAGGCACTGTGTTCTTTTCCTCATGTAAAATACACAGCTGTACATTTTGACCATTAGGAAGCTAAAAGTAACATTGCTTATTAAATATAGTATTTAATTATGAAACTAGTGTTATTTTGTCTTGGGCGTTGCAATAATTGTAAGAAGTATTTGAGCTATTGTTTTATAAATTATTAAATGTATAGTTGTATAAGGTAAATTTTCAAATGATTATATGGTAATATATATACAGAAAGATATATTTGATGTTTATAAAAAAATTCCAACACTTTCAAAATATGAAGATGCGAGAGAGTAATTATAATCATTAAAAATTAAGATATCATCAATTCTTTTGATAACCAATAGTATAATTTTATAATCTCTAACTTTAGCGATAAACAATGTCACCGACTTAAACTTATATACTTTATAAATATTTTAAATATTTAAATTTGATAACACTTATTAAAAAAATATTTTTCCAACAGGCATGACTAGAGAAGGCAATAATAGTGTTTTTTCCCACGCACGATTTAATGACAGTTCTTAGTAAATGTAGTTCAATATTTGTTTCATTAAATATCCTAATTTTATATATTTATGACTAAATAATGACATTTGTTTATTGAATAAAATATGTATGTAAATAGGAATACAATTTTATCATATTTATTTTATAAATAACTTTACATAATAAAATATATGAATTACAAGAGAATGCAATGTTTTAGTTTTAGAGTGCTTCGCTCTTTTATTTAAAGACCTCTTCATATGTGAAATCTTGATCCATCCATTCGTTTTCAAAGAATTTATCTTCAAAACAAAATATACAATGTCACCAATTAGCTACCTTCATAAAATGTATGACACAAGAAAATTTTAAAAATTCAAAATATTTTAACACAATACCTTCAAATAGATGGATATACACATTTTCGTAGCCTATACACAAAAATCAAAAGAAGATATGAGATCAAATAAAAGTGATCCACATATATATGTAAACCAATGTGTGAAATATGTGATAAATCATATATTAATAAGCAGTTAATAATGTTGATTATTGATATCCATACTTGATTGGTGGAGACAACGTGTGCACTTCCGTAAAAATCACAAGTGCCATTAGCTTGTTTATTTTTTCCGAGAAGCTATTAAAGCATAGGACGATGACTTTAACGTGTTTGGATTATAGCATATTCCATTAGGTTGAATAGGGTCACAATCGCTCCAGCCCCACATGCATAATTTAAGGCACCAAGCAATCACGAGTAGTATCCCCGAACCTTAGACACACCACGATTGATCTCCTCTTACAATCATCACATTAGCCAAAATCATGGTTGTCACAATGGTAATTACTAATTTAATTGAAACCATATGTGATTGTGCCATTGAAGAATGAAATCAAAAGGAATGGTGGAATATTGTTTTTATAAGTATAATGAGATTATTTGAGTATTTATTTTGCTCTATATATCATGAGTCTATATATTCGTATTTATATACATAGAACATGATGTGAAATTATGAAAGATAAAATAATTTTAGTTACATTTTACAAAAATGTTCTTTTTCGCTTAACTTTAAAAACTCACATTTTCTTTTATTTTAAAACAAAATTGTAAAAAACTTTTCAATAGTAAAATTATTTTTATAAATTAAGTAACTAGTTTTAATATCTAACAACATAAATATATATTATAAAATATTATAAAACGTCAAAATCACATGAATTTTTAAAAGATATATTTTTAAAATGATTTTGTTTTACAAAAACATATTTAAAATAGCTTTATGTTTAAGTGATTTTCAAATACATAAAATATTTTCAAACATTTTTTTTTAAAATTATATTTTTCCGAACAAAAGTAAGTCGCTATATATAAAAAGAATTATAAATTTTTAAACAACCACATCTTATATCTTCTTTGATATAAGTGATTTTATGATATCGAGATACTATATTGATAATTTTTTCATTAATCAATAAAAATTTATTTTATATAACACTTAACCCCAAATGTCCTAAATAATATATGGGTACCAAACCTATGATGGAGAGGAAATGGAATAGAGGAAAACAATATATTTATGGCAAAGTCAACAAGTTTATCACCTAGACCTCAAGTCTAAAACGATCATATGTAATGACGTGAAGAAGTTTGACCATCTATAGCTTAAGAAAAGATGATCATGTACCTAGACAAACATTATAATGTGTACTAAACACTAGTGATCACATGTGTCCGGATGAAGAATTAATCACCCGTGCCCATATGGATTAAGACCAAATAAGATGTAATAACCAGAATGTCAACTCAAATGCCACATCATGATAGGTGTGTCACTACAATGAATGGAAAGATATGGTTTCACATGTAGTATAACTTTACCATACTTATTCCCAATATACAAATTATTAGTAAATCAAATATCCAAGCTCTATATTAATGAAAAAATCCAAATATTAAAGAGTATTGATTCATGAAGCTTTAAATAGTATAACTCAAACACTATATATCAATATTATAAGTTGTAACCTTTGCAAATTATTTTAATATTTGCAAAGAAAAATACCTAGACATTGATGCTATTTTATTAATTATTCTTTATTAGGAAAGTTATACATCATATATACTTATTAAGGCACTGTGTCTCTTTCCTCATGTAAAATACACATACGTTGTACATTTTGACCATTGAAGCTAAAAGTAACATTGCTTATTAAATATAGTATTTAATTATGAAACTAATGTATTATTTTTGTCTAAGTGCTTGCAATAATTGTAAGAAGTATTTGAGCTATTGTTTTATAAATTATTAAATGTATAGTTGTATAAATAAATTTTCAAATGATTATATATAATATATACAGAAAGTGATATATTTGATAGTTATAAAAAAAATTCCAACACTTTCAAAATATGAAGATGTGAGAGAGTAATTATAATCATTAAAAATTAAGATATCATCAATTTTGATAACCAATAGTATAATTTTATAATCTCTAACTTTAGCGATAAACAATGTCACCGACTTAAAACTTATACTTTTATAAATATTTTAAATATTTAAATTTGATAACACTTATTAAAAAATATTTTCCAATGCATGACTAGAAGGCAATATTGTAGTGTTTTTTTCCCACGCTATAACGATTTAATGATGCCTTAGTAAATGTAGTTCAATATTTGTTTCATTAAATATCCTAATTTTATATATTTATGACTAAATAATGACATTTGTTTATTGAATAAAATATGTATGTAAATAGGAATACTTATCATTTTTATTTTATAAATAACTTTACATAATAAAATATATGAATTACAAGAGAATGCAATGTTTTAGTTTTAGAGTGTCGTTCTTTTATTTAAAGACCTCTTCATATGTGAAATCTTGATCCATCCATTCGCTTTTTCAGCAATTTATCTTCAAAACAAAATATACAATGTCACCAATTAGCTACCTTCATAAAATGTATGACACAAGAAAATTTTAAAAATTCAAAATATTTTAACACAATACCTTCAAATAGATGGATATACACATTTTCAGCCTATACACAAAAATCAAGAAGATATGAGATCAAATAAAAGTGATCCACAATATATATATGTAAACCAATGTGTATGAAATATGTGATAAATCATATATTAATAAGCAAAGTTAATAATGTTGATTATTGATATCCATACTTGGATTGGTGGAGACAACGTGGCACTTGAAAAATCACAAGTGCCATTAGCTTGTTTATTTTTCCGATAAGCTATTAAAAGCATAGGACGCATGACTTTCGATCGTGTTTGGATTATAGCATATTCCATTAGGTTGAATAGGGTCACAATCTCCACATGCATAATTTAAGGCACCAAGCAATCATTGAGTAGTAGTCTCGAACCTTAACACACCACGATTGATCTCCTCTTACAATCATCACATTAGCCAAAATCATGGTTGTCACAATGGTAATTACTAATTTAATTGAAACCATATGTGATTGTGCCATTGAAGAATGAAATCAAAAGGAATGGTGGAATATTGTTTTATAAGTATAATGAGATTATTTGAGTATTTATTTTGCTCTATATATCATGAGTCTATATATTCGAATTTATATACATAGAACATGATGTGAAATTATGAAAGATAAAAATAATTTTGAAGTTACATTTTACAAAAATGTTCTTTTTCACGTTTAACTTAAGAAAACTGACATTTTCTTTATTTTAAACAAAATTAGAAAAAACTTTTCAATAGTAAAATTATTTTTTATAAATTAAGTAACTAGTTGTGATATCTAACAAAATAAATATATATTATAAAATATTATAAGAAGGTCAAAATCACATGAATTTTCTAAAAGATATATTTTAAAAATGATTTTGTTTTACAAAAACATATTTAAAATAGCTTTATGTTTAAGTGATTTTCAAATACATAAAATATTTTCTTTTCAAACATTTTTTTTTTGAAAAATTATATTTTTCTCAAAAGTACGTTGCCTATATATAAAAAGAATTATAAATTTTTTAAACAACCACATCTTATATCTTCTTTTGATATAAGTGATTTTATGATATCGATACTATATTGATAATTTTTCATTAATCAATAAAAATTTATTTTATATAACACTTAACCCCAAATTCCAAAATATATGGGTACCTAAAACCTTATTATATATGATGTATGTGTGACATAAGATAGGATTAATGCACCAATTTTAATTTATACAATGGTAGATCAAGAAGAAATGCTAATATTCCATTAGAAAAAACAATGACCATTTATGGCAAAGTCAACAAGTTTATCACCTAGACCTCAAGTCTAAAACGATCATATGTAATGACGTGAAGAAGTTTGACCATCTATAGCTTAAGAAAAGATGATCATGTACCTAGACAAACATTATAATGTGTACTAAACACTAGTGATCACATGTGTCCGGATGAACAATTAATCACCTGTGCCCATATGGATTAAGACCAAATAAGATGTAATAACACTGAGAATGTCAACTCAAATGCCACATCATGATAGGTGTGTCACTACAATGAATGGAAAGATATGGTTTCATACATGTAGTATAACTTTACCATACTTATTCCCAATATACAAATTATTAGTAAATCAAATATCCAACCTCTATATTAATGAAAAAAAATCCAAATATTAAAGACTATTGATTCATTACAAGCTTTAAATAGTATAACTCAAACACTATATCAATAAATAGTTGTAACCTTTGCAAATTATTTTAATATTTGCAAAGAAAAATACCTAGACATTGATGCTATTTTATTTATTATTCTTTATTAGGAAAGTTATACATCATATACTTACTAAGGCACCTGTGTCTTTTTCCGTGTAAAATACACACAGTTGTACATTTTGACCATTAGGAAGCTAAAAGTAACATTGCTTATTAAATATAGTATTTAATTATGAAACTAGTGTTATTTTTGTCTTCAAGTGCTTGCAATAATTGTAAGAAGTATTTGAGCTATTGTTTTATAAATTATTAAATGTATAGTTGTATAGGGGTAAATTTTCAAATGATTATATGGTAATATATATACGTAAAGTGATATATTTGATAGTTTATAAAAAAATTCCAACACTTTCAAAATATGAAGATGCGTAGAGAGTAATTATAATCATTAAAAATTAAGATATCATCAATTTTGATAACCAATAGTATAATTTTTATAATCTCTAACTTTAACGATAAACAATGTCACCGACTTAAATTTATACTTTTATAAATATTTTAAATATTTAAATTTGATAACACTTATTAAAAAAATTATTTTTCCAATGTGCATGACTAGAGAAGGCAATATTGTAGTGTTTTTTCCCACGTTAACGTATTTAATGATGCTCTTAGTAAATGTAGTTCAATATTTGTTTCATTAAATATCCTAATTTTATATATTTTGACTAAATAATGACATTTGTTTATTGAATAAAATATGTATGTAAATAGGAATACAATTTTATCATTTTTATTTTATAAATAACTTTGCATAATAAAATATATGAATTACAAGAGAATGCAATGTTTTAGTTTTAGAGTGCTTCGCTCTTTTATTTAAAGACCTCTTCATATGTGAAATCTTGATCCATCCATTCGCTTTTTTCAGCAATTTATCTTCAAAACAAAATATACAATGTCACCAATTAGCTACCTTCATAAAATATATGACACAAGAAAATTTTAAAAAATTCAAAATATTTTAACACAATACCTTCAAATAGATGGATATACACATTTTCAGCCTATACACAAAAATCAAAAGAAGATATGAGATCAAATAAAAGTGATCCACAACATATATGTAAACCAATGTGTATGAAATATGTGATAAATCATATATTAATAAGCAAAGTTAATAATGTTGATTATTGATATCCATACTGGATTGGTGGAGACAACGTAGTACTTCCAAAAAAATCACAAGTGCCATTAGCTTGTTTATTTTTCCGATAGAAGCTATTAAAAGCATAGGACGATGACTTTCAATCGTGTTTGGATTATAGCATATTCCATTAGGTTGAATAGGGTCACAATCACTCCAGCCCACATGCATAATTTAAGGCACCAAGCAATTCTTGAGTAAAGAATCAACCTTAGCCACACACCACGATTGATCTCTCTTACAATCATCACATTAGCCAAAATCATGGTTGTCACAATGGTAATTACTAATTTAATTGAAACCATATGTGATTGTGCCATTGAAGAATGAAATCAAAAGGAATGGTGGAATATTGTTTTTATAAGTATAATGAGATTATTTGAGTATTTATTTTGCTCTATATATCATGAGTCTATATATTCGAATTTATATACATAGAACATGATGTGAAATTATGAAAGATAAAAATAATTTTGAAGTTACATTTTACAAAAATGTTCTTTTTCACGTTTAACTTAAGAAAACCGACATTTTCTTTATTTTTAAAACAAAATTAGTAAAAAAAACTTTTCAATAGTAAAATTATTTTTTATAAATTAAGTAACTAGTTGTGATATCTAACAAAATAAATATATATTATAAAATATTATAAGAAGGTCAAAATCACATGAATTTTCTAAAAGATATATTTTAAAAATGATTTTGTTTTACAAAAACATATTTAAAATAGCTTTATGTTTAAGTGATTTTCAAATACATAAAATATTTTCTTTTCAAACATTTTTTTTTAAAAAAAATTATATTTTTCCGAACAAAAGTACGTCTTCTATATATAAAAAGAATTATAAATTTTTTTAAACAACCACATCTTATATCTTCTTTTTGATATAAGTGATTTTATGATATCAGATACTATATTGATAATTTTTTCATTAATCAATAAAAATTTATTTTATATAACACTTAACCCCAAATTTCCGAAAAATATATGGGTACCTAAAAACCTTATCATATATGATGTATGTGTGACATAAGATAGGATTAATGCACCAATTCTTTAATTTATACAATGGTAGATCAAGAAGAAATGCTAATATTCCCTTAGAAAAAACAATGATCATTTATGGCAAAGTCAACAAGTTTATCACCTAGACCTCAAGTCTAAAAACGATCATATGTAATGACGTGAAGAAGTTTGACCATCTATAGCTTAAGAAAAGATAATCATGTACCTAGACAAACATTATAATGTGTACTAAACACTAGTGATCACATGTGTCCGATGAAGAATTAATCACCCGTGCCCATATGGATTAAGACCAAATAAGATGTAATAACACCGAATGTCAACTCAAATGCCACATCATGATAGGTGTGTCACTACAATGAATGGAAAGATATGGTTTCACATGTAGTATAACTTTACCATACTTATTCCCAATATACAAATTATTAGTAAATCAAATATCCAACCTCTATATTAATGAAAAAATCCAAATATTAAAGACTATTGATTCATGACAAGCTTTAAATAGTATAACTCAAACACTATATCAACATTATAAAAAGTTGTAACCTTTGCAAATTATTTTAATATTTGCAAAGAAAAAATACCTAGACATTGATGCTATTTTATTTATTATTCTTTATTAGGAAAGTTATACATCATATATATTTACTAACACTGTCTTTTCCTTGCGGTGTAAAATACACACTGTACATTTTGACCATTAGGAAGCTAAAAGTAACATTGCTTATTAAATATAGTATTTAATTATGAAACTAGTGTTATTTTTGTCTTGCGTTGCAATAATTGTAAGAAGTATTTGAGCTATTGTTTTATAAATTATTAAATGTATAGTTGTATAAGGTAAATTTTCAAATGATTATATGGTAATATATATACGAAAAGTGATATATTTGATAGTTTATAAAAAAATTCCAACACTTTCAAAATATGAAGATGCGTAGAGAGTAATTATAATCATTAAAAATTAAGATATCATCAATTTTGATAACCAATAGTATAATTTTTATAATCTCTAACTTTAACGATAAACAATGTCACCGACTTAAAATTTATACTTTTATAAATATTTTAAATATTTAAATTTGATAACACTTATTAAAAAATTATTTTTCCAACAGCATGACTAGAGAAGGCAATATTGTAGTGTTTTTTCCCACGTTACACGTATTTAATGACAGCTTCTTAGTAAATGTAGTTCAATATTTGTTTCATTAAATATCCTAATTTTATATATTTTTGACTAAATAATGACATTTGTTTATTGAATAAAATATGTATGTAAATAGGAATACAATTCTTATCATTTTTATTTTATAAATAACTTTGCATAATAAAATATATGAATTACAAGAGAATGCAATGTTTTAGTTTTAGAGTGTCGTTTTTATTTAAAGACCTCTTCATATGTGAAATCTTGATCCATCCATTCGTTTTTTCAGCAATTTATCTTCAAAACAAAAATATACAATGTCACCAATTAGCTACCTTCATAAAATATATGACACAAGAAAATTTTAAAAAAATTCAAAATATTTTAACACAATACCTTCAAATAGATGGATATACACATTTTTCGTAGCCTATACACAAAAATCAAAAGAAGATATGAGATCAAATAAAAGTGATCCACAACATATATATGTAAACCAATGTGTATGAAATATGTAAATCATATATTAATAAGCAAAGTTAATAATGTTGATTATTGATATCCATACTTGATTGGTGGAGACAACGTGTGCACTTCCGTAAAATCACAAGTGCCATTAGCTTGTTTATTTTTCCTGATAAGCTATTAAAAGCATAGGACGCATGACTTTCAATCGTGTTTGGATTATAGCATATTCCATTAGGTTGAATAGGGTCAATCACCCAGCTCCACATGCATAATTTAAGGCACCAAGCAATCTGTTGAGTAGTAGCTCGAACCTTAGCCACACACCACGATTGATCTCCTCTTACAATCATCACATTAGCCAAAATCATGGTTGTCACAATGGTAATTACTAATTTAATTGAAACCATATGTGATTGTGCCATTGAAGAATGAAATCAAAAGGAATGGTGGAATATTGTTTTTATAAGTATAATGAGATTATTTGAGTATTTATTTTGCTCTATATATCATGAGAGTATATATTCGTATTTATATACATAGAATAGAACATGATGTGAAATTATGAAAGATAAAAATAATATTGAAGTTACATTTTACAAAATGTTCTTTTCACGCTTAACTTAAGAAAACCGACATTTTTATTTCCTTTTAAAACAAAATTAGTAAAAAAAACTTTTCAATAGTAAAATTATTTTTTATAAATTAAGTAACTAGTTTTGATATCTAACAACATAAATATATATTATAAAATATTATAAGACGGTCAAAATCACATGAATTTTCTAAAAGATATATTTTAAAAATGATTTTGTTTTACAAAAACATATTTAAAATAGCTTTATGTTTAAGTGATTTTCAAATACATAAAATATTTTCTTCTGAAACATTTTTTTTTTTTTAAAAAATTATATTTTTCCGAACAAAAGTACGTCGTCTATATATAAAAAGAATTATAAATTTTTAAACAACCACATCTTATATCTTTTGATATAAGTGATTTTATGATATCAGATACTATATTGATAATTTTTTCATTAATCAATAAAAATTTATTTTATATAACACTTAACCCCAAATGTCCGAAAATATATGGGTACCTAAAAACCTTATTATATATGATGTATATGTGACATAAGATAGGATTAATGCACCAATTCTTTAATTTATACAATGGTAGATCAAGAAGAAATGCTAATATTCCCTTAGAAAAAACAATGATCATTTATGGCAAAGTCAACAAGTTTATCACCTAGACCTCAAGTCTAAAACGATCATATGTAATGACGTGAAGAAGTTTGACCATCTATAGCTTAAGAAAAGATGATCATGTACCTAGACAAACATTATAATGTGTACTAAACACTAGTGATCACATGTGTCCGGATGAAGAATTAATCACTTGTGCCCATATGGATTAAGACCAAATAAGATGTAATAACACTGAGAATGTCAACTCAAATGCCACATCATGATAGGTGTGTCACTACAATGAATGGAAAGATATGGTTTCATACATGTAGTATAACTTTACCATACTTATTCCCAATATACAAATTATTAGTAAATCAAATATCCAACCTCTATATTAATGAAAAATCCAAATATTAAAGACTATTGATTCATGACAAGCTTTAAATAGTATAACTCAAACACTATATCAACATTATTAATAAGTTGTAACCTTTGCAAATTATTTTAATATTTGCAAAGAAAAAATACCTAGACATTGATGCTATTTTATTTATTATTCTTTATTAGGAAAGTTATACATCATATATACTTACTAAGGCACCTGTGTCTCTTTTCCTTGCAAAATACACACAATTGTACATTTTGACCATTAGAAGCTAAAAGTAACATTGCTTATTAAATATAGTATTTAATTATGAAACTAGTGTTATTTTTGTCTTGGGCAGTTGCAATAATTGTAAGAAGTATTTGAGCTATTGTTTTATAAATTATTAAATGTATAGTTGTATGGGTAAATTTTCAAATGATTATATGGCAATATATACGTAAAGTGATATATTTGATAGTTTATAAAAAAAATTCCAACACTTTCAAAATATGAAGATGCGAGAGAGTAATTATAATCATTAAAAATTAAGATATCATCAATTCTTTTGATAACCAATAGTATAATTTTATAATCTCTAACTTTAACGATAAACAATGTCACCGACTCAAATTTATACTTTTATAAATATTTTAAATATTTAAATTTGATAACACTTATTAAAAAAATTATTTTCCAACAGGCATGACTAGAGAAGGCAATATTGTAGTGTTTTTTCCCACGCTATAACGTATTTAATGACATTCTTAGTAAATGTAGTTCAATATTTGTTTCATTAAATATCCTAATTTTTATATATTTTGACTAAATAATGACATTTGTTTATTGAATAAAATATGTATGTAAATAGGAATACAATTTTATCATTTTTATTTTATAAATAACTTTGCATAATAAAATATATGAATTACAAGAGAATGCAATGTTTTAGTTTTAGAGTGCTTCGCTCTTTTATTTAAAGACCTCTTCATATGTGAAATCTTGATCCATCCATCGCTTTTTTCAGAATTTATCTTCAAAACAAAAATATACAATGTCACCAATTAGCTACCTTCATAAAATGTATGACACAAGAAAATTTTAAAAATTCTAAATATTTTAACACAATACCTTCAAATAGATGGATATACACATTTCAGTAGCCTATACACAAAAATCAAAAGAAGATATGAGATCAAATAAAAGTGATCCACAACATATATATGTAAACCAATGTGTATGAAATATGTAATAAATCATATATTAATAAGCAAAGTTAATAATGTTGATTATTGATATCCATACTTGGATGGTGGAGACAACGTGGCACTTCCAAAAATCAAAGTGCCATTAGCTTGTTTATTTTTTTTTCCGATAGCTATTAAAAGCATAGGACATGACTTCAATCGTGTTTGGATTATAGCATATTCCATTAGGTTGAATAGGGTCACAATCACTCAGCCCACATGCATAATTTAATTAAGGCACCAAGCAATTGTCGAGTAGTAGTCTCGAACCTTAGCCACACACCACGATTGATCTCCTTACAATCATCACATTAGCCAAAATCATGGTTGTCACAATGGTAATTACTAATTTAATTGAAACCATATGTGATTGTGCCATTGAAGAATGAAATCAAAAGGAATGGTGGAATATTGTTTTATAAGTATAATGAGATTATTTGAGTATTTATTTTGCTCTATATATCATGAGTCTATATTTATTTATATTAGAATAGAACATGATGTGAAATTATGAAAGATAAAATAATATTGAAGTTACATTTTACAAAAATGTTCTTTTCACGCTTAACTTAAGAAACCGACATTTTCTTTATTTCCTTTTTAAACAAAATTAGTAAAAAAACTTTTCAATAGTAAAATTATTTTTATAAATTAAGTAACTAGTTTTGATATCTAACAACATAAATATATATTATAAAATATTATAAGACGGTGAAAATCACATGAATTTTCTAAAGATATATTTTAAAAATGATTTTGTTTTACAAAAACATATTTAAAATAGCTTTATGTTTAAGTGATTTTCAAATACATAAAATATTTTCTTTTCAAACATTTTTTTTTAAAAAATTATATTTTTCCTCAAAAGTATCGTCGTCTATATATAAAAGAATTATAAATTTTTTAAACAACCACATCTTATATCTTCTTTTGATATAAGTGATTTTATGATATCGATACTATATTGATAATTTTTCATTAATCAATAAAAATTTATTTTATATAACACTTAACCCCAAATGTCCGAAAATATATGGGTACCTAAAAACCTTATTATATATGATGTATATGTGACATAAGATAGGATTAATGCACCAATTCTTTAATTTATACAATGGTAGATCAAGAAGAAATGCTAATATTCCCTTTGAAAAAACAATGATCATTTATGGCAAAGTCAACAAGTTTATCACCTAGACCTCAAGTCTAAAACGATCATATGTAATGACGTGAAGAAGTTTGACCATCTATAGCTTAAGAAAAGATGATCATGTACCTAGACAAACATTATAATATGTACTAAACACTAGTGATCACATGTGTCCGGATGTAGAATTAATCACTTGTGCCCATATCGATTAAGACCAAATAAGATGTAATAACACTGAGAATGTCAACTCAAATGCCACATCATGATAGGTGTGTGTCACCAATGAATGGAAAGATATGGTTTCATACATGTAGTATAACTTTACCATACTTATTCCCAATATACAAATTATTAGTAAATCAAATATCCAACCTCTATATTAATGAAAAAAATCCAAATATTAAAGACTATTGATTCATGACAAGCTTTAAATAGTATAACTCAAACACTATATCAACGTTATAATAAGTTGTAACCTTTGCAAATTATTTTAATATTTGCAAAGAAAAATACCTAGACATTGATGCTATTTTATTTATTATTCTTTATTAGGAAAGTTATACATCATATATACTTACTAAGGCACTGTGTTCTTTTCCTTGCAAAAATACACATGCTTGTACATTTTGACCATTAGGAAGCTAAAAGTAACATTGCTTATTAAATATAGTATTTAATTATGAAACTAGTGTTATTTTTGTCTTAGGCAATTGCAATAATTGTAAGAAGTATTTGAGCTATTGTTTTATAAATTATTAAATGTATAGTTGTATAAGGGTAAATTTTCAAATGATTATATGGTAATATATATATATAAAGTGATATATTTGATAGTTTATAAAAAAATTCCAACACTTTCAAAATATGAAGATGCGTAGTATTTATAATCATTAAAATTAAGATATCATCAATTCTTTTGATAACCTATAGTATAATTTTTATAATCTCTAACTTTAACGATAAACAATGTCACCGACTTAAAATTTATACTTTATAAATTTTTAAATATTTAAATTTGATAACACTTATTAAAAAAATTATTTTCCAATGGCATGACTAGAGAAGGCAATATTGTAGTGTTTTTTTCCCACGCTAACATATTTAATGATGTTCTTAGTAAATGTAGTTCAATATTTGTTTCATTAAATATCCTAATTTTATATATTTTTGACTAAATAATGACATTTGTTTATTGAATAAAATATGTATGTAAATAGGAATACAATTTTATAATTTTTATTTTATAAATAACTTTACATAATAAAATATATGAATTACAAGAGAATGCAATGTTTTAGTTTTAGAGTGCTTCGTTCTTTTATTTAAAGACCTCTTCATATGTGAAATCTTGATCCATCCATTCGCTTCAGCAATTTATCTTCAAAACAAAATATACAATGTCACCAATTAGCTACCTTCATAAAATGTATGACACAAGAAAATTTTAAAAATTCTAAATATTTTAACACAATACCTTCAAATAGATGGATATACACATTTTTCGTAGCCTATACACAAAAATCAAAAGAAGAAGATAGATCAAATAAAAGTGATCCACAACATATATATGTAAACCAATGTGTATGAAATATGTAATAAATCATATATTAATAAGCAAAGTTAATAATGTTGATTATTGATATCCATACTTGGATTGGTGGAGACACGCAGTGTACTTTAAAAATCACAAGTGCCATTAGCTTGTTTATTTTTCTCGATAAGCTATTAAAAGCATAGGACGACTTTCAATCGTGTTTGGATTATAGCATATTCCATTAGGTTGAATAGGGTCACAATCGCTCCAACCCACATGCATAATTTAAGGCACCAAGCAATTGCCGAGTAGTAGCTCGAACCTTAGCCACACACCACGATTGATCTCCTCTTACAATCATCACATTAGCAAAATCATGGTTGTCACAATGGTAATTACTAATTTAATTGAAACCATATGTGATTGTGCCATTGAAGAATGAAATCAAAAGGAATGGTGGAATATTGTTTTTATAAGTATAATGAGATTATTTGAGTATTTATTTTGCGCTATATATCATGAGTCTATATTCGTATTTATATACATAGAACATGATGTGAAATTATGAAAGATAAAATAATATTGAAGTTACATTTTACAAAAATGTTCTTTTTCACGCTTAACTTAAGAAAACCGACATTTTCTTTATTTTTAAAACAAAATTAGTAAAAAAACTTTTCAATAGTAAAATTATTTTTATAAATTAAGTAACTAGTTTTGATATCTAACAACATAAATATATATTATAAAATATTATAAGACGGTGAAAATCACATGAATTTTAAAAGATATATTTTAAAAATGATTTTGTTTTACAAAACATATTTAAAATAGCTTTATGTTTAAGTGATTTTCAAATACATAAAATATTTTCAAACATTTTTTTTTAAAATTATATTTTTCCAACAAAAGTACGTCGTCTATATATAAAAAGAATTATAAATTTTTAAACAACCACATCTTATATCTTCTTTTGATATAAGTGATTTTATGATTTCGATACTATATTGATAATTTTTCATTAATCAATAAAAATTTATTTTATATAACACTTAACCCCAAATGTCCGAATAATATATGGGTACCTAAAACCTTATTATATATGATGTATGTGTGACATAAGATAGGATTAATGCATCAATTTTTAATTTATACAATGGTAGATCAAGAAGAAATGCTAATATTCCATTAGAAAACAATTACATTTATGGCAAAGTCAAGTTTATCACCTAGACTCAAGTCTAAAACGATCATATGTAATGACGAAGAAGTTTGACCATCTATAGCTTAAGAAAAGATGATCATGTACCTAGACAAACATTATAATGTGTACTAAACACTAGTGATCACATGTGTCCGGATGAAGAATTAATCACTGTGCCCATATGGATTAAGACCAAAAAGATGTAATAACACCGAGAATGTCAACTCAAATGCCACATCATGATAGGTGTGTCACTACAATGAATGGAAAGATATGGTTTCATACATGTAGTATAACTTTACCATACTTATTCCCAATATACAAATTATTAGTAAATCAAATATCCAACCTCTATATTAATGAAAAAATCCAAATATTAAAGACTATTGATTCATTACAAGCTTTAAATAGTATAACTCAAACACTATATCAACGTTATAAATAAGTTGTAACCTTTGCAAATTATTTTAATATTTGCAAAGAAAAATACTAGACATTGATGCTATTTTATTTATTATTCTTTATTAGGAAAGTTATACATCATATATACTTACTAAGGCACTGTGTTCTTTTCCTTGCGGTGTAAATACACACATTGTACATTTGGACCATTAGGAAGCTAAAAGTAACATTGCTTATTAAATATAGTATTTAATTATGAAACTAGTTATTTTTTGTCTTGGGCTGTGCAATTTGTAAGAAGTATTTGAGCTATTGTTTTATAAATTATTAAATGTATAGTTGTATAGGGGTAAATTTTCAAATGATTATATGGTAATATATACAAAAGTGATATATTTGATAGTTTATAAAAAAATTCCAACACTTTCAAAATATGAAGATGCGAGAGAGTAATTATAATCATTAAAATTAAGATATCATCAATTCTTTTGATAACCAATAGTATAATTTTTATAATCTCTAACTTTAACGATAAACAATGTCACCGATAAAATTTATACTTTTATAAATATTTTAAATATTTAAATTTGATAACACTTATTAAAAATTATTTTTCCAATGTGCATGACTAGAGAAGGCAATATTGTAGTTTTTTATCCCACATTACACGTATTTAATGACAGTTCTTAGTAAATGTAGTTCAATATTTGTTTCATTAAATATCCCAATTTTATATATTTTTGACTAAATAATCACATTTGTTTATTGAATAAAATATGTACGTAAATAGGAATACAATTCTTATCATTTTTATTTTATAAATAACTTTACATAATAAAATATATGAATTACAAGAGAATGCAATGTTTTTTTTTAGAGTGCTTGCTCTTTTATTTAAAGACCTCTTCATATGTGAAATCTTGATCCATCCATTCGTTTTTTCAGCAATTTATCTTCAAAACAAAAATATACAATGTCACCAATTAGCTACCTTCATAAAATGTATGACACAAGAAAATTTTAAAAAAAATTCAAAATATTTTAACACAATACCTTCAAATAGATGGATATACACAATTTTTCGTAGCCTATACACAAAAATCAAAAGAAGATATGAGATCAAATAAAAGTGATCCACAACATATATGTAAACCAATGTGTATGAAATATGTAATAAATCATATATTAATAAGCAAAGTTAATAATGTTGATTATTGATATCCATACTTGATTGGTGGAGACAATGTGGCACTTCCGTAAAAATCACAAGTGCCATTAGCTTTTATTTTTCCGATGAAGCTATTAAAAGCATAGGACGATGACTTTCGAATCGTGTTTGGATTATAGCATATTCCATTAGGTTGAATAGGGTCACACCGCTCCACATGCATAATTTAAGGCACCAAGCAATTGTTGAGTAGTAGCTCGAACCTTAGCCACAACCACGATTGATCTCCTCTTACAATCATCACATTAGCAAAAATCATGGTTGTCACAATGGTAATTACTAATTTAATTGAAACCATATGTGATTGTGCCAAGAATGAAATCAAAAGGAATGGTGGAATATTGTTTTATAAGTATAATGAGATTATTTGAGTATTTATTTTGCTCTATATCATGAGTCTATATTCGTATTATACATAGAACATGATGTGAAATTATGAAAGATAAAAATAATTTCAGTTACATTTTACAAAATGTTCTTTTCACGTTTAACTTAAGAAAACCTGACATTTTCTTTATTTCCTTTAAAACAAAATTAGTAAAAAAAACTTTTCAATAGTAAAATTATTTTTATAAATTAAGTAACTAGTTTTAATATCTAACAACATAAATATATATTATAAAATATTATAAGACGGTCAAAATCACATGAATTTTCTAAAGATATTTTAAAAATGATTTTGTTTTACAAAACATATTTAAAATAGCTTTATGTTTAAGTGATTTTCAAATACATAAAATATTTTCTTTACAAACATTTTTTAAAAAAATTATATTTTTCCAACAAAAGTACGTCGCCTATATATAAAAAGAATTATAAATTTTTTTAAACAACCACATCTTATATCTTCTTTTTGATATAAGTGATTTTATGATATCAGATACTATATTGATAATTTTTTCATTAATCAATAAAATTTTTTTTTATATAGCACTTAACCCCAAATGTCCGAAAATTAGATGGGTACCTAAAAACCTTATTATATATGATGTATGTGTGACATAAGATAGGATTAATGCACCAATTCTTTAATTTATACAATGGTAGATCAAGAAGAAATGCTAATATTCCCTTAGAAAAAACAATGACCATTTATGGCAAAGTCAACAAGTTTATCACCTAGACCTCAAGTCTAAAACGATCATAAATGACGAAGAAGTTTGACCATCTATAGCTTAAGATAAGATGATCATGTACCTAGACAAACATTATAATGTGTACTAAACACTAGTGATCACATGTGTCCGAATGAACAATTAATCACTTGTGCCCATATGGATTAAGACCAAATAAGATGTAATAACACTGAGAATGTCAACTCAAATGCCACATCATGATAGGTGTGTCACTACAATGAATGGAAAGATATGGTTTCATACGTAGTATAACTTTACCATACTTATTCCCAATATACAAATTATTAGTAAATCAAATATCCAACCTCTATATTAATGGAAAAAAAATCCAAATATTAAAGACTATTGATTCATGACAAGCTTTAAATAGTATAACTCAAACACTATATCAACGTTATAAGTTGTCACCTTTGCAAATTATTTTAATATTTGCAAAGAAAAATACCTAGACATTGATGCTATTTTATTTATTATTCTTTATTAGGAAAGTTATACATCATATATATCGACTAAGGCACTGTGTCTCTTTCCTTGCGTAAAATACACAGCTTGTACATTTTGACCATTAGAAGCTAAAAGTAACATTGCTTATTAAATATAGTATTTAATTATGAAACTAGTGTTATTTTTGTCTTGGCAGCAATAATTGTAAGAAGTATTTGAGCTATTGTTTTATAAATTATTAAATGTATAGTTGTATAAGGGGTAAATTTTCAAATGATTATATGGTAATATATATACGAAGTGATATATTTGATGTTTATAAAAAAAATTTCCAACATGAAGATGCGAGAGTAATTATAATCATTAAAATTAAGATATCATCAATTTTGATAACCAATAGTATAATTTTATAATCTCTAACTTTAGCGATAAACAATGTCACCGACTTAAAACTTATACTTTTATAAATATTTTAAATATTTAAATTTGATAACACTTATTAAAAAAATATTTTTCCAATGCATGACTAGAGAAGGCAATATTGTAGTGTTTTTTTTCCACGCTACACGTATTTAGTGATGTTCTTAGTAAATGTAGTTCAATATTTGTTTCATTAAATATCCTAATTTTATATATTTATGACTAATGACATTTGTTTATTGAATAAAATATGTATGTAAATAGGAATACAATTCTTATCATTTTTATTTTATAAATAACTTTACATAATAAAATATATGAATTACAAGAGAATGCAATGTTTTAGTTTTAGAGTGCCGTTTTATTTAAAGACCTCTTCATATGTGAAATCTTGATCCATCCATTCGCTTTTTCAGCAATTTATCTTCAAAACAAAATATACAATGTCACCAATTAGCTACCTTCATAAAATGTATGACACAAGAAAATTTTAAAAAATTCAAAATATTTTAACACAATACCTTCAAATAGATGGATATACACATTTTCGTAGCCTATACACAAAAATCAAAAGAAGATATGAGATCAAATAAAAGTGATCCACAACATATATATGTAAACCAATGTGTATGAAATATGTAATAAATCATATTAATAAGCAAAGTTAATAATGTTGATTATTGATATCCATACTTGGATTGGTGGAGACACCAGGCATTCCAAAAATCACAAGTGCCATTAGCTTGTTTATTTTTCCGATAGGCTATTAAAAGCATAGGACGCATGACTTTAATCGTGTTTGGATTATAGCATATTCCATTAGGTTGAATAGGGTCACAATCGCCTCCGTCCACATGCATAATTTAAGGCACCAAGCAATCTTGAGTAGTAGCTCGAACCTTAGCCACACACCACGATTGATCTCCTCTTACAAATCACATTAGCCAAAATCATGGTTGTCACAATGGTAATTACTAATTTAATTGGAACCATATGTGATTGTGCCATTGAAGAATGAAATCAAAAGGAATGGTGGAATATTGTTTTTATAAGTATAATGAGATTATTTGAGTATTTATTTTGCGCTATATATCATGAGTCTATATATTCGTATTTATATACATAGAACATGATGTGAAATTATGAAAGATAAAAATAATTTTAGTTACATTTTACAAAAATGTTCTTTTCACGCTTAACTAAGAAAACCGACATTTTTTTATTTCCTTTTAAAACAAAATTAGTAAAAAAAACTTTTCAATAGTAAAATTATTTTTTATAAATTAAGTAACTAGTTTTGATATCTAACAACATAAATATATATTATAAAATATTATAAGACGGTCAAAATCACATGAATTTTCTAAAGATATATTTTAAAATGATTTTGTTTTACAAAAACATATTTAAAATAGCTTTATGTTTAAGTGATTTTCAAATACATAAAATATTTTCTTTCAAACATTTTTTTTTTTAAAAATTATATTTTTCCAACAAAAGTACGTCGCCTATATATAAAAAGAATTATAAATTTTTTAAACAACCACATCTTATATCTTCTTTTGATATAAGTGATTTTATGATATCAGATACTATATTGATAATTTTTTCATTAATCAATGAAATATTATTTTATATAACACTTAATCCCAAATGTCCCAAAAATATATGGGTAACTAAAAGCATTGTTATATATATCATGTATGTGTGACATAAGATAGGATTAATGCACCAATTTATTAATTTATACAATGGTAGATCAAGAAGAAATGCTAATATTCCCTTAGAAAAAACAATGATCATTTATGGCAAAGTCAACAAGTTTATAACCTAGACCTCAAGTCTAAAACGATCATATGTAATGACGTGAACATGGTTGACCATCTATAGCTTAAGAAAAGATGATCATGTACCTAGACAAACATTATAATGTGTACAAAATACTAGTGATCACATGTGTCCGGATGAAGAATTAATCACCTGTGCCCACATGGATTAAGACCAAATAAGATGTAATAACACTGAGAATATCAACTCAAATGCCACATCATGATAGGTGCGTCACTACAATGAATGGAAAGATATGGCTTCATACATGTAGTATAACTTTACCATACTTATTCCAAATATACAAATTATTAGTAAATCAAATATCCAAGCTCTATATTAACGAAAAAAATTCAAATATTAAAGACTATTGATTCATGAAAAGCTTTAAATAGTATAACTCAAACACTATATCAACATTATAAATAAGTTGTAAATTTTGCGAATTATTTTAATATTTGCAAAGATAAAATACCTAGACACGGATGCCTTTTTCATTTATTATTCTTTATTAGGAAAGTTATACATCATATATACTTACTAAGGCACTGTGTCTCTTTTTCCTTGTGTAAAATACACACATTGTACATTTTGACCATTAGGAAGCTAAAAGTAACATTGCTTATTAAATATAGTATTTAATTATGAAACTAGTGTTATTTTGTCTCAAGGCTGCAATAATTGTAAGAAGTATTTGAGCTATTGTTTTATAAATTATTAAAAGTATAGTTGTATAAGGGTAAATTTTCAAATGATTATATGGTATATATATACGTAAAGTGATATATTTGATAGTTTATAAAAAAAATTCCAACACTTTCAAAATATGAAGATAGAGAGTAATTATAATCATTAAAAATTAAGATATCATCAATTCTTTTGATAACCAATAGTATAATTTCTATAATCTCTAAATTTAATGATAAACAATGTCACCGACTTAAATTTATACTTTTATAAATATTTTAAATATTTAAATTTGATAACACTTATTAAAAAAATTATTTTTCCAACAGGCATGACTAGAGAAGGCAATATTGTAGTGTTTTTTTCCCACGTAACGTATTTAATGACAGTTCTTAGTAAATGTAGTTCAATATTTGTTTCATTAAGTATCCTAATTTTATATATTTTTGACTAAATAATGACATTTGTTTATTGAATAAAATATGTATGTAAATAGGAATACAATTCTTATTATTTTTATTTTATAAATAACTTTACATAATAAAATATATGAATTACAAGAGAATGCAATGTTTTAGTTTTAGAGTGCTTGCTCTTTATTTAAAGACCTCTTCATATGTGAAATCTTGATCCATCCATTCGCTTATTCAAAGAATTTATCTTCAAAACAAAAATATACAATGTCACCAATTAGCTACCTTCATAAATGTATGACACAAGAAAATTTTTAAAAATTCTAAATATTTTAACACAATACCTTCAAATAGATGGATATACACATTTTTCGTAGCCTATACAGAAAAAATCAAAAGAAGATATGAGATCAAATAAAAGTGATCCACAACATATATATGTAAACCAATGCGTATCAAATATGTAATAAATCATATATTAATAAGAAGTTAATAATGTTGATTATATTGATATCCATACTTGGATTGGTGGAGACAACGTGCACTTCCGTAAAAATCACAAGTGCCATTAGCTTGTTTATTTTTCTCGATGAAGCTATTAAAAGCATAGACGATGACTTCTTTAATCGTGTTTGGATTATAGCATATTCCATTAGGTTGAATAGGGTCACAATCACCTCCACATGCATAATTTAAGGCACCAAGCAATCTTTGAGTAGTAGTTCTAACCTTAGCCACACACCACGATTGATCTCCTCTTACAATCATCACATTAGCAAAAATCATGGTTGTCACAATGGTAATTACTAATTTAATTGAAACCATATGTGATTGTGCCATTGAAGAATGAAATCAAAAGGAATGGTGGAATATTGTTTTTATAAGTATAATGAGATTATTTGAGTATTTATTTTGCTCTATATATCATGAGTCTATATATTCGTATTTATATACATAGAACATGATGTGAAATTATGAAAGATAAAAATAATTTCGAAGTTACATTTTACAAAAATGTTCTTTTTCACGTTTAACTTAAGAAAACTGACATTTTCTTTATTTCCTTTTAAAACAAAATTAGTAAAAAAAACTTTTCAATAGTAAAATTATTTTTTATAAATTAAGTAACTAGTTTTGATATCTAACAACATAAATATATATTATAAAATATTATAAGACGGTCAAAATCACATGAATTTTCTAAAAGATATATTTTAAAAATGATTTTGTTTTACAAAACATATTTAAAATATTATGTTTAAGTGATTTTCACATAAAATATTTTCTTTTACAAACATTTTTTAAAAAAAATTATATTTTTCCGAACAAAAGTAATGCCTATATATAAAAAGAATTATAAATTTTTAAACAACCACATCTTATATCTTCTTTTTGATATAAGTGATTTTATGATATCAGATACTATATTGATAATTTTTTCATTAATCAATAAATTTTTTTTATATAGCACTTAACCCCAAATGTCCGAAAAATAGATGGGTACCTAAAAACCTTATTATATATGATGTGTGACATAAGATAGGATTAATGCACCAATTCTTTAATTTATACAATGGTAGATCAAGAAGAAATGCTAATATTCCCTTAGAAAAAACAATGACCATTTATGGCAAAGTCAACAAGTTTATCACCTAGACCTCAAGTCTAAAACGATCATATGTAATGACGTGAAGAAGTTTGACCATCTATAGCTTAAGATAAGATGATCATGTACCTAGACAAACATTATAATGTGTACTAAACACTAGTGATCACATGTGTCCGGATGAACAATTAATCACTTGTGCCCATATGGATTAAGACCAAATAAGATGTAATAACACTGAGAATGTCAACTCAAATGCCACATCATGATAGGTGTGTCACTACAATGAATGGAAAGATATGGTTTCATACATGTAGTATAACTTTACCATACTTATTCCCAATATACAAATTATTAGTAAATCAAATATCCAACCTCTATATTAATGGAAAAAAAATCCAAATATTAAAGACTATTGATTCATGACAAGCTTTAAATAGTATAACTCAAACACTATATCAACGTTATAAATAAGTTGTCACCTTTGCAAATTATTTTAATATTTGCAAAGAAAAAATACCTAGACATTGATGCTATTTTATTTATTATTCTTTATTAGGAAAGTTATACATCATATATACTGACTAAGGCACCTGTGTCTCTTTTCCTTGCAGTAAAATACACCAGGTATTTTTGACCATTAGAAGCTAAAAGTAACATTGCTTATTAAATATAGTATTTAATTATGAAACTAGTGTTATTTTTGTCTTGGGCGATTGCAAATAATTGTAAGAAGTATTTGAGCTATTGTTTTATAAATTATTAAATGTATAGTTGTAAGGGGTAAATTTTCAAATGATTATATGGTAATATATACAGAAAGTGATATATTTGATAGTTTATAAAAAATTTTCCAACACTTTCAAAATATGAAGATGCGTGAGAGTAATTATAATCATAAAAATTAAGATATCATCAATTCTTTTGATAACCAATAGTATAATTTTATAATCTCTAACTTTAGCGATAAACAATGTCACCGATTAAAACTTATACTTTTATAAATATTTTAAATATTTAAATTTGATAACACTTATTAAAAAAATATTTTTCCAACAGGCATGACTAGAGAAGGCAATATTGTAGTGTTTTTTTCCCATACACGATTTAATGACAGCCTTAGTAAATGTAGTTCAATATTTGTTTCATTAAATATCCTAATTTTATATATTTATGACTAAATAATGACATTTGTTTATTGAATAAAATATGTATGTAAATAGGAATACAATTTTATCATTTTTATTTTATAAATAACTTTACATAATAAAATATATGAATTACAAGAGAATGCAATGTTTTAGTTTTAGAGTGCTTCTGCTTTTATTTAAAGACCTCTTCATATGTGAAATCTTGATCCATCCATTCGCTTTTTCAGCAATTTATCTTCAAAACAAAAATATACAATGTCACCAATTAGCTACCTTCATAAAATGTATGACACAAGAAAATTTTAAAAAATTCAAAATATTTTAACACAATACCTTCAAATAGATGGATATACACATTTTCGTAGCCTATACACAAAAATCAAGAAGATATGAGATCAAATAAAAGTGATCCACAACATATATATGTAAACCAATGTGTATGAAATATGTAATAAATCATACATTAATAAGCAAAGTTAATAATGTTGATTATTGATATCCATACTGGATTGGTGGAGACAACGTAGCACTTCCAAAAATCACAAGTGCCATTAGCTTGTTTATTTTTCCGATAGAAGCTATTAAAAGCATAGACCATGACTTTCAATGTGTTTGGATTATAGCATATTCCATTAGGTTGAATAGGGTCACAATCACTCCAGCCCACATGCATAATTTAAGGCACCAAGCATTTGGTAGTGTGCACGAACCTTAGCCACACACCACGATTGATCTCCTCTACAATCATCACATTAGCCAAAATCATGGTTGTCACAATGGTAATTACTAATTTAATTGAAACCATATGTGATTGTGCCATTGAAGAATGAAATCAAAAGGAATGGTGGAATATTGTTTTTATAAGTATAATGAGATTATTTGAGTATTTATTTTGCTATATATCATGAGTCTATATATTCGATTTATATACATAGAACATGATGTGAAATTATGAAAGATAAAAATAATTTCGAAGTTACATTTTACAAAATGTTCTTTTCACGTTTAACTTTAAAACCTGACATTTTCTTTATTTCCTTTTAAAACAAAATTAGTAAAAAACTTTTCAATAGTAAAATTATTTTTATAAATTAAGTAACTAGTTTTGATATCTAACAACATAAATATATATTATAAAATATTATAAGACGGTCAAAATCACATGAATTTCTAAAGATATATTTTAAAAATGATTTGTTTTTACAAAAACATATTTAAAAATAGCTTTATGTTTAAGTGATTTTCAAATACACAAACATTTTCTCCTGAATATGAACAAACTGATCATCTGATTTATAATACTTAATCTGAATCAAAAATATGATGTATGTGATACAAGATAGGATTAATGCACCAATTCTTTAATTTATACAATGGTAGATCAAGAAGAAATGCTAATATTCCCTTAGAAAAAACAATGATCATTTATGGCAAAGTCAACAAGTTTATCACCTAGACCTCAAGTCTAAAACGATCATATGTAATGACGTGAAGAAGTTTGACCATCTATAGCTTAAGAAAAGATGATCATGTACCTAGACAAACATTATAATGTGTACTAAACACTAGTGATCACATGTGTCCGGATGAAGAATTAATCACCTGTGCCCATATGGATTAAGACCAAATAAGATGTAATAACACTGAGAATGTCAACTCAAATGCCACATCATGATAGGTGTGTCACTACAATGAATGGAAAGATATGGTTTCATACATGTAGTATAACTTTACCATACTTATTCCCAATATACAAATTATTAGTAAATCAAATATGCAACCTCTATATTAATGAAAAAAAATCCAAATATTAAAGACTATTGATTCATGACAAGCTTTAAATAGTATAACTCAAACACTATATCAACATTATAAATAAGTTGTAACCTTTGCAAATTATTTTAATATTTGCAAAGAAAAAATACCTAGACATTGATGCTATTTTATTTATTATTCTTTATTAGGAAAGTTATACATCATATATACTTACTAAGGCACCTGTGTCTCTTTTCCTTGCGTGTAAAATACACGTTGTACATTTTGACCATTAGGAAGCTAAAAGTAACATTGCTTATTAAATATAGTATTTAATTATGAAACTAGTGTTATTTTTGTCTTGGGCAGTTGCAATAATTGTAAGAAGTATTTGAGCTATTGTTTTATAAATTATTAAAAGTATAGTTGTATAAGGGGTAAATTTTCAAATGATTATATGGTAATATATATACAGAAAGTGATATATTTGATAGTTTATAAAAAAAAATTCCAACACTTTCAAAATATGAAGATGCGTAGAGAGTAATTATAATCATTAAAAATTAAGATATCATCAATTCTTTTGATAACCAATAGTATAATTTCTATAATCTCTAAATTTAATGATAAACAATGTCACCGACTTAAATTTATACTTTTATAAATATTTTAAATATTTAAATTTGATAACACTTATTAAAAAAATTATTTTTCCAACAGGCATGACTAGAGAAGGCAATATTGTAGTGTTTTTTCCCACGTTACACGTATTTAATGATTCTTAGTAAATGTAGTTCAATATTTGTTTCATTATATCCTAATTTTATATATTTTGACTAAATAATGACATTTGTTTATTGAATAAAATATGTATGTAAATAGGAATACAATTCTTATTATTTTTATTTTATAAATAACTTTACATAATAAAATATATGAATTACAAGAGAATGCAATGTTTTAGTTTTAGAGTGCTTCGTTCTTTTATTTAAAGACCTCTTCATATGTGAAATCTTGATCCACCCATTCGTTTATTCAGCAATTTATCTTCAAAACAAAAATATACAATGTCACCAATTAGCTACCTTCATAAAATGTATGACACAAGAAAATTTTTAAAAAATTCTAAATATTTTAACACAATACCTTCAAATAGATGGATATACACATTTTTCGTAGCCTATACAGAAAAAATCAAAAGAAGATATGAGATCAAATAAAAGTGATCCACAACATATATATGTAAACCAATGCGTATCAAATATGTAATAAATCATATATTAATAAGAAAAGTTAATAATGTTGATTATATTGATATCCATACTTGGATTGGTGGAGACAACGTGTGCACTTCCAGAAAAATCACAAGTGCCATTAGCTTGTTTATTTTTCGAGAAGCATAAAGCATAGGACGCACTGACTTTCATTGTGTTTGGATTATAGCATATTCCATTAGGTTGAATAGGGTCATCATCGCTCCAGCTCCACATGCATAATTTAAGGCACCAAGCAATCTTTAGTAGTAGTTCGAACCTTAGCCACACACCACGATTGATCTCCTCTACAATCATCACATTAGCCAAAATCATGGTTGTCACAATGGTAATTACTAATTTAATTGAAACCATATGTGATTGTGCCATTGAAGAATGAGATCAAAAGGAATGGTGGAATATTGTTTTTATAAGTATAATGAGATTATTTGAGTATTTATTTTGCTCTATATATCATGAGTCTATATATTCGTATTTATATACATAGAACATGATGTGAAATTATGAAAGATAAAAATAATTTTGAAGTTACATTTTACAAAATGTTCTTTTCGTTTAACTTAAGAAAACTGACATTTTCTTTATTTCCTTTTAAAACAAAATTAGTAAAAAAACTTTTCAATAGTAAAATTATTTTTTATAAATTAAGTAACTAGTTTTGATATCTAACAACATAAATATACATTATAAAATATTATAAGACGGTCAAAATCACATGAATTTTCTAAAAGATATATTTTAAAAATGATTTTGTTTTACAAAAACATATTTAAAATAGCTTTATGTTTAAGTGATTTTCAAATACATAAAATATTTTCTTTATAAACATTTTTTTTTTTTTAAAAATTATATTTTTCCGAACAAAAGTACGTCGTCTATATATAAAAAGAATTATAAATTTTTTTAAACAACCACATCTTATATCTTCTTTTTGATATAAGTGATTTTATGATATCAGATACTATATTGATAATTTTTTCATTAATCAATAAAAATTTATTTTATATAACACTTAACCCCAAATGTCCGAAAAATAGATGGGTACCTAAAAACCTTATTATATATGATGTATGTGTGACATAAGATAGGATTAATGCACCAATTCTTTAATTTATACAATGGTAGATCAAGAAGAAATGCTAATATTCCCTTAGAAAAAACAATGATCATTTATGGCAAAGTCAACAAGTTTATCACCTAGACCTCAAGTCTAAAACGATCATATGTAATGACGTGAAGAAGTTTGACCATCTATAGCTTAAGAAAAGATGATCATGTACCTAGACAAACATTATAATGTGTACTAAACAATCGGTGATCACATGCGGAAGAATTAATCACCTGTGCCCATATGGATTAAGACCAAATAAGATGTAATAACACTGAGAATGTCAACTCAAATGCCACATGATGATAGGTGTGTCACTACAATGAATGGAAAGATATGGTTTCATACATGTAGTATAACTTTACCATACTTATTCCCAATATACTAATTATTAGTAAATCAAATATCCAAGCTCTATATTAATGAAAAAAATCCAAATATTAAAGACTATTGATTCATGACAAGCTTTAAATAGTATAACTCAAACACTATATCAACATTATAAATAAGTTGTAACCTTTGCAAATTATTTTAATATTTGCAAAGAAAAAATACCTAGACATTGATGCTATTTTATTAATTATTCTTTATTAGGAAAGTTATACATCATATATACTTACTAAGGCACTTGTGTCTCTTTTCCTTGCAGGTAAAATACACACAGTTGTACATTTTGACCATTAGGAAGCTAAAAGTAACATTGCTTATCAAATATAGTATTTAATTATGAAACTAGTGTTATTTTGTTTCTGGGCAGTTGCAATAATTGTAAGAAGTATTTGAGCTATTGTTTTATAAATTATTAAATGTATAGTTGTATAAGGGTAAATTTTCAAATGATTATATGGTAATATATATACGTAAAGTGATATATTTGATAGTTTATAAAAAAATTCCAACACTTTCAAAATATGAAGATGCGAGAGAGTAATTATAATCATTAAAATTAAGATATCATCAATTCTTTTGATAACCAATAGTATAATTTTATAATCTCTAACTTTAACGATAAACAATGTCACCGACATAAAATTTATACTTTATAAATATTTTAAATATTTAAATTTGATAACACTTATTAAAAAATTATTTTTCCAAATGCATGACTAGAAGGCAATATTGTAGTGTTTTTTTCCCACGTTAACGTATTTAATGATGTTCTTAGTAAATGTAGTTCAATATTTGTTTCATTAAGTATCCTAATTTTATATATTTTGACTAAATAATGACATTTGTATTATTGAATAACATTATTTTATTTTATAAATAACTTTACATAATAAAATATATGAATTACAAGAGAATGCAATGTTTTAGTTTTAGAGTGCTTGTTTCTTTTATTTAAAGACCTCTTCATATGTGAAATCTTGATCCACCCATTCGCTTTTTTCAGAATTTATCTTCAAAACAAAATATACAACGTCACCAATTAACTACCTTCATAAAATGTATGACACAATTTTTTAAAAATTCTAAATATTTTAACACAATACCTTCAAAAGATGGATATACACATTTTCGTAGCCTATACACAAAAATCAAAAGAAGATATGAGATCAAAAAAAGTTATCCACAACATATATATGTAAACCAATGTGTATAAAATATGTAATAAATCATATATTAATAAGAAAAGTTAATAATGTTGATTATATTGATATCCATACTTGGATTGGTGAAGACAACGTGGCACTTCCAAAATCACAAGTGCCATTTGCTTGTTTATTTTTCGATAGAGATATTAAAAGCATAGGACGCATGACTTTCGAATTGTGTTTGGATTATAGCATATTCCATTAGGTTGAATAGGGTCACAATCACTCCACTCCACATGCATAATTTAAGGCACCAAGCAATTCTTTAGTAGTAGCTCGAACCTTAGCCACACCACGATTGATCTCCTCTTACAATCATCACATTAGCCAAAATCATGGTTGTCACAATGGTAATTACTAATTTAATTGAAACCATATGTGATTGTGCCATTGAAGAATGAAATCAAAAGGAATGGTGGAATATTGTTTTTATAAGTATAATGAGATTATTTGAGTATTTATTTTTCTCTATATATCATGAGTCTATATATTCGTATTTATATACATAGAACATGATGAAATTATGAAAGATAAAATAATTTTGAAGTTACATTTACAAAAATGTTCTTTTCACGTTTAACTTAAGAAAACCGACATTTCTTTATTTCCTTTTAAAACAAAATTAGTAAAAAAAACTTTTCAATAGTAAAATTATTTTTTATAAATTAAGTAACTAGTTTTGATATCTAACAACATAAATATACATTATAAAATATTATAAGACGGTCAAAATCACATGAATTTTCTGAAAGATATATTTTAAAAATGATTTTGTTTTACAAAAACATATTTAAAATAGCTTTATGTTTTAGTGATTTTCAAATACATAAAATATTTTCTTTATAAACATTTTTTTTAAAAAAAATTATATTTTTCCGAACAAAAGTACGTCGTCTATATATAAAAAGAATTATAAATTTTTTTAAACAACCACATCTTATATGTTCTTTTTGATATAAGTGATTTTATGATATCAGATACTATATTGATAATTTTTTCATTAATCAATAAAAATTTATTTTATATAACACTTAACCCCAAATGTCCGAGAAATAGATGGGTACCTAAAAACCTTATTATATATGATGTATGTGTGACATAAGATAGGATTAATGCACCAATTCTTTAATTTTAACAATGGGAGATCAAGAAGAAATGCTAATATTCCCTTAGAAAAAACAATGATCATTTATGGCAAAGTCAACAAGTTTCTCACCTAGACCTCAAGTCTAAAACGATCATATGTAATGACGTGAAGAAGTTTGACCATCTATAGCTTAAGAAAAGATGATCATGTACCTAGACAAACATTATAATGTGTACTAAACACTGGTGATCACATGTGTCCGGATGAAGAATTAATCACCTGTGTCCATATGGATTAAGACCAAATAAGATGTAATAACACTGAGAATGTCAACTCAAATGCCACATCATGATTGGTGTGTCACTACAATGAATGGAAAGATATGGTTTCATACATGTAGTATAACTTTACCATACTTATTCCCAATATACAAATTATTAGTAAATCAAATATCCAAGCTCTATATTGATGAAAAAAATCCAAATATTAAAGACTATTGATTCATGACAAGCTTTAAATAGTATAACTCAAACACTATATCAACATTATAAATAAGTTGTAACCTTTGCAAATTATTTTAATATTTGCAAAGAAAAAATACCTAGACATTGATGCTATTTTATTTATTATTCTTTATTAGGAAAGTTATACATCATATATACTTACTAAAGCACCTGTGTCTCTTTTCCTTGCAGGTAAAATACACACAGTTGTACATTTTTACCATTAGGAAGCTAAAAGTAACATTGTTGATCAAATATAGTATTTAATTATGAAACTAGTGTTATTTTTGTCTTGGGCAGTAGCAATAATTGTAAGAAGTATTTGACCTATTGTTTTATAAATTATTAAATGTATAGTTGTATAAGGGGTAAATTTTCAAATGATTATATGGTAATATATATACAGTAGTGATATATTTGATAGTTTATAAAAAAAAATTCCAACACCTTCAAAATATGAAGATGCGTAGAGAGTAATTATAATCATTAAAAATTAAGATATCATCAATTCTTTTGATAACCAATAGTATAATTTTTATAATCTATAACTTTAACGATAAACAATGTCACCGACTTAAAATTTATACTTTTATAAATATTTTAAATATTTAAATTTGATAACACTTATTAAAAAATTATTTTTCCAACAGCATGACTAGAGAAGCAATATTGTAGTGTTTTTTCCCGTTATAATTAATTTAATGAGTTCTTAGTAAATGTAGTTCAATATTTGTTTCATTAAGTATCCTAATTTTATATATTTTGACTAAATAATGACATTTGTTTATTGAATAAAATATGTATGTAAATAGGAATACAATTCTTATTATTTTTATTTTATAAATAACTTTACATAATAAAATATATGAATTACAAGAGAATGCAATGTTTTAGTTTTAGAGTGCTTCGTTCTTTATTTAAAGACCTCTTCATATGTGAAATCTGATCCATCCATCCTTTTTTTTTCAAGAATTTATCTTCAAAACATAAATATACAATGTCACCAATTAGCTACCTTCATAAAATGTATGACACAAGAAAATTTTAAAAATTCTAAATATTTTAACACAATACCTTCAAATAGATGGATATACACATTTTCGTAGCCTATACACAAAAATCAAAAGAAGATATGAGATCAAATAAAAGTGATCCACAACATATATATGTAAACTAATGCGATAAAATATGTAATAAATCATATATTAATAAGAAAAGTTAATAATGTTGATTATATTGATATCCATACTTGGATGGTGGAGAACAACGTAGCACTTCCAAAAAATCACAAGTGCCATTAGCTTGTTTATTTTCCGATAGAAGCTATTAAAAGCATATAGGACGCATGACTTTCGACTGTGTTTGGATTATAGCATATTCCATTAGGTTGAATAGGGTCACAATCGCCCAGCTCCACATGCATAATTTAAGGCACCAAGCAATTCGAGTAGTAGCTCGAACCTTAGCCACACAATTGATGATCTCTCTTACAATCATCACATTAGCCAAAATCATGGTTGTCACAATGGCAATTACTAGTTTAATTGAAACCATATGTGATTGTGCCATTGAAGAATGAAATCAAAAGGAATGGTGGAATATTGTTTTTATAAGTATAATGAGATTATTTGAGTATTTATTTTGCTCTATATGTCATGAGTCTATATATTCGTATTTATATACATAGAACATGATGTGAAATTATGAAAGATAAAAATAATTTTGAAGTTACATTTTACAAAATGTTTTTTCACGTAAAACTTAAGAAAACTGACATTTTCTTTTTTAAAACAAAATTAGTAAAAAAAACTTTTCAATAGTAAAGTTATTTTTTATAAATTAAGTATCTAGTTTTGATATCTAACAACATAAATATACATTATAAAATATTATAAGACGGTCAAAATCACATGAATTTTCTAAAAGATATATTTTAAAAATGATTTTGTTTTACAAAAAAATATTTAAAATTGCTTTATGTTTAAGTGATTTTCAAATACAGAATATATTTTCTTTTTAAACAGTTTTTTTTTTTAAAAAAATTATATTTTTCCGAACAAAAGTATGTCGTCTATATATAAAAATAATTATAAACTTTTTTAAACAACCACATCTTATATCTTCTTTTTGATATAAGTGATTTTATGATATCAGATACTATATTGATAATTTTTTCATTAATCAATAAAAAAAAAATTTATATAACACTTAACCCCAAATGTCCGAAAAATAGATGGGTACCTAAAAAGCTTATATATATGATGTATGTGTGACATAAGATTGGATTAATGCACCAATTCTTTAATTTATCCAATGGTAGATCAAGAAGAAATGCTAATATTCCCTTAGAAAAAACAATGATCATTTATGGCAAAGTCAACAAGTTTATCACCTAGACCTCAAGTCTAAAACGATCATATGTAATGACGTGAAGAAGTTTGACCATCTATAGCTTAAGAAAAGATGATCATGTACCTAGACAAACATTATAATGTGTACTAAACACTAGTGATCACATGTGTCCGGATGAAGAATTAATCACCTGTGTCCATATGGATTAGGACCAAATAAGATGTAATAACACTGAGAATGTCAACTCAAATGCCACATGATGATAGGTGTGTCACTACAATGAATGGAAAGATATGGTTTCATACATGTAGTATAACTTTACCAGGCTTATTCCCAATATACATATTATTAGTAAATCAAATATCCAAGCTCTATTTTAATGAAAAAAATCCAAATATTAAAGACTATTGATTCATGACAAGCTTTAAATAGTATAACTCAAACACTATATCAACATAATAAATAAGTTTTAACCTTTGCAAATTATTTTAATATTTGCAAAGAAAAAATACCTAGACATTGATGCTATTTTATTTATTATTCTTTATTAGGAAAGTTATACATCATATATACTTACTAAGGCACCTGTGTCGCTTTTCCTTGCAGGTAAACAACAGTACATTTTGAACATTAGGATGCTAAAAGTAACATTGCTTATTAAATATAGTATTTAATTATGAAACTAGTGTTATTTTTGTCTTGGGCAGTTGCAATAATTGTAAGAAGTATTTGAGCTATTGTTTTATAAATTATTAAATGTATAGTTGTATAAGTGGTAAATTTTCAAATGATTATATGGTAATATAGATACGTAAAGTGATATATTTGATAGTTTAAAAAAAAATTCCAACACTTTCAAAATATGAAGATGTGAGAGTAATTATAATCATTAAGAATTAAGATATCATCAATTCTTTTTGATAACCAATAATAGTATAATTTTATAATCTCTAACTTTAGCGATAAACAATGTCACCGACTTAAAATTTATACTTTTATAAATATTTTAAATATTTGACTTTGATAACACTTATTAAAAAATTATTTTTCAAAAGGCATGACTAGAAGGTATTGTAGTGTTTTTTCCCACGTTACACGTATTTAATGACAGTTCTTAGTAAATGTAGTTAAATATTTGTTTCATTAAATATCCTAATTTTATATATTTATGACTAAATAATGACAATTGTTTATTGAATAAAATATGTATGTAAATAGAATACAATTCTTATCATTTTTATTTTATAAATAACTACACATGATAAAATATATGAATTACAAGAGAATGCAATGTTTTAGTTTTAGAGTGCTTCGTTCTTTTATTTAAAGACCTCTTCATATGTGAAATTGATCCATCCATTCGTTTTTTCAGCAATTTATCTTCAAAACAAAAATATACAATGTCACCAATTTGCTACCTTCATAAAATGTATGACACAAGAAAATTTTAAAAATTCTAAATATTTTAACTCAATACCTTCAAATAGATGGATATACACATTTTGTAGCCTATACACAAAAATCAAAAGAAGATATGAGATCAAATAAAAGTGATCCACAACATATATATGTAAACCAATGTGTATAAAATATGTAATAAATCATATATTAATAAGCAAAGTTAATAATGTTGATTATTGATATCCATACTTGATTGGTGGAGACAACGTGTGCACTTCCGAAAAATCACAAGTGCCATTAGCTTGTTTATTTTCGATAGAAGAAAGCATAGGACGCATGACTTTCGATTGTGTTTGGATTATAGCATATTCCATTAGGTTGAATAGGGGTACAATCACCCAGCCCACATGCATAATTTAAGGCACCAAGCAATTGTTGAGTAGTAGTCTCAACCTTAGCCACACACCACGATTGATCTCTTACAATCATCACATTAGCTAAAATCATGGTTGTCACAATGCAAATTACTAATTTAATTGAAACCATATGTGATTGTGCCATTGAAGAATGAAATGAAAAGGAATGGTGGAATATTGTTTTTATAAGTATAATGAGATTATTTGAGTATTTATTTTGCTCTATATATCATGAGTCTGTATTCGTATATATATACATAGAACATGATGTGAAATTATGAAAGATAAAATAATTTCAAGTTACATTTTACAAAATGTTCTTTTTACTTTTAACTTAAGAAACCCGACATTTTCTTTATTTCCTTTTAAAACAAAATTAGTAAAAAACTTTCAATAGTAAAATTATTTTTATAAATTAAGTAACTAGTTTTGATATCTAACAACATAAATATACATTATAAAATATTATAAGACGGTCAAAATCACATGAATTTTCTAAAAGATATATTTTAAAAATGATGTTTTTTACAAAAACATATTTAAAATAGCTTTTTGTTTAAGTGATTTTCAAATACATAAAATATTTTCTTTTTAAACATTTTTTTAAAAAAAAAATTATATTTTTCCGAACAAAAGTATGTCATCTATATATGAAATGAATTATAAATTTTTTTAAACAACCACATCTTATATCTTCTTTTTGATATAAGTGATTTTATATAAGTGATTTTATGATATCAGATACTATATTGATAATTTTTTCATTAATCAATAAAAATTTATTTTATATAACACTTAACGTAAATGTCCAAACATATATGGGTACCTAAAAACCTTACTATATATGATATGTGTGACATAAGATAGGATTAATACACCAATTCTTTTAATTTATACTATGGTATATCAAGAAGAAATGCTAATATTCCTTAGAAAAACAATGAACATTTATGGCAAAGTCAACAAGTTTATCACCTAGAGCTCAAGTCTAAAACGATCATATGTAATGACCAAGAAGTTTGACCATCTATAGCTTAAGAAAAGATGATCATGTACCTAGACAAACATTATAATGTGTACTAAACACTAGTGATCACATGTGTCCGGATGAAGAATTAATCACTTCACTACGCCAAAATTGATATTTTGTACGCCTAATTTAATAGCACTTTTAAATAAAGTGCTATTAAAAGGAAAAACACATTTATAATAGCGCTAGGTCGACGCTATTATAGGATATATATAATGTAATTTTGATAGCACTTTGTGACAAAACGCTATTATAAAACTTCAGAAGATAGCACTTTCTTCAAAACGCTATTAATATTATACAATAAGATAGCAATTTCATCAAAGCGCTTAATAATATACACTAAGATAGCACTTTTGTCAAAACGCTATTAATATTAATATTATACATTAAGATAGTTTTTTTTCAAAGCACTATTGTTTTCTCTTATAATAATTTTTTATTAAATTTTTATTTCTTCTTAATTTATCCCCTTTATATGCTATATTTAAGTTGGTGGAAGAGTTTTAATTTTAGTTGCTCATATATTTTGAATAGCAAAATATACTTTTTAATCTAAGGATTATAATAGATGGACTAGTTTCTTTTAAATCAAAATTATAAGAGTCATGAAAATAAAAGATATAATAAATAATAAATAATTTATGCTCATGTAAAAAATCGTAATTTTAAAATATTTTCTATGAGAAAAATTTTTAATAATAATATGTACAAATTACATGTAATAATTGCGTTTTTACTTTATATAAACATATATAGCTTTTATTAAATTGAAATTTTATTTCAATTTATATAATTTTTTTTAACCCATTTTTTATACCAATATATTAATAAAAATTTCTAATCGAGAAAAGAAGAAGAAAAGCCATGTACTACTTAGGGGTGGACAAAGTTTCACCAATGAAACCGCCCGATCCGTTAAGGATTTTGTGAAACGGTTTGGTTTTGACTTCTACGCTTTAAATCTAATACGTATTGTGGTGATGATGTACTGGTCGGTTTGCCGGATAATAGTGGCCCGCTGAAACCGAGTCCGACCGAGTCAATAATATATACTATTAATTTTATTATTTATATTTATTATTAGTACTAGAGTTAGAGATAGCTCTTCTTTCTTCTCACACAAGAACATGCCCCTTCGCCTCTCTCTTTCAATCTTCTCTCATCTCTTTCCTCGCCACCACCATCTTCCCCTTCGTTGATACCCTCACCACCACCATCTTCGCCTCTAATGCATACACGCCTTCCTATTTTCACTTAATCACCACTCGCCAGTTTTTCCCAAACCTTAACCCCAAATCATTGAAAATGTTTACAATGACATGAAGGTAATTTTACTTCACTCCATCTTGATTATGGTTTTTATTCCACTTATTGTTGTTTGGTAACTCACTCATCCTTGTTATGTATCTAAAGCGATTTGATTCATATATTTCATAGATATTGATCTTTTGTTGTTGTTTTTTGAATCTGTTTGTGGAATGAGTCATGTATTTGTATAATGTATGAAGTGATTTCATACCGTGATCCAAGTTCTCTTGAAGCAATAATGGTATGGACAAGAAAGAAAAGATCCGAAATAAACCGATTATACCCGAACTGATTGAACCCAACCGAAAAACCAATATTACAAGGTCGAATTGAGCCAATATATGTCACCCGTGTTACGGATTGTGTTTTTTGGGGTCCGAATCCGACCCTATCCGACCAACCGCCCACCCCTAGTACTACTAATGAATGTGTGCGGTTTCAAATCTCCTCTGGTTGTCCAGCCTCCGCCATCCACAACAACCTTTATGCCTATGTTTTGAAATGATTAAGGTTAGCCATCTTCTCCTATACAATAGAAATCTAGGATTAATCTTTCAATATTTTATCTTCTTTTTTTAAAATCTCATACTTGCTCAAATCAATCCCTCTCACCAATAAGGAACAAAAAAAGTTAGATTTTTGTGAGAATGGAATTAGATATTCGATTTAAAGTTCATTAGTTATTATTAAGAAAATTTGTGGATTTTTATTTACCTTTTTAAAATTTAGGTCCGGTTTTACTTGTGGCTTTTGTTGAAGATTACCAAAGAAAGTGTTATAGATCTCTATGAACGTGAGTAGTTTTGTTTATTACAATTTTTTCAAGATAAATTTCATTTGTGTTTTATTTATTTGACAATTTTAAGAATATTGTGGTGATGATTGATGTGTCTTTAAGATTATTACTTTATGTTTGTATGTTCTGCAAGTAGTAAAAATCAACATAATATGTTGTTAGTATATATTGACAAGAGGAGGTCAATTATTTACAAAGATTTATAAGTAATGAAAAATTAGTGTTGAGATTAATGTATGCTCAAATTGATCTTATTAGATAATAGACATGCATTGATTCAACATTGAGAAGGTAACTAGGGGGCATCTCCAAAGAACATTAATTTGGTCTTTTATTTAACTACAAACATGAAGCTAGGGAGGCCAGAGAAAGAAGGAAAACAAAGAAGAGAACAAAAAAAGAAGGCTAAAAAGGTATGCATCTCTTTTTCGGATATATAACTATATATAATATTTTTTATATTAAAACGAAACTATTTAAAATGTTTAAACTGGTTTTTTAAGGAGAGGATATGCTCTAAAACTATATTGTTGGAAATTTTTGTAAATTTTAGGAACAATTACTGAAATTTGGCTTTGAGTATTTAGACTTATGTATTGCATGATGTATTGATATATGTTCTACTACTTTATTCTTAATTAGCTTTGAAAAAGTACTTAGGACAATTGCAAGTGAAATAGTTTCTTCACTTGGATTCTCTCGTTAAGATTTGCATACCGATTTTGTAGGAATAGTTAAAGTCGCTGGATGAAAGAAAATGTGGTAATTGTCGCTTAGTTTTTATCATAGTTATTTATGCAATTTTTATTCTCAATTTAGATTGGCTTACTTTTTTATGATATCTTTATCTCGAGAACCTTCATTGTTTTTATTAGGAGCGCTTATCCAAAAACATGTTCTTTCTCTTAACGCACTCACATTCAAAATTTCCTTTTTTTTAAAATCAATGTACAATACATAACTAATATATTCCTTCCATGATACAGGAAATACAGGAAAACTTATTTTGAAGTACTCTTAGTTGGAATGCATGCATATACAAATTTGGATCATGAAGTGTGGTTACTACGTGGGGTTGTTTTGTTGTCCTTTCTTATTTTTTAGGTGTTTTGTTTAGAGAATTTGATTATATGTTTTTGGATTTGGATTGAAGTACTCATAGATGGGCATCTACAAATTTGGCTATGCAAATGCCTCTTAATTTTAGTACACTAAATGCCTTTGTATGTTATGATATTTGTAAACAACAGGATTTGGTTTAAAATGTTATTTAGTATTTGATGGATCATAATATATATGCAATGAGTAACTTAAAGTGTTATTTGTACTGAATTGAATATAGTTTTTTGATATTTACACCAAAAAATGATTTTGTGTAAAAAAAAATTGTACTACAATAATGGTCAGGAGAGTGTTATTAATAATACATCTTATAATAGCACTTTAAGAGAGCGCTATCAAATACGTGTGTTCGCTAAAAAGTGACGTGCTAGAATTAAATCGTAATTGATTCTCCTGGCTCAAACGATTTGCTCTTTGATTTGTTTATAAAGATGCCGCGAGCATCAAGCTTTATTATTTTCAACACAAGAAAAGATGATTGAATGATTATGAAAAAGGGGAAAGCTGTTAATACCCTCAATTGATTTGATATGCGTAACGACTAGCGCAAACTAGACGCAACGCATTGGGGAGATTCTGAGTGGGGGTTTGTTATATAAGGGAATAGATGGAGCACCCTAAATATATATACTTATCTATAGCTTTATATATGAATATGTTTGATATGTTTGTGTGTTTTAATTGCTATTTCTATGATTGGGAAAGTTTCTCCTTTGGGATTTTAAGAAGGATAGATTATGTGGGATCCTAGTGTTTGTTATTATTGTGCTCGAAAGATCTTTGATCTTCGATACATATCCCCAGTGGAATCGAGAGCATTTGTAGCTCTGGATCCACTGGATCTATGGTTTGTTTGGTTTGAGGAGAAAGAAATTTGCTCCGAGGATGAGACCAGGCTCACGATTCTCAAAAGGATGTTGAGAAAGTCGTAGCAATCGTAGTTCCCACTTGTGCTAGTGGAAAGCAACGGATGTTAGTAAGAGACAGACAAATGTCATCTTATCGAAAATGTATCTAATCTATTTCATCACATACATTTTGAAAAGTTTGAATCTTTCGTCGTAAGTTATAGGTGTTTTGCTTGAGTGTACAAGCTGCTACCACTTACATGTTTAAGAAAGATGTTTGAAAAAGGTGATTGAATCTTTAATCTGAAGCATTGGGTGTTTTGAGTGTACAAGCTTTACCACTACGATTAAGAGATGTTTTTGTTTGAAAAGAGTTTGGAAAGTTTTTATTGTATGTGATGTGATAGATAAGATACTTCTTCCATATAGATGATAAACGCCAAATCTCGAGGAGAAATTGATTTGATTAAAGGGATGCTTTTAAGAAGCCCATGGTCCCAGTATTGTTAGCAAGAGGAGGCATCCAGGGTCATCGAGGTCTTGGATGAAGCTCAAGAAGCTATAGGGTATGGGTCGCTTTGGCTTTAAAAGGGATTTCACCGGAAACCATCCTTTTGGAATGAAGAGCAATTTCAACGGAAATATTACTGGTTCTATCCTAACTGCGGTGATTCTTTGTATTGAAGCCCAATAGAGGTTAAGAGATTTCTTGGTCTCTTTCATTGTATGATGCCCAAGAGAAGGCTAAACTCAATGAGGAGTTCTTTTGAACGAAGCCCAAGAGGAGGTCGACTCAACAGAGGTCTTATATGAAGCCTAAGCGAGGCTAAACCTTGATGAATGAGTTTTCTTATATGAAGCTTAAGAGGAGGCTAACTCGTGGGGAGAGTTATCTTGTATAAAGCCCAAGAGGAGGCTAAAGCGGGGAACCTTTTGGTTAGACTAGTTGTTATGTTATAACTAGACAGTTATATAAGCAAGTGTGTGTGTGATATGTATCTGCTGTGAGTTTATGAAGGAAATATAAACAATGCATGATGTTTATTTTACAAGAGTTTATGAAGTATAAACAAGTGTTCCAAAACTAACGCTTTAAAACGAGCGTAACTTGATTATTTACAAGTTTGAATTGTGTACAAGGAAGTAAGTATGTATTAACGAAGTTTTTATGTACAAGAGAATGTGGATGTACATAGGAGGTGGGACTTACACCATGATGGTGGCCATTGGTTTAAAAGCATTTTCACCGAATAATGCTCCTTTCAATTCCAATATATTTGTTGTATATATACAAACGAACAAAACAAACGATCAAGTTTATTTGTGTTTGAGTATTTACGTAAATATCTCAGTATGTATGTGTAAACTTTTGTATGTACATGAAAAGAATTTGATATGTACAAGGAAAATAAGTATGTACATAAAGAATGTTGGTTGGACTTACACCGTAAGGAGGCCCATGATCGGTTAAGAAAACGAGAGAAAACGAATTCGGTTTTATCGCTTAATCGATCGATCATAAAAAGATGCAAGTTTGATGAAAAGTTTTGAAGAAATGATTTTGAAAGTGTTTTGAAATGAAGTTTACTGTAAGAAGTTTTGAAAAGAACCTGGATTCAAAGTTTGAAAAATTCACCTTTAAAGTGGTTTTGAAAAGTTTCAAAGTACCATTTTCGCCCGATCAAATGTAATCGGATGAAAGTTTTTCAGAAAATTTTGCACTATCATAAAATAGATGTATTTATTGACAAGTGTACAAAAATCACCTCAAATGAGGAGTTTTGATTGGTTTTAAAAATATCAAAGTTTGTGAAAATAACAAAAGTTTGAAAAAATGGTCCCAAGGAGGCTTGAACCCGGACCATTAGGCAAGGCAAGAGACTTAAGAGTGAGTCTGAAACCAAGTGAATACATCCGTATTGTGTTTAAATAAACGAATATTTTTAAAACGGATTTTTGAATTTGAAAACGCTGTAAGGCCATGTTCTTCTTCCCGATCCTTCATCACCATGGAATCCTCATTTCGATGAAATTGAATGAAGTAAACATGAAACTTGACCGAAATTTAACAAGGAATATGATGGCAAGGTTAATTTCATTTATTTTCGCTAAACATGATTAAATTTCCGGAAAACATGAAGAACCCTAGAACCGAAAATCTTAATTGAAATTGTGTATGATGGATGATTTATTCAATTGATTGAGGGTTAATGATCGTGGAGGTGCGAAAACAAATGGCCAAGAGTTTTTTCAATTGAATCAAAGAATCATGGAATTGGAGTTCGAGCTACCGCTAGTCGAATCAAAACGGATTGAGTGCCCGCTGTTGTTCGAGGATTGTTTGAGCATCAACGCCTCTATGGATCATGTATGAGTGGTCCGCTTGTTCAAATGGCTTGATAGCTCACCAAGTCGACCGCATATAGCTCAAAGCAAACCGGAAATCGTGGTTAGAGGTGTTACAGATTGCGCAGGGTCCGCATCATCTCTATGATGTTGGATGAAAAATCTCAAGTTGCTCGAGCCAAAGATGGAATTCGAATGAAGGCGCTTTGAGCAAGCTTGTGAACATGGCATGTAATTCTAGTTTCTAGCTTGGCTTGTGTTGATTTTAGTTTTCAAATGTTTCATGTTGATGTTAAAACATATTAGACACCAATTTACTCAAAGTTTTTCATTAATTTTCAAAATGCAAGTTTACTCAATTTACACTATGTTTCATGAAATTTGAGAAAGTAAAAGAAAGCATGTACTTGCATGGCTTTGGTGTGGTTTGAATGGCAAGTAAGACATCTATTTATAGGCCATGAGTTCTCAAAATAATTGAGAAAGTTTGGCCATTGGTAATTTGATTTACAGGGTGAAGTCTTTTGCATTAAATGCAAAAGGAAGCTTCCTTCTTTTAACCATGGTTAATTTCCAACTTTGATCCAATCTTATCATAATTACTCCATCTGATTTTACGGGCTTATCTCATTTTGGCAAGGTGGCATGTGTTCTAGAAGAAGAAAATGCAAAGTGACCATAATCTTGAAGTTTTGAACTTGAAATCCATGGTTATGGAGCCTTATGTTTCAATTTCAAAAGTGTAGCTAGACTCCATGGATTTGAGAGTTCTTGGACATTTTGGAAATCTTGTTTCAAGGGCTACAAATTTCATGTTTTGAGTTTTTCCAATTCAAAGTGGAACTATGTGAAAAATGCCATGAAGTTTGAAAAGTACAAAATTTTAACACTTGAAATTTTTCTAAGTGTTAGAAATTTTGACTTTTGTTGACTTTTCCAAATTCTTTGATTTTATGATTATGATGGATCATTTGAAGTATTTTGATGATGGAAAAAGTTTTGTTTTGAAAGTTGACCAAAAGTCAAAGTTTGACTTTTCTGCGGAGATGAAATCGGATGTTTCGTAAATCGATCGATGAAGTCTGTGAACTTCTGTGATGTTTTGAATCCAAAAATTAGGTCAAGATGTTGTATCTAAGATATGAAGATCAATCTCTAACCAAAAAGATCATTCATTGATCAGAAAATCGAGATTGCACATCGATCAAACCCTAATTGGTCGATCCTTGATCGATCAATGAGAATAATTGGATATCTCAAGATCGTAGGTTGATGGTTTGATCAAGATAGATCAAATGAGGTGAGTAAACTTAAACCCTAATTGCTTGCCTCTTGAATCGATGAAAATTTGATGAAACCCTAATTTTGACCTATGAACTCCACACACCCGATTAATTTCGTCAGATCAAGTATGCAATGATGCAAATGTGGAGATATTAGGTCAAAAATTGGGGTATGACAATGTAAGATTACAGCTTTCTTTGAAAGCTTATCAAACCTATGTTATATATTAGCATTTTTGTTTAGAGTGCTATCAAAACAAATAAAAACATGCAAAATGTCGACTTTGATAGCACTTTAATTAAAACGCTATTATAAATTGGTACTTTAACTTTTAAACCGCTATTAAACAAGAAATATTTACAATAGTGGCGTAGCTTAATAGCGCTTTTTAAGCGCTTATCAAAAACAAAACAAAAGTGCTATTAAATAGCTTATTTGGCGTAGTGTTTGTGCCCATATGGATTAAGACCAAATAAGATGTAATAACACCGAGAATGTCAACTCAAATGCCACCTCATGATAGGTGTGTCACTACAATGAATGGAAAGATATGGTTTCATACATGTAGTATAATTTACTTTACTTATTCCCTAATATACAAATTATTAGTAAATCAAATATCCAAGCTCATATTAATGAAAAAATCCAAATATTAAAGACTATTGATTCATAACAAGCTAAATAGTATAACTCAAACACTATATCAACATTATAAATAAGTTGTAACCTTTGCAAATTATTTTAATATTTGCAAAGAAAAAATACCTAGACATTGATGCTACTTTATTTATTATTCTTTGTTAGAAAGTTATACGTCATATATACTTACTAAGGCACTGTGTTCTTTTCCTTGGGTGTAAAAAAATACACACGGTTGTACATTTTGACCATTAGGAATCTAAAAGTAACATTGCTTATTAAATATAGTATTTAATTATGAAACTAGTGTTATTTTTGTCTTGGGCATTTGCAATAATTGTAAGAAGTATTTGAGCTATTGTTTTATAAATTATTAAATGTATAGTTGTATAAGGGTAAATTTTCAAATGATTATATGGTAATATATATATAGAAAGTGATATATTTGATAGTTTATAAAAAAATTCCAACACTTTCAAAATATGAAGATGCGAGAGAGTAATTATAATCATTAAGAATTAAGATATCATCAATTTTTGATAACCAATAGTATAATTTTTATAATCTCTAACTTTAACGATAAACAATGTCACCGACTTAAAATTTATACTTTTATAAATATTTTAAATATTTGACTTTGATAACACTTATTAAAAATTATTTTTCAACAGTAGCATGACTAGAGAAGGCAATATTGTAGTGTTTTTTCCCACGCTATACGTATTTAATGACAGCTTCTTAGTAAATGTAGTTCATATTTGTTTCATTAAATATCCTAATTTTATATATTTTTGACTAAATAATGACATTTGTTTATTGAATAAAATATGTATGTAAATAGGAATACAATTCTTATCATTTTATTTTATAAATAACTACACATAATAAAATATATGAATTACAAGAGAATGCAATGTTTTAGTTTTAGAGTGCTTCGCTCTTTTATTTAAAGACCTCTTCATATGTGAAATCTTGATCCATCCATTCGCTTTTTCAGCAATTTATCTTCAAAACAAAAATATACAATGTCACCAATTAGCTACCTTCATAAAATGTATGACACAAGAAAATTTTAAAAAAATTCTAAATATTTTAACATAATACCTTCAAATAGATGGATATACACATTTTTCGTAGCCTATACACAAAAATCAAAAGAAGATATGAGATCAAATAAAAGTGATCCACAACATATATATGTAAACCAATGTGTATAAAATATGTAATAAATCATATATTAATAAGCAAAGTTAATAATGTTGATTATTTATATCCATACTTGATTGGTGGAGACAACGGTGCACTTCCGTAAAAATCACAAGTGCCATTAGCTTGTTTATCTTCCGATATAAGCTATTAAAAGCATAGGACGATGACTTTCGACTCTATTTGGATTATAGCATATTCCATTAGGTTGAATAGGTCACAATCACCCAAAACCCACATGCATAATTTAAGGCACCAAGCAATCACTGAAAGAGTAGTAGCCTAAACCCTTACAAGACAATTGATATCCTTACAATCATCACATTAGCCAAAATCATGGTTGTCACAATGGTAATTACTAATTTAATTGAAACCATGTGATTGTGCCATTGAAGAATGAAATGAAAAGGAATGGTGGAATATTGTTTTTATAAGTATAATGAGATTATTTGAGTATTTATTTTGCTCTATATATCATGAGTCTATAGATTCGATATATATACATAGAACATGATGTGAAATTATGAAAGATAAAAATACTAAGTTACATTTTACAAAATGTTCTTTTTACTTTTAACTTAAGAAAACCGACATTTTCTTTATTTCCTTTTAAAACAAAATTAGTAAAAAACTTTTCAATAGTAAAATTATTTTCATAAATTAAGTAACTAGTTTTGATATCTAACAACATAAATATACATTATAAAATATTATAAGACGGTCAAAATCACATGAATTTTCTAAAAGATATATTTCAAAATGATTTTTTTTACAAAACATATTTAAAATAGCTCTATGTTAAGTGATTTTCAAATACATAAAATATTTTCTTTTAAACATTTTTTAAAAAAATTATATTTTCCGAACAAAAGTATGTCGCCTATATATAAAAAGAATTATAAACTTTTTTAAACAACCACATCTTATATCTTCCTTTTTATATAAGTGATTTTATGATATCAGATACTATATTGATAATTTTTTCATTAATCAATAAAAATTTATTTTATATAACACTTAACCCTAAATGTCCAAAAAATATATGGGTACCTAAAAACCTTACTATATATGATGTATGTGACATAAGATAGTATTAATGCACCAATTCTTTAATTTATACTATGGTAGATCAAGAAGAAATGCTAATATTCCCTTAGAAAAAACAATGAACATTTATGGCAAAGTCAACAAGTTTATCACCTAGACCTCAAGTCTAAAACGATCATATGTAATGACGCGAAGAAGTTTGACCATCTATAGCTTAAGAAAAGATGATCATGTACCTAGACAAACATTATAATGTGTACTAAACACTAGTGATCACATGTGTCCGGATGAAGAATTAATCACTTGTGCCCATATGGATTAAGACCAAATAAGATGTAATAACACTGAGAATGTCAACTCAAATGCCACATCATGATAGGTGTGTCACTACAATAAATGGAAAGATATGGTTTCATACATGTAGTATAACTTTACCATACTTATTCCCAATATACAAATAATTAGTAAATCAAATATCCAAGCTCTATATTAATGAAAAAAATCCAAATATTAAAGAATATTGATTCATGACAAGCTTTAAATAGTATAACTCAAACACTATATCAACATTATAAATAAGTTGTAATCTTTGCAAATTATTTTAATATTTGCAAAGAAAAAATACCTAGACATTGATGCTACTTTATTTATTATTCTTTGTTAGGAAAGTTATACATCATTTATACTTACTAAGGCACTGTGTCTCTTTTCCTTGCGTAAAATACACATTGTGTACATTTTGACCATTAGAATCTAAAAGTAACATTGCTTATTAAATATAGTATTTAATTATGAAGTTAGTGTTATTTTGTCTTAGGCAATGTAATAATTGTAAGAAGTATTTTGTCTTGGGTAAATTTTCAAATGATTATATGGTAATATATATACGAAAGTGATATACTTGATAGTTTATAAAAAATCCAACACTTTCAAAATATGAAGACGCAGAGAGAGTAATTATAATCATTAAAATTAAGATATCATCAATTCTTTTGATATACAATAGTATAATTTTTATAATCTCTAACTTTATAGATAAACAACGCCACGCCTTAAAATTTATACATTCATGAATATACTTTATAAATATTTTAAATATTTGACTTTGATAACACTTATTAAAAAATTATTCTTCCCAACATGCATGACTAGAGAAGGCAATATTGTAGTGTTTTTTCCATGTTACACGTGCTTAATGACAGCTTAGTAAATGTAGTTCAATATTTGTTTCATTAGATATCCTAATTTTATATATTTTTGACTAAATAATGACATTTGTTTATTGAATAAAATATGTATGTAAATAGGAATACAATTCTTATCATTTTGTTTTCTAAATAACTTTATAATAAAATATATGAATTACAAGAGAATGCAATGTTTTACTTTTTAGAGTGCTTCGTTTTTTATTTAAAGACCTCTTCATATGTCAAATCTTGATCCATCCATTCGCTTTTTCAGCAATTTATCTCAAAAAAAATATACAATGTCACCAATTAGCTACCTTCATCAAATGTATGACACAAAAAATTTTAAAAATTCTAAATATTTTAACACAATACCTTCAAATAGATGGATATACACATTTTTCAGAGCCTATACACAAAAATCAAAAGAAGATATGAGATCAAATAAAAGTGATCCGCAACATATATATGTAAACCAATGTGTATAAAAATGTAATAAATCATATATTAATAAGCAAAGTTAATAATGTTGATTATTGATATCCATACTTGGATCGATGGAGACAACATGTGCACTTCCGAAAAATCACAAGTGCCATTAGCTTGTTTATTTTCCGATGAAGCTATTAAAAGCATAGGAAGCATGCTTTTCGAATCGTGTTTGGTTTATTGAATATTCCATTAGGTTGAATAGGGTCACCATCGCCCAGACCCACATGCATAATATAAGACATCAAGCAATTGTTGAGTAGTAGAGTCTGAACCTCAGCCACACACCACCATTGATCTCCTCTTACAATCATCACATTAGCCAAAATCATGTTGTCACAATGGTTATTACTAATTTAATTGAAACCATATGTGATTGTGCCATTGAAGAATGAAATCAAAAGGAATGGTGGAATATTGTTTTATAAGTATTGTGAGATTATTTAAGTATTTATTTAGCTCTATATATAATGAGTCTATATATTCTTATATATATACATAGAACATGATGTGAAATTATGAAAGATAAAAATAATTTTAGTTACATTATACAAATATGTTCTTTTCACTTTTAACTTAAGAAACCGACATTTTCTTTATTTCTTTTTAAAACAAAATTAGGAATAAAAACTTTTCAATAGTAAAATTATTTTTATAAATTAAAAACTAGTTTTGATATTCAACATAAATATACATTATAATATATTATAAGACGGTCAAAATCACATGAATTAAATAGATATATTTAAAAATGATTTTTACAAAAATGATTTAAAATAGCTATATGTTTAAGTGATTTTCAAATACATAAAATAATTTTCTTTAACCTTTTTTTTAAAAAATTATTTTTTTCGAACAAAAGTATGTCGCCTATATATAAAAAGAATTATAAATTTCTTCAAACAACACATCTTATATCTTCTTTTTGATATAAGTGATTTTATGATATCAGATACTATATTGATAATTTTTCATTAATCAATGAAAATTTATTTTATATAACACTTAACCCCAAATGTCCCAAAAATATATGGGTACCTAAAAACCTTATTATATATGATGTATGTGTGACATAAGATAGGATTAATGCACCGCCTTTAATTTATACAATGGTAGATCAAGAAGAAATTCTAATATTCCCTTAGAAAACACAATGATCATTTATGGCAAAGTCAACAAGTTTATCACCTAGACCTCAAGTCTAAAACGATCATATGTAATGACGTGAAGAAGTTTGACCATCTATAGCTTAAGAAAAAATGATCATGTACCTAGACAAACATTATAATGTGTACTAAACACTAGTGATCACATGTGTCCGGATGAAGAATTAATTACTTGTCCCCATATGGATTAAGACCAAATAAGATGAAATAACACCGAGAATGTCAACTCAAATGCCACATCATGATAGGTGTGTCACACAATGAAAGGAAAGATATGGTTTCGCATGTAGTATAACTTTGCCATACTTATTCCCTAAAATACAAATTATTAGTAAATCAAATATCGAAGCTCTATATTCATGAAAAAAATCCAAATTTGAAAGACTATTGATTCATGACAAGCTTTAAATAGTATAACTCAAACACTATATCAACAATATGAATAAGTTGTAACCTTTGCAAATTATTTTAATATTTGAAAAGAAAAATACTTAGACATTGATGCTATTTTATTTATTATTCTTTATTAAGGTTATACATCATATATACTTACAAGGCGTGTCTCTTTTCCCGCGTAAAATACATACGCTTGTACATTTGGACCATTAGGAAGCTAAAAGTAACATTGTTTATTCAATATAGTATTTAATTATGAAACTAGTGTTATTTTTGTCTTGCAGCTTGCAATAATTGTAAGAAGTATTTGAGCTATTGTTTTATAAATTATTAAATGTATAGTTGTAAATTCAAATGATTTAAATATATATTGATATATTTATAGAAAAAAATTCCAACACTTTCAAAATATCAAGATTGTGAGAGAGTAATTATTATAGTCATTAAAATTAAGATATCATCAATTTTTGATAACCAATAGTATAATTTTTATAATCTCTAACTTTATAGATAAACAACATCAGCGTCTTAAAATTTATACATTCATGAATATACTTTATAAATATTTTAAATATTTGACTTTGATAACACTTATTAAAAATTATTCTTCCAACATGCATGACTAGAGAAGGCAATATTGTAGTGTTTTTTTCCCATGTTACACGTACTTAATGACAGCCTAAATGTAGTTCAATATTTGTTTCATTAGATATCCTAATTTTATATATTTTTGACTAAATAATGACATTTGTTTATTGAATAAAATATGTATGTAAATAGGAATACAATTTTATCATTTTTATTTTATAATAATTCCTATAAATAAAATACATATGAATTACAAGAGAATGCAATGTTTTAGTTTTAGAGCTTCGTTTTTTATTTTAAAGACCTCTTCATATGTGAAATCTTGATCCATCCATTCGCTCAATTTATATCTTCAAACAAAAATATACAATGTCACCAATTAGCTACCTTCATAAAATGTATGACACAAGAAAATTTAAAAAATTCTAAATATTTTAAACAATACCTTCAAATAAGAGCCGAACCCAAATTGACCCTTCGGTCGGACCGGTCGACGAACCGGTGGTCCAGCGGTCCGATTAAGGATAAGACCGAATTACATTTAGACCGGATGAATCGGGGTGAACCGCCTTGCTCACCGGTTAAACCGAAGAACTGCTTTGATCGAACCGACGGGTTTGACTTTTTTGTTAATTATTTTTAAAAATATTATTATAGATCAAATAGATTTAGATGAGGATGAAGATGGAGACATGGATAATGCACAAGATACTATTGTTGATATTGTGAATCAAGAAAAAGCAACACCGAGAAGATAAAGTTGGTGGAGAAGACAATGAAGTCAAGATGAATATGAATATCAAGATTATGACAATTTGACTTCATGGACATAAAAAATTATGGATTGTTGAGTGTGGATTTATGTGACTTATTATAATACTATAACTTATGAATTATTAAGTTTCTATCACTTATTTGAATTTATAATTTGCTACATTAAGTTTCTATCACTTATTTTGATTGTTATTAATACTTTTGTTTATTCTAAATTATTTGAATTTATAATTTTCTATATTATTATAGTTACAAATTTCATATAATGAATATATATTTTTATAGAAACCGGGTCAAAAGCCATGCGGTCTGACCAAAGGACCCACCTGGTCCGACAAGAACTCAAATGACCAAGAACTTTACCAGTCGATCACCGGGTCGGTTTTAAAACATTGCCTTCAATTAGATGGATATACACATCTTTCGTGAGCCTATACACAAAAAAAAGAAGATATGAGATCAAATAAAAGTGATCCACAACATATATATATGTAAACCAATGTATATAAAATATGTAATAAATCATATATTAATAAGCAAAGTTAATAATGTTGATTATTGATATCCATACTTGGATCGGTGGAGAACGCGTGCACTTCCAAAGAAAATCACAAGTGCCATTAGCTTGTTTATTTTTTCCTAAGTTATTAAAAGCATAGGAAGCATGACTTTCACGTGTTTGGATTATAGCATATTCCATTAGGTTGAATAGGTCACAACAGCTCCAGCTCCACATGCATAATTTAAGGCACCAAACAATTGTGAGTAGTAGTCTCGAACCTTAGCTACACCACGATTGATCTCCTCTTACAATCATCACATTAGCCAAAATCATGGTTGTCACAATGGTTATTACTAATTTAATTGAAACCATATGTGATTGTGCCATTGAAGAATGAAATCAAAAGGAATGGTGGAATATTGTTTTTATAAGTATTATGAGATGATTTAAGTATTTATTTTGCTCTATATATCATGAGTCTATATATTCGTATATATATACATAGAACATGATGTGAAATTATGAAAGATAAAATAATTTTGAAGTTACATTTACAAAAAGTTCTTTTTCACTTTTAACTTAAGAAAAGTGACATTTTCTTTATTTCTTTTAAAACTAAATTAGTAAAAAAACTTTTCAATAGTAAAATTATTTTTTATAAATTAAAAAACTAGTTTTGATATCTAACAATATAAATATACATTATAAAATATTATAAGACGGTCAAAATCACATGAATTTTCTAAAAGATATATTTTAAAAATGATTTTTTAGAAAACATATTTAAAATAGCTTTATGTTTAAGTATTTTCAAATACAAAATAATAATTTTAAAACCTTTTTCTTAAAAATAAATTATATTTTTCCGAACAAAGTATGTCGTCTATATATAAAGAATTATAATTTTTTTAAACAACCACATCTTATATCTTCTTTTTGATATGAGTGAATTTATGATATCAGATACTATATTGAAAATTTTTTCATTAATCAATGAAAATTTATTTTATATAACAGTTAACCCCAAATGTCCAAAAAAATATATGGGTGCCTAAAAACCTTGTTATATATGATATATGTGTGACATAAGATTGGATTAATGCACCAATTCTTTAATTTATACAATGTAGATCAAAAGAAATGCCAATATTCCTTAGAATAAACAATGATCATTTATGGCAAAGTCAACAAGTTTATCACCTAGACCTCAAGTTTAAACGATCATATGTAATGATGTGAACAAGTTTGACCATTTATAGCTTAAGAAAAGATGATCATGTACCTAGACAAACATTATAATGTGTACTAAACACTAGTGATCACATGTGTCAGATGAAGAATTAATCACTTGTGTCCATATGGATTAAGACCAAATAAGATGTAATAACACTGAGAATGTCAACTCAAATGCCACATCATGATAGGTGGTTACTACAATGAATGGAAAGATATGGTTTCACATGTAGTATAACTTTACCATACTTATTCCCAATATACAAATTATTAGTAAATCAAATATCCAAGCTCTATATTAATGAAAAAATTCAAATATTAAAGACTATTGATTCATGACAAGCTTTAAATAATATAACTCAAACACTATATCAACATTATAAATAACTTGTAATTTTGTAAATTTTGCAAATTATGTTAATATTTGCAAAGATAAAATACCTATTAACACTGATGCTTTTTATTTATTATTCTTTATCGTGAAAGTTACACATCATATATCATAATATACTTATTAAGGCACCGTGTCTCTTTTCCTTGCAAGGAAAATACAAGTTGTACATTTTGACCATTATGAAGCTAAAGTAACATTGATTATTCAATCAATATTTAATTATGAAAGTAGTGTTATTTTTTGTCTTGGGCTGTTGCAACAATTGTAAGAAATATTTAAGTTATTGTTTTATAAATTATTAAATGTGTAGTTGTATAAGGGTAAATTTCCAAATGATTGTATAGTCACATATATACAGAAAGTGATATATTTGATAGTTTAGGAAAATAAATTCCAACACTTTCAAAATATGAAGACGCCGTGAAAGAATATTTATAATCCTTAAAGATTAAGATATCTTCAATTCTTTTGATAACCAAATAGTATAATTTTTATAATTCTAACTTTATAGATAAACAACGTCATCGTTAAAATTTATACATTCATGAATATACTTTATAAATATTTTTAATATTTGACTTTGATAACACTTATTAAAAAATATTTCATCGTTGCAGGCATGATTAGAGAAGGAAACATTGTAGTGTTTTTTCCCATGGTACACATATTTAATGACAGTTCTTGATAGATCTAGTTCAGTATTGGTTTATTTAGATATCATAATTTTATATATTTTGACTAAATAATGACATTTGTTTATTGAATAAAATATGTATGTAAATTGAATACAATTCTTATCATTTTTATTTTATAAATAACATTACATAATAAAACGTATGAATTACAAGAGAATGCTTTAGTTTTAGAGTGCTTTCGTTCTTTTATTTAAAGACTCTTTATATGTGAAGTCTTGATCCATCCATTTGTTTTTTCAGCAATTTATCTTCAAAACGAAAATACAATGTCATCAATTAGCTACCTTCATAAAATGCATGACACAAGAAAATTTTAAAAGAATTCTAAATATTTTACACAATACCTTCAAATAGATGGATATACACATTTTTCAGAGCCTATACACAAAAATTAAAAGAAGATATGGGATCAAAAAAGTGATCCACAACATATATATATAAACCAATATGTATATAATATGTAATAAATCATATATTAATAAGAAAAGTTAATAATGTTGATTATTGATATCCATACTTGATCGGTGGAGACAACGTGTGCACTTCCAAAAAACAAGTGCCATTAGCTTGTTTATTTTTCTGATAGGGTTATTAAAAGCATAGGAAGCATGACTTTCGAACGTGTTTGATTATAACATATTCCATTAGGTTGAATAGGGTCACAATCACCCAGCTCCACATGCTTAATTTATGGCACTGCATAATTGTTGAGTAGTAGCCAACCTTAGCCACACACCACGATTGATCTCCTCTTACAATCATCACATTAGCCAAAATCTTTTGAAGTTACATTTTACAAAATTGTTCTTTTTCACTCGTTAACTTAAGAAAAGTGACATGTTCTTTATTTCTTTTAAAACTAAATTAGTAAAAAAACTTTTCAATAGTAAAATTATTTTTATAAATTAAAAACTAGTTTTGATATCTAACAACATAAATATACATTATAAAATATTATATGACGGTCAAAGTCACATGAAATTTTTAAAGATATATTTTAAAATGATTTTTACAAAAACATATTTAAAATAGCTTTATGGTTAAGTGATTTTCAAATACATAAAATAAATATTTTTTAAATCTTTTATAAAAAGTATATATATTTTCCGAACAAAAGTATGTAGTCTATATAAAAATGATTATAAATTTTTTAAACAACCACATCTTATATCTTCTTTTTGATATAAGTGATTTTATGATATCAAATACTTTATTGGTAATTTTTTAATTAATCAATGAAAATTTATTTTATATAACACTTAACCCCAATAAAACAAGACAATTATATATTCTTATTTGTTTTTCTATGTAGTGTGTGTGCTCAACAAACGGTATAGATTATGACACTTCGCTTTGAGGTTAATGAGAAAAATCTTTTAGTTGAATTGAATAGAGATTCCAATCACGGTATGGATTTTTAACTTAGGATTTGTTTTATTATTTATCAAATTTTTCTTATAATTTTATACTTTTAACTAAATTATGCATATTATGTTTTTGTTATGTAGTACTTTGATTAATATAAGTGTGCTCACACAGAAAAATTAGTTGTAAGAAATCAAGGAGAAATTGTGTGAATATTTTATTGAGCAAAAAATCATATAAGGTATTCAAATTGAAAAGTGTTAAGAACAATTAGGTTATATGTTAGGGTTGATTTTGGTTATTTTTAACAAATGATTTATGTGTATTGAACTATAATATTATGTTGTAACAAATGGTTTATGTAAATTGAACTATAATATAATGGTGTATATATTTTTGATTAATGGTGTATATATTTTGGATTATTTGTTTATAATGGTGTATATATTTTGATTATAATGTCTATATTTATAAAGGCTTGTTTGTTGAAATAAATTAAAGGCCAATAATGGTATATAATGTTGTAATGGAATTACGCTATGAGAATTACGATTTATGGGAATTACAGTTTATGGAATTATGTGTTATGTAATTACGTGTTCGTGGAGAAAATAAGTCTAATATATATAAAAAATCGTTGACTTTAGTCAGCGCTTATATACAAAAGCTTTGCCTAAACCAGAAAATAAGGGAATTTTTATAAAGCCTAAAGGCCGCTTTTTAAAAGGTCACAGATGGCTTTAGATGCAAAGGCTTTTTTTTAAAAGCATTGCCTAAACCATAGGCGTGTTTGATAAAAAGCGCCTAAAATAAACAATAGGCAGCGCTTTTGACTTAGAAAGCGTTGTCCGATGGCCTTTAGGCATTGCTTTCAAAACGCTTATCAGGTAGCTTTTGACTCAAAAAAGCAGCACCTAAAGTAAACAATACGCAACGCTGACTAGAAAAAGCACCGCCTAAGGTAGACAAGGTGGCAAGTTTATAGGCAAACAGAGTTTAGATACGAAAGCGCTTGCCTAAAGCCAAAAAAATAATGTCTCGCTGCTTGTACGACATAGTGCCTCATGAGTTTGAATCCTAAAACATCATCATATAGGGCTAATCATCGTCATGCAGCAAGCCCTATCCACCATAAAGGTGATCCTATGATGCATGTCAAGTAATTTGAATCAAATCGACTTAAAGAAATAGTTGTCAAGTGAATAAACCTCTAGTGTTGCAAATCACAACAAGTCACCTATAAATATGACGAACAATCGAGTTTCTATGGAAGAAGTAAACATATTGAAGCTAGATTTCACTCTTAAGGAAAAAGGTAAAACGAGGTGAACTCGTTAGACATTGCTCAAGTGAAGCACAATCGACCGACATCTTCACCAAAGAATCAAGAATGAGAAATTTTAATTTGAAAAACATTAAAAATAGTTCGGGATCGACTATGATTAGCGGGTCCGACAACTTGATTATGGGGTATGTTAAAATATTATATTAGACTTGATTAGATTTAATATTTAAATATAATTCAAATTGTGTATGTCCAAGATCAATTAAGATTGTATATAAATAGTCATAGTATGTATGTTTATTTTGTACATCAAGGGCCTGTGATTAATAAAACTCTTAGTTCTTTATTATTTTGTTTTCTCTCGTGAATTAGAAGTGTCTAACCACATTTAAATTTAATATAATAATAAATATTATACAATAAATAATTTGAATTATATTTAGATTAAAACAAAATATATTAAAAGTTGTTATAAAAAATAAAATATGTATAGAACAAATTTTCATTTTTAATTTTCAAAACATATATTTTGAAAATAAATCAATTGAAAGGTTTTATCGCCAACTTTTCTAAAAATGGAATTAACACAAACAAGTTTTATTATTATTTTTTTCAAACGTGTGACTATAAAAAAATAAAAATAAAAATAAAAATTGACGTACAATAATAATGTAAAATAATTTTACTGTCAATCAATTACAATGTAAAATTATTTTAGAATTATTGAATTCGTTTTTTCAAATAACCAAGTTTTCAAAATAAAAATAAAAATAACCATGTTTTTTTGAATAATTACACAAATGGCCACCTTTAAAATATTGCACTATGCTGTACCTGGAATGGCGACTACACTCTTAGGACACAAGTCGCCACTTGGAGTGGCGACTTTTGAAAAATTACTCTATAAATAGTAAAGCAGCAACCCATACCTAATCCATGCACCTGTGTTTATCAATTTCTCCATATATTTATGGTCATCGCATCCTCTAGACCTCCATCATGGCAAATAACCTCATCAAAGCGACCCGATCCCGAACCTATTATTTAAGAAGGGATTGACATGTTATTTTCTCCTATCTAACCCCTCTGGATGAAATTTTGGAACATCCATTCGTGGAGCAACGAAGCTTATGTCTTGTTGGAGGGAAATATAAACTTGGTGAAGTCATCGAAGGATTCAAAGGCTTAGAACAAGGACCTCACTTGAAATGCAGTAACGATGTTGGTGGGATGAAGTTGAAAATAACATTGATGTCATCCAAATGATGCATGGATCGATGACATAGTGTTAAGTGTTGTAATTTCGTAGACTTTAAAGTTGTTTACGTTGTTGCTTTAGCATTGTGTTGTTGTGTTTTAGTCTTGTTGTTATTGTTGTTTAATTATTGTAGTGTCTGTGTTGTCGTTGTTCTTATATTTGGAATTAAAAAGTAGTACTTTTCATTGATGAAAAAGATTACAAATACTTGTGAATCTAAAATCTATGGGAACCAGAGCCACGATGGGAACTTCTTTTATTATGCCCGACTACGATATACGCCACGCTTCCTCCAGATTTTATCGGTGACGCCCATTTCGGTTCTAATGCGCTTTCTATTCGTCACCTTTTTTATCACGCAGATCAATCATTGTGCCAAACAACCTCGCCATACTCCGGCCAATATGCCCCATTGCTACCAACGGAAAGTTGTTGTTGTACATTGGCGATGTTTCAACCTTGTATATAAGAGATACTAGTGAATGCATCAAAGTGGGAATGTGAACATGCTACAATCACATGGGAGTAAGGCATACCGTTGAAATTGACAAATGCATTCAACGATCGTATTAGACCGATACTCTTGCCTGCCACCGTTAGGTTAATTTCTTTGACATCAAAGCCGTGGGCCATGGCGGCCGACCAGAACCCGATGGTTAATGGGTTTGGTAGATCCTCGCCGAAATTTCATGCACATATCGCTGTATAATTGTGTATCAAATCGCATTCCAACGCTTACCTCTTGTTGCAATAACATTGCCATCCAAAATAGGTTGCATCATCATTGCTATAGGCGGCCAGAGGGTTTCAAGACGTTGTTCATTGATTCCACAAGATTTGTTATCATGTGGCCCCACCTCACCCCATTTCGCACGATCTAGTCCACTTCTCTGTCAAGATTATCAATCCACCTCCCTCGCATTTGGATTTGACTCCAAATATTTCATGGCGGTAATAGAAGGAATCTGGTTGGTTTAATGAATACCCGCGCCC
>CM038794.1:283874692-283983089 GCA_021764765.1 Vicia sativa
CCATCCTAGGCGGAACTTGCGTAACCGGGGGTGTGGGAGAGTCAGAGCATGACTAGGGATTGTTTCAAAAGCTTGTGGAGTCTCTATTCCACCTCGAGGTATCGGAATGACTAGGTGACTGACCATATATTCTTCTTCACCACATCTTGTAACAACCTTCCCTTTCACCGGGTACTTGAGTTTCGATGTAAGGTAGAGTACAGGCCTTTGCCATGTATCCAAGGGTGTCCAGTAGGCAAGAGTAAATTTGGACGGATGTCCATGACAAAGAAAGTAGAATCAAAGTCTGAGACTTTACTTTGGCAGAATAGCTCTCCAATCTGTTCGCTTAGAACCATCAAAAGCTCTCACAATTATATCCTTGGGTTTGAACCAACCTTGAACATCAAGTCGATCAAAGCAGGATCTTGGGAAGGATATTTAGAAGCGAACAGTTATCCACAAAACATGAGACAATGTAGTGCCCTTGCATTCAACAGAGATGTGCAGGTTTGTTGTGTTTCTTTCGGCGGAGTCAAATCGACATCGAGAGAAGCCTAGGCCGTTGTTGGCAGCGAGCTAGCAATACAAACTTCAAATTGATCGGTAGTAGTGTCTTGCGTACGTGGGCATTCTTGAGAAACTTCACAAGGCTTAGCATGAGCCTCGAGCACAAGCGAGCAAGCATGGAGATCTTGGATGATCTGTCAGTGTTCCACAACATGTAGTCACTCTTCTTGATAATCTTGAATTTCCTCCATTTCTTGTTTGGAGGTGTCTTCACAACTTCCTTTGGTACTTCTGTTGAGCGGATGAGTCTTGGTTCTTTCCTCTAGTCTTGGGGATGGTTGAATAGGCGGAATGCGGTGGAGTCATGATGTCTTTTGGAGGAGATTTACGGAGAATACTCTTCCGGTTACGGTCACCTTACTTGATCCGGTGATGTTGTCAATGTCGGAATGGTAGCTTCAACTGTAAGATCTTCAATGGTCAGAGGGTCTTGCTTGACACCATGATAGTAAACATCAGCTCCATAATTCCAAGGATAGCCTTGTCAGAGGAATATGGAACTGGTCTTGGAGAAGTAATGATGAGAGGTGCCACTCTAGGCACAAGATCGTGGAGGAAATCCTTATTGTGTTAACATCAGCATAGTCTTACGGAAATCGTCACCCCATCCGGTTTTAACATCTTCAATAGGAATCTTGTAACTCTCGGGGAGCAGTGTACTTCACCATGTAATCATACTTTCCACTTGGCTGCCCCAAGGTATCCCACATTCAGTGCAGTTTTCATTCACATCTTCGATCTTCAACTTGGACATTTCTTCACGCAGACTCTCACAGGTGGTTTGGGAATAGTATCTCACGGTTATCCATCATGCCTTGAACACGTCTTCTCAACCAAGCACAACCATCGGTGCGAGATGGGCACCAACAATTCTCTGGGCATCTGGATTGACACCGCTTGCAGCAAATTCTTCTTAACAGTCATCGAGAGGAATGGTCAAGTCATCTATGTTGAAAACATAAGTATCTCGCCAATGACATTGGAACTCTTGTCATGGTTAGGCATAGGCGCGTTGATCACATTCGGAGTCTCAGCGGGAGGGTCAAACTCAATCTGCTTAGCTTGAATCATATCTTGAATCTTGTTCTTGAGCCCAACAATTGTCGATTGTCGTGCCTGGGCTATTGGAGTGGTAAGCACACTTAGCATTAGGATTGTATCTCGGAGAGAAGTGTTGACATTTGAGGAGGATCCCTCAAGTAATCACTCTGCTTTCAACATGTGTTGCAAGGCTTGCGACAATGGCATGTTGATCTTAAGTAAAGCTGTCTTCGGTGGCGCGTTCGGCTCGGCGTTGTCTCGCTGAGGTTGTCTTGATGTAGGATTGGAATCCGCTGCCCCACAGATTGAGCACGGTCGGTCTTGGCTCGGCTTTTCGACCATACCAGGCATAGTTTCTTTCTTACCACCAAAGATCTCTTGCAGCATTTGAAGATGTCTCTACATGAATCTTCCCACTCTTGATACCAACTTCAATCGCTCTCACTTGTCAATATCAACTCGGTGAATCCGGATGAAGAGTTTCAATCGGATGATTGAAGAATGGGCTGTCGGTGTTCCCATAAACATATCAACCAACTCCTATTGGACAAGGGTGGTTGAACTACGCTGCTAGATCTCTCCATTTCGAGCATACTCTTTGAACTTCTCGTCACGACCCATAGACATGCTTTGTAGTTGCATGCGGTGGGTGTCAATTCGACATTGTACTCATCTTGCTGTAGAAAGCATCGCTAAGTCACTCCAAGTACGGATACGGTCATTCTCTAGCGATAATACCATTCCAATTGAGTTAGGACAAACTCTCTTGAAAATAGTGCATCCACAACTTTACGTCATCGGTGTGGGGGTTGATCTTACGGAACATAGGACTTCAAATGCAGCTTAGGACAAGACATGCCATCATATTTGGAAAGTTGGAACTTTGAACTTGGGAGGAATCACACACACGAGAACAAGACTCGGATCATCAAAATTCAGCCGGACATCTTGAGTTTTCCACACATTCGGACGGTCTTCAAGTTGCTTGTACTTGTCATCTTCATCAAGTCTGGCCATTATCAGTGATCTTCTTTTCCTTCTTTGACTCTGTTGGTCTTCTTCATGTCCCTTGGTACTCCCTCGGTATTGACACTTCCTTAGAGAGCTCTATCCGGTGACCACTTTAGGACCACTTTAACGTCTACCCATGTTGAGAACACCAACAACCTTCTTCTTCTTGTTGATGAGCTTCTTGGATCTTCTTGGCCTTGGACCAAGCTGGTGAACATCTCTTGGGCCAGGCATTACGAGCTTGGGATCTTTGTGATCTGTTCAAGAGCCATTTACGCTAAAATAAATAGCGAGCAAATGAGAAAACCAATCTTCAATGTACTGTGATGCAATGTTATGCTATGATATGCAATGTTTATGCAAATGCAATGCAATGTTTTCAAGGACCTTGAAATTTAAATTTGTTAAACAAGCGAACAAACATTTATTAGTTCTCTTTTATTCTTTTTCTTTTTAAGTACAAAGATAGTTCAAAACAATAAAAGAAAAAAACAAAAATCCTAAGCTCTAAGTCTCCCATGGGCGCTTCCTCTTGGTGCCGAGGTAGGCGTTGATGTTCCGCTCCTCGTGAGTAGCTGTTAACTCTATTACTTCTCACATATGTGCATGAGCTTCAAATGTATCCCTTTCTTCTTTAGTGAATCGAGATCTCTTCAAGTCTTCAAAATCGGTAGGCATGTCGGGATGGAGAGCGGTTATAGAATCGTCACCTATAGCAACAGGTTCCATAATTCTTGGTAAAGCAGGCGTGAATGGCATCATGAGGTTTGAGCTCGAGCTGCCACCCATTTGAGTAAGGTTCCCAAGGAATGGAGTTTGGTGCCCCAAAGTCTTGGTATCGTCTTCTTTACCATGCCCCAAGCGTGTATGAACCTTAACGGTAATTCGGAGATCGTGATTGTAGTCGAACACAATATCTTGGAGAAGCATATCATGTGGACCATCTCTTGAAGCAAAACCAAGCGGCGTGAGAGCTAGAGAAGGGTTGTAAGTAATACCTCCTTATACCAAGGAGTGGTACATTAGGAATTCTCCACAATGCTCAATGAAAGTGAAGTCCTTTTGAGAAAAGACTCCAACGGATATCTGAATGAGAGAGTGACATTAGTCTTTGAGACCATCTTCAACCTTTTTCATTCTTCAAACTTGATGGAGGAAGGTGCGAAATAAACCACCAGAGTAGCGTACACAACACATGAGTTCCTTGTCTCTTAGTAGTATAGTGTGGAAGAATGTAGAATGTCTCAAGTAAAGTAGGCACAAGATTGCGGAGTAAGAAACAACTTGATGGCGTTGACATCTATGAATTGATCCGAGTTAGGAAATAGAACCAAACCATAGATTAGCAAGGCCACAATGTCTTCAATGCATGAAACTCATAACTTTGAGGAATTCTCGAGCTTTCTTAATTAAGAACTTGGAAATAAACCCTTAACTCCACTTCTAGTTTCCCAATTGGCTTCAATGTCACAGCGCTAGATGTAATGCTGATGCAATGTCTTCGTACTAGGAACCTTTTCTAAGCGGTGAATGGCATTTGGTCGAAATAGGTACCCAGTAGCTTAGAGAACTCTTCAAGGTAGGAACCAACTGATAATCGGGAATGTAAAGCAATGGTGTTTCGAATCAAAGAATTGGAATAGGACATGCATCATATCTTCTTCAAAACGGAGATAACCAAGTCAAGGTAACCATGTCTTTTGGCCCAGGCATGATGGGAATTCGAAACCAATTCTTTGGTGAGAAGGTATACCCATGAAGTTGATTCGGATAGTCTTTCTAGAAGCCATAATCCCTACAAAACAGAGCAAAGATAAATCCCTAGGTCCTTGAAATAGTTAGAAATGATATGCAATGCGATGATGTCATGATGTCATGTTTAGCACACAAACAATTCACACAATGAGCCTAGGTTTAAGGCTTGCATGAGGTATAGGTGATTACCCCACAAAAGTTTGAGTTGGTTCATCTGTCTATATAATAGTAAGGGTTCTAGAATCTCCTATCATCGATCTTTCTCGTGAGCGTTTATTTCAATACGACTACCAAGTGGTCGACAAAATATCCCAAAATTCTGATCTTAATGGTAGCATCGGTATCAACCAACCTTAGTTTGTACCAAAGCCGGCCATCTCACTACCTTCTAATGGCCAAGATGGGTCAATTAAGGTTCTAAAAGTTTAGTTAGTGCTGATGACACCACAGAAATAAATACTATCCTCAACTTGGAAATGAAGAGTATCGGGACATCCAAAGTGTCCTCGCGTAGCCATCATGTTGACCGTTTAATATCGTCCTAGCGATGCATGACGATTTATTACTACTTACCTAAAGAAACCCGGATTCGGTGTAGAATCCCCACAAATATAATATGACAACATAAAGATAAAACATAAGCAAGTCAAACAGAAAGCAGTAAATGTGATCTGAAATCCCTACATTCTCTTTAAGGTGTCTCCGTGATGTGATTCTACATGTCTGATGAAGCTGAATTTGTGATTTTTGTATCGCAAATGTGAGGATAGCAAGAGTTGCCACAAACTTTTCTTTTATCAATTAAGGAAGGTGAAAAGAAACAGGAAAAGACCTTCGTTAGATTAAAGGTAAGGAGAAGGTTATGAAAAGGGAAGATATGCTTTTCCATCCGTAGTTATCTCACGGGCTCTTAGTTCTCTTAGATCATTTAAAATTGCTTTTACATGTGTTTGATAAAAATGTTTTGAAAAAGGAATTTCCTTTGACTTTGTAATGATTCATGTAGGAATGTATACAAAGTGTTGAGGAAATGTTTTCTTTTTGAAAGAGTTTGAACTTTGACAAAAAGTGTGAGGTGTGAAAAGTATTTTGATTTGAGCAAGCAACTAAAGGGAATCTTATTACCTACTCGGGGAATGGTGGTTTCGTGTTGTTTTCGTTCCCTTTAGAGCAGTGCTATCCGTACCATTAGTTGGTAGGTAACTCTATTCGTTGGATGTAGAAAGGACATTCGAAGGGACATCAGATGGTCATGAAGGCAACTTCTAGGAAGTATTCCTAGCACATTCGGAAGGGCTATCATCGACCTATTCGTGGGCAACAATGGGGTCAGATCAAACCTTGATGATAGAAAGCGACATGCATTGGGTCTATGATCTTTGTATCGAAGGGACTATGATGATTTGTTTTAGAGAGCAACGATGCTAAGAATACCTCTCTACGTTAGAGGACATTGTAATACGGTGAACTGACTTTGTAGGATTTTGTATCCAAATGTGGGATAGCAAGAGTCATACGACTTTTATTTTATCAATTAAGGAAGGTAAAGTAACAGAAAAAGACCTTCGTTAGATTCGAGTTCGGGAGAATGGTTATGAAAAGGAAGGTATTAGCACCCTTTCCATCCATGTTATCTCACAGGCTCTTAGTTGCTCTAGATCACTTTTAAAATTGCTTTACGTGTGTTTGACAAAATGTTTTGAAAAGGCATTTCGCTTTGACTTTGTAATGACTCATGTAGGTGTATACAAAGTGTTAGGAAATGTTTGTTTTTGAAAAGAATTTGAACTTTGAAAAAAGTGTGTGGTGTGAAAAGCATTTGATAGAAACAGCTAAAGAACTTATTTACCCACTTTCGAATTGGTGGTTTTGTTGTACTTCATTCCTTTAGAATAGCGCTAGCCATACCATTAGTTAGTAGGTAGCTCCATTCGTTGGATGTAAGCGGGACATTCGAAGGGACATCGGATGGTCATAAAGCAACTTGTAGGAAGTATCCTAGCACATTCGAAGGACTATCATCATTTTTAATGGCGACAATCGAGGTCAAGATCATGTATTCGGAGGCGACATCGTGGGTCTTATGATCTTTGTATCGAAGGGACTATGATGATTTGTTTGGAAGGCAGCGGTGCTAGAATACCTCTACGTTCGAGGACATGACCATTTGAAATCGAAAGGCATCGAGAGAAATTACCTAAGGGGTGCGTGTGTGAGAGAAGTGTCAAATTCAGATATTTTATCTTGAAATTAGTGTGAGCTATGTCCAATTATTATCTTGCCATACGCCTAATTACTAGCAATTGATAAGGGTGCGGAAAGTAAAATGCGGAATGTAAAGGTGCGGAAAGGTAAACCTACGCTATTACATGGCTTTGGGGCAGATACATAATTTAAACTGCGGAAAATAAAAGCCTAAATTAAACTATTACAACCCATGAGCAATTACATTATTGGAAAAAAATGATAAAGAAAAAAAAGCGTCCGAATCAGGCAACACAGTGAAAGAATAAGAAAATAAAATATGATGAAATCGAAATAAGAGAAAATGTTAGAAAAATGCAATTTTAATATGAAAATTAATATATGCTGGAAATAAGATAAATAATTAAAATAATTTTTGGGATTTTTGGAAAAGATTTAATAATTAAAATGCAATTTATAATGATTTAAATGCAAAAATAAAATAAAATAAATATATGCAAAAAATTATATTTTTAATTTATTAAATTAAATAAAGGTTTTAGAAAATAATGTAAAAGAAAAATGTTTTTTGGTAATTTTTAATGCAAAATAAAAATATGAAAAGAATTAAAATAATGCAAAATATTGAAAATAATGAAAAATATGAAAATAATTGAGTTTTGTAAAAAAGGAGTTAGCCTTGGCATGGTTCGAACTAGTCACGGCCTTCAAACCTTGAATCCTACCTGACCGCTACATAGCCAATGCGTCCGTGTTTGAAAGCGGAACAATTTGAAATACAAGCAACAGCGTCGTCCTCCCTATTGCCAGAACTGGCATGAGACTTCATCTCCAATTTGAATTTTGAAAACTCGTCGGCCTTTGTTGGACGCGCTACAACCTAGCTAATTCAAAATCAAGCACACATAATATAAATAAATTCTAAAGCCATGGTTCGATTCTGGACTCATTCCGAACCGATGGTATAGGTCTTGTTGTCCAATTTTCCTATTTATGAAACCCTAAAGACTGACACGAAACCTAGTTATGGTAATCTGATTCAAGCCATGGAAATCAATCAAGTAACCCAGATCTTGCAAACTTCATTCTAATCACAAAAACAACAATGAAACATGTTAATAATGCATGAAAATTAAAAATCGAATTTTGAATTTTCAAGAACAAACCAAACACGATTTCTTGATTAGAATGGATTTGTGCAATGTGAGGTCACGGATCGACTCGAGGAGATGTCAAGGTGTGTTGGACACCTCAAAAGCGATTGGCGGAGTAGGGTTTGTACGCTTCACCACGGTTTTGAGCTTTGGAATAGGGTTTGTGGAGCAATTTTTCGTTTTTCTTGATAGGTATGCATTGTACATTTATCTTGGATGGATTTGGGATTGAATTTGGAAAAAAATCAATCAATATTCAATGGAAATCAAATTTGATATTTCCATGAAAATCAAATCTTCAAAGCTTGATCAATTTCAATCCAATCTTGCCTTTCTTGCTCAATTTCAATTTGCTGGCATTTGTGAGTTAATTGGACCAAGGAAAGAATAAAATCAATCTTTGCCATTAATTTCAATTTTATAATTTATTTTAATTTAATTTGCATTTAAATGAATAAATTACAAATTAAATAGAAAAATAAATCAAAATTCGTGGCTTTGGGCTTGGACACTCCTAATTGCTTGAGGAACAAGTTAGGATGAAGAAAAGTAGGCCCATTTGCAAAAGATTTGATTTTTGAGTATCTCTTTGTGCATTCTTCAAAATTGCCCAACTTAGATGGTGTAACTTGCTCAATTTTCCACATTTTTGAGTGTTCTTGGACTTTTGGAAAGCTCTAAGAGTCCTCTAACCAATGTCTTTGGTCTCATCTCAATTGGAGTTACCATGCTCAAAATATCTTCAAAACAAAAGTTGACTTTTGTTGACTTTGAAAATGACCTGTAATGTTTTGAGCTATACCTCTCAAATGAAGCATTTTTGGACATTCTTGTGAGACATGAAGTTGTAGAGAATGAATTTCCTTCAAAACAAGAGGTGGTGGAAAATTTCGAGAAAGTATGAGAAAGTTATGATCGGTCAAAGTTCGATTGACTTTTCATCTAGAAACCCTAATTTAGAAAGTTTGACTTTTGGGCAAATCTTGAGTTTTCTTGATGAATCATGATCAACCCTTGATCAAATGATGAATGTAACTTCAAAATGAGGATGTTGACCAAAAATCGAGAAGTTTGTTGTATGTTGACCACGATTGACTTTTGTCAATACACGATTTTCAACCATCGAGCAATTATAGAAACTTGACTTGTGAGGCTTGAAACTTGACATGGAGAATCTTTGAAGCATATGAGGAGGCATGAAGGCCATTGGAGATGTTGGAAATCCATCTTGACTTGAGAGATACCAAACCCTAGTTTGGGTTGATTGTCTAGGAGAGTTTGTCGATCACTCTTGAGGAATCCTTGAGTATGGATGTATGAAATCTCTTGAGTAGATGGAGGGCAAATTTTGGGGTATGACAGCTGCCCTGTTCAATCTTCTTGTCTGGAAGGTTAGATTGACATGCTTGTCTTTCGTGACACAGGTAGAAGATGATTGAACACCAGTACACAATTTGCACTCGCCGTTGGTGGATGACGGGAATGGGCTTCAGATGCCATTTGGAGAAGTTGGAGACTTATTTGGGGAGCAAGTCGTACGCTAGACTCGAGGTTGTTAATAGGAAGTGACGGAGATGGGCTTAAGATGCCATCTAGAAGGTCGATCTTTGGAGGTGAGTGTACGTTAGACTCTGTAGATGTTCCTGGAATGGAGAGGAGATGGGCTTAAGATGCCATCCGAAGGGAGTCGTACGTTAGACTTCGTGTTCACTTTAAATGAAGTTATTGGTCTGTATTGATTTTTAACCATATATGCACGTTCGAAAGTGAAGAGATGTTGACAAATAGTCGGAGATGGGCTTAAGATGCCATCCAAGGCAACTGAGTCGTACGCTAGACTCTGTAGTTGCTGTTGATAATCAGAATAAATCTTCGCGCTGATTACTCTGGGAGAGATTGTAGTTGGCAAGAATGTGGATAGCTTCCCTGTTGTGCATCGGGTGTTGATCCATTGCCTGTTATCGGAGGATAACCAGAGGTGGTCTTTTGGATAGTTTTCCCGTCGGTTCGGGGCTTAATCCTGGACCAGTCGTCGGAGGCGGTCTTTCAGATAGTTTTCCCGTCGGCTCGGGGCTTAATCCTGGACCTGTTTGCGTCAGAAATGACTGTTACCTGTTTTTGGAGAAATCAAGAAAACTTTGATAGAATATTTGTTAGTCTTATGCAAAGTATGATGCATGACAGTGTATATGAATGACATATGCATGAATTATGACTTTATGAGAAATGTATGAATGATGAATGTTGTGATATTTCAAAACATATCCATCTTGAAGAAGATGCGGATATTCTGTTTGAAGATTTCTAACTTCTGCCTGGGGAATTGAGTAGGTGAGAACCCTGCTTTTGAAGGAGAAGAAAGATATCTTGGATTCCTCCGATGCACTATCTGACCAAGTCTTGGGCCTAGACGTTGTTGAGGAAGGTAGAGATTTGAGAGGCTCGTTGTCGGAGATCTCATATATAGACCTGGCGAGGAGAGTGCGGGGCGATCTGTTGAGGACCTTGTATGTAGATCTGCTGAGGAAATTTAAGGCGCTCTGGGGGTTCAGTGTAGATCTCATTGGAGAGCATTTGATGGTTCTTGAGAGACCGGGCTTGAAGAGTCAGAGTCCGTTGTAATCTCTGGTGGGAATAAAGGTGTATGCTTCCTCCGATGCACTATCGACCAAGTTTTGGTGGATACATTCTTAGGGGAGAAGGGAAGTTGAGAAATATCCGCTGGGATGAAGTGTTCTGCTTGGAGGCGATGTAACGTTGCTCGATTGAGTGGAATTGCTGCTCGTGGATTCCCTTATACTCCATTGGGGAGGTGTGTTGTGGGTGACACCTTTATGCTCTGTGGGAACTATTTGTTGACTTTCGTCGTCATCCAATTCCGGAACATGTAAAAGTACTTTTGCATATTCACTTTTCGTATGTTTGTGATCGATTCTTATTGTCAAATCGTATAGTCATTCAAAAAGCGTTGGACTTATTGCAAATAACAACAACAGAAATTGTGAAAGAAGATATTTTTTTGATTTGAAAGGTGGCGTATGGCCAAGTAGTTTGTACACAAGAAAGGTAAAAGCTATCGGAAACAATCTCGTTAAGTTCCAACTATGCTAGTACTCATATATTTCACTATCTCATCTCCTTGCTTTCGGTAGAAAGTGAGTAGGCGATCTTAGCCATTTGAATCTTGAATCTTGATGATGCGGAAGCGGTGATCGGAAGAGACATAGTAAATGCGCTTAAATCTAACTTTTGCCTAGACCGCCCTTCGGTTTTGATCTACGGGATACCCTTTTTGCCCAACCCTTTTCGAGTTTTCGACTTGCGGGTGTACATGTTTATATATCCTTAATTTTTGCCCGAACCTTTTGGTTCCTGAGGATGCCCTATTTTGCCTAGGCGATCGACCTAGCGGGTCTCTTTTTCGCGTAGTATTTTTTGACTATGTCTGCGTTCACGGGGTGTGGGAAGTCTTCACCATCCATGGTGCTAAGTATCATAGCTCCGGAGGAAAATCTTGTCTTGACTACAAATGGTCCCTCATGGGTGGGAGTCCATTTGCCCACAGGATCACCTTGTGGAAGAATGATCGCTTGACTACTAGATCACCGACTTGGTAGACTCGGTGCTTGACCTTCTTGTTAAATGCTCGATCATTCGTTTACGATAAATCATCCATGGCGGATGGATGCGATCGTTTCTCATCAATCAAGTTAATCGGTCAAGCGTGTGGACAATCGTCTTCGCCTAACTCGCCTCTGGAGGACTACGGTTGAGGGTATCCCGAACCTCGATGGGTAAGGCGGCTTCCATACCGTATACAAGAGAGAGGGGTTGCCCTGTGATGTTCGTGCTGTAGTGCGATAACCATGAAGAGCAAATGGTAACATCTCATGCCAATCTTTGTAAGTCACTGTCATCTTGTATAATCTTCTTAATGTTCTTGTTGGCGGCTTCCATGCCATTCATCTTAGGCCGATATGGAGAAGAGTTGTGTTTGATCTTGAGCTGCGTGCGAGTTCGGTGATCATCTTGTTGTTGAGATTGGAACCGTTATCATGATAATCCTTTGGAGTGCCATACCGACAGATAAGATTATGCTTGATGAATCGAGCCACTACATTCTTGGTAACGAGATGCATACGAGGTACTTCTACCCATTTGGTGAAATAGTCAATGCCACAAGGATGAAGCGATGTCCATTGGAAGCTGTGGGCTTAATCTCTCCAATCATGTCAATGCCCACATTGCGAAGGCCACGGAGAAGTTAAAACATTGAGTCTGGAGTGCGTGCACTTTGTCGGCAAATCGGCATTTGTGACAAGATCGAGCATAAGTGACAATCGACTTCCATGGTGGACCAATAGTAACTGTTCTCAAAATCTTCTTAGCCATAGTGTGTCCCTTTGGAGTGGGTACCAAATTCGCCTTCGTGTAACTCTTCCATGATACGTATTCTGTTTTACGGTCTACAGTGGAGTAAGCACAAGTCGTGGTTGCGCTTGTATAAGATGTCGTTCTTGAGGAAGAATTTGGATGCAAATCTTCTCATGAACTTCTTATCATTAACAGATGCCCTGCGGAATATTCAAGTCTCAAGATACCTCTTCGTCATAGTACCAAGGTTTCTCTTAGCGTCAAGCTCACAACAATCGTTGGTTCGTCGAACTTCTCAATGATGATCGGGAGCCTCGTTGTCTCTACCTTGAACATAGGCGACATAGTAGCCAATCGTCCCTGGTGATTCTCTTCTCGTGGAATGTGATCAAAAGTAATCTCTTGATAAGGGATCAAACTCGAAACATGCTCTCGATATGGAATGAGATTCGGATGCTTCGTATCCACTCGCCCGACTAATCACTAAAGTGAGTCTCCATACACTTGTAAGAACTTGATTCTTAAGTCAATAGCGGCTTTGATACCCATGATGCACGCTTCGTACTCGGCCATGTTGTTAGTGCAACTGAAACATAATCTGGCGGTGAAAGGAGTATGTCCGCCTGTAGGGGATGTAATGATGGCGCCAATGCCATTGCCAAGTGCGTTTGAGGCTCCATCAAAAACCATAGTCCATCGGGATCCTTGTTCGGTCCTTAAATGCAGGCTGGTTCTTCATGATCGTAACTAGTAAAACATCTTAATGCGGAAATTGAGCTGCATAGATTGATAGTCATCTCTGACGATGAGCCAAATGATCGTACTACACTTCCTTTGATCGCTTTAGAAGTGTCTTGGATGTCATATTCGGTCAAGATCATTTGCCATCTTGCTATTCTTCGGAGAGCTGGTTTCTCAAAGATGTATTTTATCGGATCCATCTTAGAAATCAACAAGGTAGTGTGAGTCAACATATACTGTCTTAGTCGGCGAGCAGCCCAAGCCAAAGCGTTGCAAGTTTTCTCAAGTGTGAGTATCTTGTTTCCGATCGGTAAACTTTTGCTAAGGTAGTATATTGCATGCTCTTTTCGACCAGACTCGTCATGTTGCTAACACACACCCATTGAGTTCTCTAACACTGTCAAGTACATGATAAGAGGTCTTCCTTGGCGGCGGCATCGGGATAGGAGGATTAGTGGGTACTCCTTGATTTTGTCAAAAGCGATCGGCAATCGTCATTCCATTCCACTACTTGATCTTTCTTTAGTAACTTGAAGATTGGCTCACGGTGCGATTAGGTGTGCAATGATACGGCAATATGTAGTTCAATCGGCCCAGAAACCTCGACTTCCTTCTCGGTGCGGGGCTGGCATCTCTTGAATAGCTTTAACCTTGGCGGGATCAACCTCAATACCTCTTCCGCGACTGAACCCTAGGAGTTTTGGATCGACTCAAAGGTGCACTTGTTGGGATTAAGTCTCGATCTGTACTTCTTCAACCTATCAAACAGTTTACGCAAATGATCGAGATGTTCTTCTTGATCGTGATCGAGCTATCATATGTCGGCGTAGACCTCTATCTCGTGATGAATCATGTCATGAAATAATGTCACCATAGCAGCGATAAGTGGCGCTGCGTTCTTCGATCCGAGCGGCATAACCTTGAGAAAGTGCCCCACTGTATAACAAAGTAGTCTTTCCATGTCTTGAGGAGCCATTTTGTTTGATTGTAACAGAGAAACCATCCATGAAGGAGAAAACCTTATCTGGCGGTGTTGTCAACAAAACATCAATATGAGGAAGTGGGAAATCGTCTTTCGGACTCGCTTTGTTCAGATCTACGTAATCCACACACATTCGTACCTTACCATCCTTCTTAGCACGGTACCACATTTGCAACCCTGGGATAGGAGGTGACAGCTAAGAAAGCGTTGAGCGCTTCATAACTTGGCTTTGATTTTCTCGACATCTCGGGCCATCTGACAGTTTCTTTCAGGAGAAAACCTTCTTTTGTCGGCAATCGGTGTACCACAATATCAATGTCTAAACCGGCATGTCTTCGTATGACCAAGCAAAAACCTCAACATAGTCTCGTAGCATCTGAACCAACCTTTCTTTAACACTGTTCTCAAGACCCGCTCCTATCTTGATCTCTTTTACATCTTCGTCGATACCCAAATTCACAACCTCAACTTGCTTCGTGGCTGTATAACTCGCTCTTCTTCTGTAGCGATCTGGCAGTTCTCCTGGCACTTCACAATCTTCCTCACTTTCGTCTTGACGGTAGATCGGATTATCGAGTCATATTTAGCACTAGCATAGGCTGTTATTAACGAGATTCGGAGTGATTAGCGTGTATCACGTGGGTGTGTGTAAGAACACATAGCTTTTGAAGGGTGATAAAGTAAAGAAAGACAAACAATTGAATGCAAAGTCCAACGAATTTATTGAATGAAAATACATAACGACAGATAATAACCCTATAAGCGAGCCATGATGCCCGGGCAAGGCACTAGCTTTCAAAGTTTATTGTTCAAACATAAAACGAAAAGCAAAACAAAACAAAGCAATTACTCGACTAAAGGAGATTGGTATGCGTCTTGATCTTCCAATTCTGAGCCCATGATGCAGGTTGGGAAGATCCACTTGCGATGTCGAAGCCGTTGTCGTCGTCTTCTATAGCATGGATTCCACTACGGGCGTCGACGGAAGGAAGTTGGCCGGCACGTTCGCGGCGTATCATCTTCGACCCTTGATGGTGAAGCCTAAACCAGTCTTGTCAAATTTGAAAGGAAGATTGAGGTGTCCCAAATAGCACTACCTCCTTGTTCACGATGGCTTGAGCATCTTTCGTGAGGCCATCCTAGGTGGACTTGTGTAACCGGGGTAGCGAGAGTCAACAGGCATGACTCGGGTATTGTTTCAAAAGCTTGAGCAGGGAGTCTCGAAGAATTCACCCTCCATCTCGAGATAGCGGAATATTGTAGATGGTGACCATATACTCTTCTTCACCACATCTTGTAACAACTTTCCCTTTCAGGTACTGGTTTCGATGCAAAGTAGAGGTAACAGCCTTTGCCCATGTATCAAGGGCGTCCAAGTAGGCAAGAATAAGCTGGACGGATGTCCATGACAAAAGTGGAATCAAAAGTGGGAACCGACTTTAACAGTGATGAGCTCTCAATCGTCTTGCGCTTAGAACCATCAAAAGCTCACGATAATGTCACTGGGTCTCGAGAACCAACCCTTCGACATCAAGTCGATCAAAGCGTCTTGGAAGGATATTCAGAGCGAACCGGTATCCACAAAACATGAGATAAGGTAGTACCCTTGCATTCAATGGAGATGTGCAAGGCTTTGTTATGTTTCTTTCGGAAGAGTCAAATCGACATCGAGAGCCTAGGCCGTTGTTGGCAGCCAGGCTAGCAATACAAACTTGAATTGATCGGTGGTAGTGTCTTGCGGCACATGAGCATTCTTGAAACTTCACCAAGGCATTAGCATGAGCCTCGAGCATAAGCGAAGCAAGCATGGAGATCTTGGACGATGCTGTCAAGCTGTTCCACAACATTGTAGTCACTCTTCTTGATAATCTTGAATTTCCTCCATTTCTTGTTTGGAGGTGTCTTGACAACTTCCTTTGGTACTTCTAGTTGAGCGGGATGAGTTCTTGGTTCTTTCCCTCTAGGCGGGGATATTGATTGAGTATTTGGAATCATTTGGAGTCAGTGTCTTTGGAGGAGAGATATCTGGAGAGAATACCCTTCGGTTCGGTCACCTTCTTGATCCGGTGATGTTGTCAATGTCGGAATAGAAACTTCAATGGTAAGATCTTCAATGCGACACCATGATAGTAAACATCGACTCCATAATTCCAAGGGATAGCCTTGTCGGGAATATGGGCGGCGGAGAAGTGATAATGAGAGGTGCCACTCTAGGCACGGGATCGTGAGAGAAATCCTTAGTGTTAACATCGGCATAGTCTTACGGGAAATCGTCACCCCATCCGGTCGCCTTAACATCTTCAATAGGAATCTTGTAACTATCGAGGGGCGATGTACTTCACCATGTAATCATATTTTCCACTTGGCTGCCCCAAGGTATCCCACAGATAGTGCAGTTTCGTTCGCATTGTCAATCTTAACTTAGACATTTCTTCACACACACGCACGGTGGTTTGAAATAGTATCTCACGGTTATCCATCATGCACGAACACGTCTTCTCAACCAAGCACAACCATCGAGGTGGATGGGCACCAACGACAATTCTCGGGCATCTGGATTGACACGGCTTGCAACAAATTCTTCTTAACAGTCATCGGAGGAATGGTCAAGTCATCTATGTTGAAAACATAAATATCGTCTGTGACATTGGAACTCTTGTCATGGTTAGGCATAGGCGCGTTGATCACATTGGTCTCAGGAGGGTCAAACTCAATCTGTAGCTTGATCATATCTTGAATCTTGTTCTTGAGCCCAACAATTGTCGATTACGTGCCTGGGCATTGGAATGGTAAGCACACTTAGCATTAGGATTGTACTTTGGAGAGGAAGTGTTGACATTTGGAGGATCCCTCAAGGTAATCAGCTGCGTTCAACATGTGTTGCAAGGCTTGCGACAATGGCATGTTGATCTTAATGCTTCATCTTAGTGGCGCGTTACGGCTACGCGTTGTTGTCTCGGCGAGTTGTCTTGATGTAGGATTGGAGATCACAAGCGCCCCACAGTTGAGCCGGGTCTTGGCTCGGCTTTTGACCATACACGGCATTAGCTTCTTTCTTAGCACCAAAGATCTCTTACGACATTTGAAGATGTCTCTACATGAATCTTCCACTCTTGATACCGGCTTCAATCGCTCCTTTGTCAATATCAACTCGGTGAATCCGGATGAAGAATTTCCAATCGGATGATTGAAGAATGGGCTGTCGGTGTTCCCATGAACATATCAACCAACTCCTATTGGACAAGGGTGGTTGAACTCTGCTGCTAGATCTCTCCACTTACGAGCATACTCCTTGAACTTCTCGTCACGACCCATAGACATGCTTTGTAGTTGCATGCGAGTGGGTGTCAATCGACATTGTACTCATATTGTCGTAGAAAGCATCACTAAGTCACTCCAAATGCGGATCGGTCATTCTCTGGTGATAGTACCATTCCAAGCTGAGTTCGGACAAACTCTCTTGAAAATAGTGCATCCACAACTTCATCAATTGAGGATTGATCTTGGACATAGGACTTCAAATGCACTTAGGGCAAGACATGCCATCATACTTGGCAAAAGTAGGAACTTTGAACTTGGGAGGAATCACAACACGGGAACAAGACTCGGATCATCAAAATTCAGCCGGACATTTCGGGTTTTCCAGACATTGAGCGATCTTCAAGTTGCTTGTACTTGTCATCTTCCTCAGTGTTGGCTATAATCGAATGATCCTCTCCTCCTTTCTTTGGCTCACGCTGCTCACCTTCATCACCCTTGGTACTCCCTCGGTATGGACACTTCCTTGAGAGAGCAATCGGTGACCACTAGGACCCCTTTGAAGCGTCTACCCATGTTGAGGAGACCAACAACCTTCTTCTTCTTGTTGATGAGCTTAGATCTTCTTGGCCTTGGACCGTGGTGAACATCTCTGCTTGGCCCGGCATTACGAGCTTGAGATCTTTGGCGATCTGTTCAAGAGCCATTTACGCTAAAATAAATAGCGAGCAAATGAAAACCAATCTCAATGTACTGTGATGCAATGTTATGCTATATATGCAATGTTTATGCGAATGCAATGCAATGTTTTCAAGGACCTAAAGAGATTTAAATTTGTTAAACAAGCAATGAACAAACATTTATTAGTACTTCTCATTATTCTTTTCTTTTTAAGTACAAGAGATAGTTCAAAACAATAAAAGAAAACATAAACATCCTAAAGCTCTAAGTCTCCATGGCTTCCTCTTGGTGCCGATGTAGGCGTTGATGTTTAGCTCCTCGTGAAGTAGCTTGGTCAACTCTAGAACTTTCTTCTCTTGCATAGCATTGAGCTTCAAAGGTATCCCTTTCTTCTTTTAGTTGAATCCGGGATCTCTTCAAGTCTTCAAAATCGGTAGGCATGTCGGGATGGAGAACAGTATAGAATCGTCACCTATAGCAGGGTTCCATAATTCTTGGTAGAGCAGGCGAATGGCATCATGAGGTTTGAGCTCGAGCTACACCCATTTGAGGTAAGGTTCCCAAGGAATGGAGTTGGTGCCCCAAAGTCTTGGTATCGATCTTCTTTACCATGCCCCAAGCATGTATAAACCTTCGTCGGTAATTACGGAGATCGTGATTGTGAGTCGAACACAACATCTTGGAGAAGCATATCATGTGGACCATCTCTTCAGCCAATGACGTAGAGCTAGAGAAGGTTGTAAGTAATACCTCCCTTATACCGTAGTGGTACATTAGGAATTCTCCACAGCTCAATGAATGTGAAGTCCTTTTGAGAGAAAAGATTCCAACGGATATCGAATGAGAGAGTGACATCAATCTTTGAGACCATCTCAACCTTTGTTCATTCTTCAAAGCGATGGAGGAAGGTGCGAAATAAACCACCTTGAAACAACGGTACACAACATGAGAGTTCCTTGTCGCTTAGTAGTGCAGTGTGGAAGAATGTAGGATGTCTCCAAGTAAAGTAGGCCTGGATTGCGGGTAAGAAACAACTTGATGGCATTGACATCTATGAATTGATCCGAGTTAGGAATAGAACCAAACCATAAATTAGCAAGGCCACAATGTTCTCAAATGCATGGAAACTCATAACTTTGAGGATTCGGGCTTTCTTGATTAAGAACTTGGAAAGTAAACCCTTAACTCCTTCTAGTTTCCCAATTGGCTTCAATGTCTGGCGCTTAAGATGTAAGGCGGATGCAATGTCTTGAACTTAGGACCTTTTCTAAACGGTGAATGGCATTTGGTCAGAGAATAGGTATCCCAAGTAGCTTAGAAACTCTTCAAGGTAGGAACCAGCGATAATCTGAAATGTAAAGCAATGGTGTTTGGATCAAAGAGCTGGAATAGGACATGCATCATATCTTCTTCAAAACCGGAATAACCAAATCAAGTAGATAACCATGTCTTTTGATGGGCGAGCATGGTGGGAATTTACGAAACCAATTCTTTGAGTTGAGAAGGATACCCATGAAGTTGATTCGGATAGTCTTTCTAGAAGCCATAATCCCTACAAAGCAGAGCAAAGATAAATCCTAGGTCCTTGAAATAGTTAGAAATGATATGCAATGCGAATGATGTCATGATGTCATGTTTAGCACACAAAACAATTCACACAATGAGCCTAGGGTTAAGGCTTGCATGAGGTATAGGTGATTACCCACCAAAAGTTTGAGTTGGTTCATCTGTCCTATAATAGTAACGGGTTCTAGGAATCTCATATCACAGATCTTTCTCGTAGGCGCTTATTTCATCTGACGGCCAAGTGGTCGATCGAAAATGTCCCAAAGTCGATCTCAATGAGCGTAGCATCGGTATCAACCAACCTCGGTCTACACAAAGCCGGCCATCTCACTACCTTCTAATGGCCAAGATGGGTCAATTAAGGTTCTAAAAGTTTAGTTAGCGCTTGATGACACCACGCAGAAGCCAAATACTTTCTTCAACTTGGGAATGAAGAGTATCGGGGCAACCAAAGTGTCACGCTAACGTAGCCATCATGTTGACCGTGTAGTTATCGTCTAGCGGTCGCGATGATCTAATACCTAAAGGAAACCGGATCGGTGTAGGATCCCCAACAATATAATACCCAAGCAACCCTTAAAGATAAAGCATACAAGTCAAACAGAAAGCAATAAAAGTTATCTAGAAATCCCTAAGGCAATTCTCTCTTTTGGGTGTTTCCCAGTGATCGCATGATTACGTGATACGGTGAACTGACTTTGTAGGATTTTGTATCCAAATGTGCGGATAGCAAAGTCGCCACCGACTTTTATTTTATCAATTAAGGAAGGTAAAAATAGAAAAAAGACCTTCGTTAGATTAGAGTTCGGGAGAATGGTTATGAAAAGGGAAGGTATTAGCACCTTTCCATCCGTGATTTATCTACAGGCTCTTAGTTGCTCTAGATCACTTTTAAAATTGCTTTCTGTGTGTTTGACAAAATGTTTTGAAAAGGCATTTCGCTTTGACTTTGTAATGACTCATGTAGGAGTGTATACAAAGTGTTGGAAATGTTTGTTTTGAAAAGAATTTGAACTTTGAAAAAAGTGTGTGGTGTGAAAAGCATTTGATAGAGCAAGCAACTAAAGACTTATTTACCCACTCAGAATGGTCGTTTTGTTTACTTCTACATTCCTTTAGAATAGCGCTAGCCATACCATTAGTTAGTAGGTAGCTCCATTCGTTGGATGTAAGCGGGACATTCGAAGGACATCGGATGGTCATAGAAGGCAACTTGTAGGAAGTATCCTAGCACATTCGAAGGGACTATCATCATTTTCGTAGGCGACAATCGAGGTCAAGATCATGTATTCGGAGGCGACATCGTGGGTCTTATGATCTTTGTATCGAAGGGACTATGATGATTTGTTTGGAAAACAGCGGTGCTAGAATACCTCTACGTTCGAGGACATGACCATTTTGAAATCGAAGGCATCGAGAGAATTACCCTAAGGGGTGCGTGTGTGATGTGTCAAATTCAGATATTTTATCTTGAAATTAGTGTGAGCTATGTCCATTATTATCTTGCCATACACGCCTAATTACTAAATTGATAAGGGTGCGGAAAGTAAAATGCGGAATGTAAAGTGCGGAAAATAAACCTACGCTATTACATGGCTTTAGGGCAGATACATAATTTAAACTTGCGGAAAATAAAACCTAATTAAACTATTACAACCCATGAGCAATTACATTATTGGAAAATAAAATGATAAGAAAAAGCGATCGGTCAGACCTGTGAAGAATAAGAAAATAGATGATGGATAGAAAATTGGTTTTATGGAAATAAGATAATGAAAATATATTTTTGGTTTTGGTTTATTAAATGAATATAATAATTTAAATATTTTTAATTTAAATAAATAAAATAAAATAATGAAAATGTTTAATATTTTTATTTAAAATAAAAATTAAATATTTAAATAAATGGAAAAATATAGAAAATAATTGAATTTTTAAATAAAAGAAAATAGAGTTAAAATTAAAATTGGTTAGATTTAGAATATGGCTTGTGAACCAGGATCACTTCACGGCCGCCCTCATACATGTGTGCGTCCGTGTTTAGCTGGAACAGGTAAAGGAAGCCCTGCAGTAATGCCCTATTGCACGAACTCGCATGAGACTGTCTTCTCCAATTTGAATTTTTAAAAACTCGGTACGTCGGCCATTTGTTCGAGCTATGACCACAGCTAATTCAAAATCAGCACACATAATATAAATTAGTTCTAAAGCCATGGTTCGATTGGGACTCATTCGAACACGATGGTATAGGTCTTGTGGTCCAATTTTCCTATTTAGTGAAACCCTAAAGCGTACGAAACCCTAGTTATGGTACATCACGATTAAATAATGAAATCAATCGGTAAACTTGGATCGCTTTAACTTCATTCTAATCACAAAACAACAATGAAACATGTTAATAATGCATGAAAATAAAATCGATTTTGGATTTTCAAACAAACCAAACACGGATTTCTTGATTACGAATGGTTTTTAATGATATGAAGTGCGGATCGACTCGAGGAGATGTCAAAATGTGTTGGACACCTCAACGATTAAGCAGCGATAGGGTTTGTGCTTGAACCACGGTTTTTGAGCTTTGGAATAGGGTTTGTGGAGCTTTTTTGTTTTTTCTGATAGGTATGCATTGTACATTTATCTTTGGATGGATTTGGGATTGAATTTGGAAAGAATCAATCAATATTCAATGAAATCAAATTTGATATTTCCATGAAAATCAAATCTTCAAAGCTTGATCAATTTCAATCCAATCTTGCCTTTCTTGCTCCAATTTCGAATTTGCTGGCATTTGTGAGTTAATTGGACCTTAAGGAAAGAATAAAATCAATCTTTGCCATTAATTTCAATTTTATTTTTTTAAGATTTAATTTGCATTTAAATGAATAAATTACAAATTAAATAGAAAAATAAATCAAAATTCGTGGCTTTGGGCTTGGACACCCTAATTGCTTGAGGAACAAGTTAGGATGAAGAAAAAAGTAGGCCATTTGCAAAATTTGATTTTGAAGTATCTCTTTGTGCATTCTTCCAAAATTGCCCAACTTGTAGATGGTGTAACTTGCTCAATTTTCCACATTTTGAGTGTTCTTGGACTTTTGAAAGCTCTAGAGTCCTCTAACCAATGTCTTTGGTCTCATCTCAATTGGAGTTACCATGCTCAAAATATCTTCAAAACAAAAGTTGACTTTTGTTGACTTTGAAAATGACACGTAATGTTTTGAGCTATACCTCTCAAATGAAGCATTTTTGGACATTCTTGTGAGACATGAAGTTGTAGAGATTGAATTTCCTTCAAAACAAGAGGTGGTGGAAAAATTTACGAGAAAGTATGAAAGTTATGATCGTCAAAGTTCGATTGACTTTTCATCTAGAAACCTAATTTAGAAAGTTTGACTTTTGGGCAAATCTTGAGTTTTCTTGATGAATCATGATCAACCCTTGATCAAATGATGAATGTAACTTCAAAATGAGGATGTTGACCAAAAATCAGAAGTTTGTTGTATGTTGACCACATTGACTTTTTGTCCAATACACGATTTTCAACCATCGAGCAATTATGCGAGAAACTTGACTTGTGAGGCTTGAAACTTGACATGGAGAATCTTTGAAGCATATGAGGAGGCATGAAGGCCATTGGAGATGTTGGAAATCCATCTTGACTTGAGAGATACCAAACCCTAGTTTGGGTTGATTGTCTAGGAGAGAGTTTGTCGATCGACTCTTGAGGAATCCTTGAGTATGGATGTATGAAATCTCTTGAGTAGATGGAGGCAAATTTTGGGTATGACACACATGACCATTTGTGATGATCGTAAAGGCAGCGAGAGAGAATTACCTAAGGGTGCATGTGTGAAAAAGTGTGTCAATTCGGATATTTTATCTTGGTACAGTGATCTATGTCCAATTTATCTTGCCATACACGCTTCAGTACTAGCGGTTTGCAGTGCGGAAAGTAAGTGCGGAAATGTAAAATGCGGAAAGATAAAGTCCTACATATTACATGGCTTTGGGGCAGTTCATAATAAGAGTCACGGAGAAATAAAAGCCCTAATTAAACTGTGCATCCCATAGGCAGTTACATAATTGAAAAGAAAAGCAAGAAAAATGGAGTCTAAAACTTCCTGACATATAAAACGGATACAATGAAAAACGGAAGAGAAGTTGCATAAGAAGAAAATATTTAGTAAAAGAAATGTTTTAATGAGAAAAAGGTTTTTGATTAGTAATGACATTAATATGGTAAAGATAAATTTTTGGCAATTTTAGAATCGATTTCGATATTTTAAAACAGTAAAGTCATTTAAGTATTGGTGTTAGTAATTAAATTAAATATAATAAAATGTGAATTTTAATTTTAAAAAATTAAATAAGTATTTTATGATAATATTAAAAAAGAAATATTTTTGGAGTTTTTAGATGCATGATAAAAATAATGAAGATAAATTAAATTAGATGGAAATATTAAAGAAAATAGAAAAATAAAATTAGTTTTGCAAACTTGTAAAAAGTGGTCTCACCTTGAGGTTCGAACGGTGTCCATCTGGTGACGACTCACACTCTTGCCTTTACCATGAGCCTTGGCGTTTGGTGTCAAAATAAATCGGCGAGCGTTTTGAATAGATTTGAATTAAGGAACCAAGGTGCGCGAAGATCTTCATCTTCTTCGTTTGAATTTTTGAAAACTTAGCGATAAAATTTTTGAGTTGACGCTATAGCTAAATATAAAAATCACAATACATGCAATATAAATGAGATTCAAAGCCATGGTTCGATTGGAAACATCATTAGAAACACGATGGTAGTATCGGTTTGGTCAATTTTTCGTATTTGAGAAACCTAAATCGGTTCAGAAAACCCTAACTATGGTGAATCACGTTTCAGCCCCGAAAATGCAATTGAGCTATCCGATTGCAAACTTTGTTTAAACACAAAACAAACATCAAAACATGTTAAAAATGCATGATAATCAAAAATCGATTTTGAAAAAAAAGTTGACAAACCATTCGAATTTCGTGTTTCTTGATGGTTTTGCAACTTGTAAAAGGCCTGGATCGACTCTAAAGACTCAAGGAAATGTGATGGAATGCTCAAAATCAAAAGTGAAATCCCACTGGAACTAGGGCTGCAAATACCTTGAGAACACAGTTTTTGACTTTGGATAGGGTTCTTGAGGGCAATTTTCTGTTTTTTTTCATGTTGTATGCGTGTATATTTATAATGGATGGATTTTGTGATTAGAAAAATATTGGTCAATCAATGCAAAAATTATTTGATTTTGTACAAAAATCAAATCTTCAAACATCAATTTCAATCGATTTCTTGCAAATCAATGTAAATTCGAAATTTGCCAGCTTGTATGAGTTGCTTGGATCTCAAGAATGAGAGAAAATCAACTTTGCATTTAATTTGTTTTTAAATGAATAAAATTCAAATTAAATAGAAAAATAAAGAACAAAATTCGTGGCATTGGGAAGGTTCCAAATAAGATAAGGAACAAAGTTTAAATGAGAAAATAGACCCATTGCAAATTTTAGTTTTGACAAGTATTTCTCTTTGTGCATTCTTCAAAAATGCCCAACTTGTGGATGGTGTATTTTGCTCAATTTTCCACATTTTGAGTGTTCTTGGACTTTTAGAAGCTCTAGGTGTCCTATAAACAATGTCTTTGGTTTCATCTCAATTGGGTTCCATGCTCAATAAATCTTCAAAACAAAAAGTTGACTTTTGTTGACTTTTGAAAATGACTGTAATGTTTTATTATACCTTCAAATGAAGCATTTTGAACATTCTTTGTGAGACATGAAGTTGTAGAGAATTGAATTTCCTTAAAAATGAGGAAGTGGTGGAAATTTTTTGAGAAAGTATGAAAGTTAACAATCAAGTTCGAGTTGACTTTCTTTGAAAAACCCTAATTTGGAAAGTTTGACTTTTGAGCAAATCTTGAGTTTCTTGATGAATCATGATCAACCTTGATCAAATGATGAATGAACTTCAAAATGGATGTTGACCAAAATCGAAGTTTGTTGTATGTTGACCGATTGACTTTTTGTCCATCTGGTGATTTTCAACCATCGAGCAATTGTCTGAGGAAACTTGACTTGTGAGTTGAAACTTGACATGGAATGTTTGAAGCATATGAGGAGGCATGATGACCATTGGAGATGTTGGAAGTCCATCTTGACGAATGCAAACCCTAGTTTGGTTGACGAGGGTTTGCATCAACTCTTGAGGATCGTATGGATGCATGAAATGTTTAGGAAATAGGAGGCATTTTGAGCTATGACTCCTGAAATACCAAACAGAGAAGGTTCTAGGTATGTCCACGAAGTCATTGCTAGGATAGTAGGGATCTTGAATGAAAACCACTCTTGGTAGGGTATCGAAGAGATCTGCTAGTAGTTTAGCATGATCCAGATGTCACTAGATAATAAGACATCTGATGATCAATGAAAAGGGATCAAATTCTTGAACTAATTGATAATGAAATGTAATGTTGATACCTCTGATAACAATCCTAAAGCTTGTGTTGGTGATACCTCAAATAAGCCCCCTGTGGTTAGTGAAGATGAGATTTCTGATGGAATTCTTGAGGAATCCCCAGAAAAGTGTGTTGTTTATAAGTCCCAGTGATCCCTTAGAGATATCTCTGATAGCATTCTGGAAGAAACTCCAGAGAAACCAGGTGATGATGACTTGGAAACCTCTCCAGTTAAAGATTCTGAAAATGCTGTGGAACCCCCTGTCATTAACTTGGATAAAGAATTCTCAGATAATGACCTCATTGCCAATGTCAATCCAAGCATTGCTAAGAGGATGATGATAAGGAAAGGGAAACAGGATGTCTCTCAGAGTCCTGTCAAGGAAAAGGTTGCTGAAGATGTTTATAAGGCTGAAAAGGACAACAAGGCTGGACCCTCTACAAGGAATAGTAGGGTGAAGACTGTTGGTGGTGGCTCTAGACCCAAGAGAACCCCAATTGTGAAGAGGTGCACAGACCTTGGTCGATAAAGACTCTGAGTTTGATGTTGAGGAGAATGTCTCAGACATTCATCCAAGGAAGAAGCCATCTCTTGGGAAACTGCCCAAAGTCCCTGAAGTGGCTATTGACAACATATCCTTCCACCACCCTGAGAATGCAAGAAGGTGGAAATATGTGTGCTTGAAGAGAATTGCACTGGAAAGGGAACTAAACAAAAGTGCCCTTGAATGCAAGGAGGTTGTTGATATGATTAAGGAAGCAGGACTAATGAAGACTGTGGTGAAGTTTTCAAACTGCTATGATGTGCTGGTGAAGGAGTTCATTGTGAACTTGTCAAGTGGTTGTGCTGATGGCAGGTCATGATTTCAATGTTTGTGAGGGAGAAAGTGAAGTTCTCTCCAAGTGTGATCAACAGATTCTTGGGGAGATCAGATGATGCTCACCCTGAGCTTGAGGAAACTGATAACCAAATCTGTCATACAATCACTGCTAAGCAAGTGAAGCATTGGCCTCTGAAGGGAAAACTCACAACCAGCAAACTGAGTGTAAAATTTTCCATCTTGCACAAAATAGGTGCTGCTAATTGGGTTCCAACAAATCACAAGTCAACCATCTACATTGGTGAGGAATTCATATTCTGATTGGTACAAAATCCAAATTTGACTATGGAACCTATGTATTTGAGCAAACACTAAAGCATGCTGAAAGCTATGCAATAAAAGGACCAATAGCCTTTCCCTCCCTCCTGTGTGGAATTATAATGGATCAATATCCTGATATACTGGTTGAAAGATATACAGTTTGCAAAGAGAGCCCACACTTGGATTCCATTACAAGCTCTTTCAAGGAAGACATGTCGAACATTGTCATGACATCTGCTTGAGACATCCAATGTCAAGGCAAATTCTCGGAAGAGCAATGTCATGGTTGTGCTGGCAACACATGCAAGGAGCTTGAAACAAAGCCTTGAAGAGCGATCTCTCAAGCTGGAAAAGGAGCAGGACAGAGGTTGAGGATGAAGGGTTAGTTGGTGATGATCTTTGTAGATAATGATCTGATGATAATCAAATGATTGGTCTTGAAAAGTTACAAGATGCTTCTTTCCATAGTGTCTTAGGGAGAAAAACTTGATTTGTGGACCTGTTACTATTTGATTACTTGTTTCTTTTTGTTGTTCTTTGTTAACTTTGTTTCTGCTACTGTCTTTAATTCTGGCTGTTTTTGGATAATTGTATTAATTTGACAGAGTTGTAATCTTTAACTGTGATGGTAATTTTTATATATGATTAATGTTGGGGCATTTGTACTGGTTCCTTTGTCCCTTTTAAGGCTAAAAATGGGGAGAAGTATGTGGGCAATTGGGGCAATTGTATGAAAAATTGTGGGTAGAATTTATCTTCTCTAGGATCTGGTTTTTAAGCTTAGGATAGCTTAGACTAGTTTATTTTTCTGCTGCATGGGTACTCTGATAACTCAGTTTGTTTTAGCCAAAAATGTGCCAAAGGGGGAGTTTGTAAGTGTTTTTATGTTGGCATTAATTTTTGGTAAAACTAGGATATGACAATGTCTTGATAGATGTCATGACATTCAGAGTTGAAGATAATTTCTACATGAGAAGGATGTTTAAGTACAACTCAGAACTGGAAGCAAGTACTCTGCTGGAATTCTGTAGAAGATTGACTGATGTCATAACCGATGTTATGACATTACGTATGTTTTTATTATTCTCAGAATCTGTTTTCTGAGAGTTTCGGGAAGTTTGTTGGTATTTTATTATTGTTTTATGTTATTAGATTACATGCTCACATGGCTAATTGGTTAATCTTAGTTAAACCTAAATTGGTTGTTAAAAGACCAAGTCTTTAGGATTAATTAAGTGAACCCTAGCTATTATGGAAAGCAAAAGCAGTTTAATTTCTTCTATAATAGAAAAGAACCCTACAACTACGCCCTCTGGATTGTATTGAAGATTTAGCGGTTGTATTTTGTGTAATTCTAGTTACTCTTGTGAGCCAAGCAATTATCAATTGATAAGTGCCTTGGACTAGGATTGGTTGTAAGGGTTGTTTATCACTCAAAGCTTTGAAGCACGAGTGTTGTGTCTCTTGATTAAAGCTTTGAGCAAAAGTTTGTTTATTGAAGAGTGTCTTCACAATTTAATTAATCAATAGGTTGATATCACTGCTGTGATTGAGGGGGTAGTAGGAACTCAGGTCTAAGTAGGACTTGTTGAAGTTGCATTGAGTAGTTTTAAGTGAAGGAGATAAGCGGTTGGTTTATTCCTGAATTAATTCTACTAATAGTGAATTTCCTCCCTGGCTTGGTAGCCCCCAGATGTAGGTGTAGTTACACACTGAACTGGGTAAACAAGTTATTGTGTTCTTTACTGCTGTTTAAATTTACTGTGTGAATTGTTAACATAGTGTCAGATATTGTGTCATAACATTCTCTGTGACATCACGTATCTGCTGCCAGGAATTTCAGGAAGCAACATCAAGTGTCGTGTAAAGCATCGTCAAAGTTGTCACTCCCCAAGTCCAACATGAAGTGTTGAGGACGCTGAATAGACACAAGTAACTAACATCAATGTAAACTCTAGACTTACCCGCAAAGAGAGTATATGCCATAAGATGTAGCATGTACGCCCTAGCCACAACCTCATATCGTTGTGCCTCCACAAGCGCCTTATAAGTACTCCTCAACCAAGACATGCAGAGGTGAAATCCCCGAGTCTCACCAAACTAACGTAGAACCTCCACCTCATCCACCTACAAAGCATCCACAACCAAGTGCACCGTCATCGCCTGGTCCCTATAATCTTATGTGGAAAACGTACTAGCAATCGAAAGGTGAAAGAGGGCATCTACATCATCAAATGTCACCTTCATCTCCCCAATGGAAGATGGAACAATGATGTCTTCGGGTTCCACCTCTCTATAAAAGCTTATAGTAGGGAGGCGTCCAACATGGTCAAGGAGCATCCAGCAAAGTCCTCAGGCTTAAAATCTTCAACTATCTTCCTCACCTGCTCAGGCATGGGAGTCTCGGGGAAGTTCTTCAACTTTGACCCATGAGAAGCGACCTTCAACACTAGACACTCCTGAAACAAAACAACACAATTACAACAAATTAGTATAAATCAAATTCGTTTAATACATAAAAATTAAGCATTAAACCAAACTAATATTACATACCTCACCCTGCCATTTTCTATAAGCGACATGGTCGGCATAACCCATCAAAACGGACCTGTCAGAAGGTCCTCTGAGGAAACCACCATTAGTACACACTAACTAATGGCTCTGTAGATGCAACAGTCGTGGTGTCTGTATCAGCATGAGACACCACGTCCACTCCCTCCTGAATCGCCTCCTAAACCGGATCCTGTATCACTTGCTCTTGAACCGGATTCTCAACTATTTGCTTCTGTATCACCGACTCCTGTATCTCCGGCTCCTGAACCATCGGGTGCTCTACAACTACCTGCTCCACTGTAGGAACAGGAGCATGACCCTCCACCGTAGGAGGGTGATCCTCGACTGCCGTAGAAGCTCTAGCAGTCCGTCGGCGAGGTGCACAAAATCCCGTCATGGCCTGGTCAGCCATCCGTTTCTGGTGAGAATCGGTCGGACGACGACGTTCGGCCCGCATCTCTGAGGCTTGCGCCTCATCAACAGCTCGAGCCACGACATCGACTCGATCTGTAGTCTTGTCGGCAATAGACTCATATCTAACTCTCGTCCTCACTACAAGCAAAACTAAAAATAATAAGAAACATAAAAAATTTAAAAAAAATAGAAAACAGCGGAAATTTTGAAATTTCCGGTATGGAATGTGTATTGGAAATTTCAAAAAATTTGGTATCATTATTAAATGATAATACCATAAATTATGAAATTTCTGGTGCAAAAATACCAGATATTTCATAATTTACGGTAGGCGATATTGGAAATTATGAAATATCTGATCAGAAATTTTGAAATTTCCGGTGCAAAAATACCGGATATTTCATAATTTACGGTAGGCGATACCGGAAATTATGAAATATCTGATACGAAATACCAGAAATTTTGCCAAATGTACCATAAATCTTACTTGTTTTTGCGAAATTTCCGGTATTGCTACTAAATTTTTGGTATCGTCTAAGAATTTCGAAAATCCAATGTACCGTAAATTTTGAGAAAAAAATTTTATTTGGACAAAATTGTCTTTTCAAAATATTGGGGGTGGTAAGGAAAATTCTCGGAGGTGGAGGAAGTACTAGAGGCAAAGGTGAAGTTTTGTTTGGTGGCTTTGGCCTTAGAGGGGGCTTTGGGTCTAGTTGGTTTCTTGAGGTGTGTTATCTTGACACCATCTTGTACACCAATTTTACACCGTATGCAGTGTTCACTATATTTATACGGTGAACAATGTATTTTTTTTTAAAATAATAATATTTTTTAAAAATATATTTATTTAAAAAAAAATGTTTATTTTATAACATAAAGTTGTTTTATTAACAAATTTCACAATTGTATTAACCACAAAATGTATGTTATTAACCATGTTTTACTTATAATTTATTAACCACTTTCACTACTTCATTAACCAATCAAATATATAATATTAACCATATTCTGACACTAAATTATAAATATATTAACCAATTTTTAAACTCTATTATTAACCAACGTTATTTTACTGTTTAATATTTTTTTTATGTTTGAAAATTCATTAACCAAATTATAAACTGTATCAATCAAATTTATACAAACTATTAACCAAAGTGTTTGAATGGTATACATATTAATTTTTTTATGTTAGAATATATATTAATCAGATTTTAAACTGTATTAACGAAGTTTGAATATACTATTAACCAAAGTTGTTGTAGTGTAAAAATTATAAAAAAAGTCAAAATAAAAAAATTACTGTTCAACTTATATGCAACTGTTGTTTCTTACTACCATTGCATTTCTATTGCTATGCTCTCTTGTTTTGGAGAATGGGTGACTTTGGTTTCAACTTGTGAAATCGGGCATAATGATTGTTGGTGGTGTTTCTTTGAATACAAAAGCCTCAACTTGGAGCAAGACTTTGCGATTTTTGAAGTGAACCTGAGAGATTTTAAGATTTTTCCTTAAAAGTAAAGATAAAAGACATTTCTCACCAACAACTTTGCTCTCATTCTTTCTTATATTTCTCAACTTACAACAATTGAGATAAAAGACATTTCTCATCAATAACTTTGCTCTCTTTCTTTCTTATATTTCTCAACTTACAACAATTGTGGGATTGATCTGTAGAAAATTTCTTTGAATGTACATGCATATGAAGTATATAGTCTGGGTGTGGGCACGGTTAACGCACAAATTTAGTGAGAGTTGTAAACTAGCAGACTTGAGTCCACACGAGAGCGTTTATTTGTATTTTAAATCATTAATAATAAGATATTTAAAGAAGACATGAAACAAAAATATTTAATGAAATGTAATAGAAAACACAATAATTTGAAATGTTAAATTTATTATTGTTTGATGATAAGATGTGTAAAGTGAAAAGTTTGAAATGTAACATTATAAAATACAATTGTAACTTTCATGATTGAAGTGTTTTAGTAGAATTTGTTTGGAGCCTGCTTGAGAGCCTGAGACTTTTGCATCACAGGATGAATATATTTCTAACGCGTTTTCCTCAGATATTTTTTAGCAGCATTGTGTTCTTTTGTCATGATATATGTGTTGCACCCCAAAATTTACCCTCTTGATTTAGGCTTATGTTTCATCATAAACATCATATTGCATTGCATTCATATCTCATGATAGGATCCAAGCTCTTTGGATTCTCAAGATCTCTACAAGCTAAGGAGGTTGATTGTGTTAGCATACCCTTATGAGGGAATCCCAAGTCCTCATATTTGTGGATCTTTCAAGTCACCATGATGTATTGAACCTCAGTACATTCCATTTGTCTCATTGATTCCTCAAGAGTTGAAGTTTTACAAAGAGTTGGGGAGAAATTCATCTGTGGCACTCATCTGATGAAATTAGGGTTTTGGTCCTCTGTGGAGTTTGAAGCTTGGATGAGTCAATTTCTTGAAGTATTACCTTCTTATTATCATTTGAGTTATCATGGGTCAAAGGATTGCTCAACACATTCAGAAGATTTGAGGTTTTGAAGCTTGATTGGTTATCTCCTCACACATGGAGCAAAATTAGGGTTTTGAGTAAAATCAGGATTTCTTCAGATTTTTCACTCAAACTTGATTTCACTTGTTTCTATATGTTGTTGGACATGTATGAGTGAAATATTGAGGCTCAATTTTGAGTAAAAGCAAGTCAATTGATCACAAGGGGCAAAATGGTCATTTTGGTTAGAAACAGTCAAAGTCAAGAGTTGACCAAGTGGACTTTTTGTCAACCATCAATTCAAATATCATATTTTCATTTTTCATAACCAAATTCATCATTGGATCAAGGAAGTTGAAGAAATTAGGGTTAACTTCTTCATGAAGTTATTTGAAGTTTGAAATTTTTCCAAGTGTCCACCCTATGAAACTTTGACACATCATAACTTTCGCAATTTTTATCCAATGGTTGCATACCATACATTTTAGGAAAGCTTGGAAAAAATCCTACAAGATTTCCATTGTGTAAAATTTCTCAAAAATGCACCATTTGAGAGATATTTGAGTTAGAAGTTTCATGCACAAGTTTTGACCAAGGCTGGGCAAGCATGCATTTTTTGGGCATTTTCTAGGCATTTTCTTTGAGTAATTTTCACAAACAGGTGGTGGGCATAATGTTGAGACTTATATCTCTTGATTCAGATGGAATTTTTGAAAACCACTTCGTGCATTTTGAAGTATGCCATGAGACCTTTAAATGGAACTTTGAATAACATCATTTGGTTCAAAATTGAGCAAGTTACAAGGTTCACAAGTTGAAGTCATGAGGCTGATTCCATGCATGCCCATGCAGGCTAGAGCGCGCGCGTGGCTGCCCATATTTTGCCTTGCTTGTGTACAACTTCAAATGATCATATCTCACTCATTTTTGCTCCATTTTCAGTGAACCAAAGCTTGTTTTAATCCTCATTCTAAGAACTATTGATATGTCTCAAAAGGCCAAAAAATGCACGAGCCATTTGTGAGAAAATTGGAGGAGAAAAAGGTGATGCAAGGTTGTTTTGTGTAGAGGTGTGTTTGTGCATTTTTTATGTTGATTTTACAAGTTTGTTTTAAGCAAGCAATGCCAGGGCTCGAAGGAAGCACTGCCAGCAAGTTTCTTTGCCATAACAAGCCAAACAATTTGAGCACATTTTCCTCACACTCATGTCATGCACCAATTTTATTTTTTCCATATCAAGCAAGGTTGAGGAATAAATCACGTGAGCATATCTTTCACCACTCATCCAGCTCATCAAAACGCAGCTAATAAGTGTATGAAGAAGGATAAAACGCAAGCACTCAAAAGATGCCATTTTTATCATTTTTTTGCTCCCAACGGATTTATTGATAAAAGACTGATGTACCCTTGTTATACTGACAGATTATACATTAGAAGTTTCCCAATTGCAAGCTAGCTCTCTCTCTCTCTCTCTCTCGTTTTCCAGATCCACTTTTTGCTCTGCATTTTCATTTTTCTCATACTTGGAATAATTGCAAAATCGTGTTGGTAGAGGATTTTCTCCATCATTCAAGCTTCATTGAGGATCTAAGAGCAAACAAGTGGTATTTTCTCTTCAAATCCAGAGGCATATTTGGATTTATTTTCCAAATCAAAAGGTAACATTCAAACTTCAAATCTGGATTTCTAGCTTGCAATCGTTGAATTTGAGCTTATACATGCGTGGTTAGCTGGCCAAACAATAGGTTTGATGTATAATTGCACTTGTATTTTAAGCATATTGCATAATACGAAGTTCTGAAAATCCGAATTTGAATGATTTTCATGATTTTCTTGCTCTGATTTCTTGATGTATGGTGGATCATTTGATTTTTTACAAGTTGTGTGTTGTTGCTTGCCATGTGATCTTCATTTAGAGCTTTGAATCGTCTGATTTGGTTGAGAAATGAGTTAGTTACGAATGCTAGAAGTTGCATGCATGACACTGCATTCATACGCGTTTAGGGCATGGGCTGGAGGTTGAAGATGATGCGTGGCATCATCTGATTGGCTGCTTGCATTTTTAAATTTCATTTAATTATTTTTATAATTAGCATCTTTAATCAATTTGTTTTGCATCCAAAAATCATCCAAAAATTACAAAAAAAAAAAACCATAGACTCATGTTGACTTTTAATATTTTTTGGAATTCTTTCCGAATTTTGAAAAATGTTTTGACCAGTTAAATAAATTCTGAGATTAATTAATTGCGTTTCAATTGAAAAATTCCTAAAAAATACTTTCCAATGTTAAACAATTCCCCAAAAAATATTTTGAATCCTCCAGAGGATTAATTTTGAGTTTCTGAATTTTATTTCATAATTTTTGCACAATTAAATAAATTCATGCATTATATTGTATTTCATGCATATTTAAATTGTTAAAAATAGTTCCATGCATGTAAAAAATACATAAAAAATATTCTGGTCCATTTAAATCATGCACCATGCATTTCTGAATTTTATTTCATCATCCTTGCATTTTTTCCATATTTAAATAATTTCATGCATTATATTGCATTTCATGCATATTTAAATCATTAAAAAAATACTTTCATGCATATAAAAAATGAATAAAAAATATTTTAGCTCACTTAAATCATACATCATGCACTTCTGATTTTTATTTTATAATTTTGTCTCTTTTTCATAATTAAATCAATTTTTGCATTAAATACATGATTTGCATTATCCATTTTGCATTTTATTTGTTTTTACCATTTTTCCTTGAAAATAAAAAATGCCAAAAATATTTTTGACCATGTTTAGGAGTTTAGGACACTGCTTCTAATTTTTGTAGATTTTTACTTCTGACTTTTACATTTTATACCAATTTTTCTTGTTTATTGGTCATATAAGCATGTATATTGAATTAGTGTTGACTTCTTGATTTTGTTTTGACCTTTCCATGGATTTTTAAATAGAGCAAGGATATGTCTCTGACTTGTAAGGGATTTGAGCTCCTTATTTCATTTTTATTTGAATTTTATCTTTCATTTTTCTATTTTTGTGGAATTTCTGAGGTGAACATACCTTGTGGCCTAGTGTAATTGAGTCTAGCTTTAATTGTGAAGCTTGTGGACATGATTTAAGGTTAAGCATTGGGTATGTGATGATCATTTGAATGCTATAGTGATGTGTAACATGTTTTTTCAATTCATTGGAAATTGCATGTTGATCTCATTTGGTTGCTACCTTGACATAAAAGTTTTGTGTTTTCAAGACCCTAATTTGTTTTGATGTCTTGGTTCTTAGGCCATTGTTCTATATAGTTTATGTTTTAATTGATGTTTTGGTGTATGATAACCTCAAGGATAGTCTTCTAAGACTTGAGATATATTTGACTCAAAGTATCAACCTTGGTCCTTTAGTTAAAGTTTGATCTTTGTTTCATTGTTGCATCCTTGTGCATGGATTGTAAGGTGAGGAATGCATTCGTGCAATTATTTGAGAATCTACTTCCTCACTCCCTTACTTCATCCTTGGTAGCATTTTAGGGCTTTGATTCAGTTGTATTTGATTCACTTAAGCCTAATTTGCTCAACATGTAACACGACGATTAGGAATGTTGCTCAACTTATGCTTATGGTTGTACCTACTTGTGTTGTCTGCATCACAAGTTCAGCAAATGTTCCACTGGATCTTTGATTTTTCGCTGACCTTGTCAATTATGAATAATAACTCAATGCTCTTTTATTCATTGGCTTTGTAACTCAATGTAATGTCATCGAGTGACCTGAAGAGCTAGATTTTCTTTTCTTCTTCTATTGTTTTGGTTTGAAACATACCTTGAGGGATTATAGGTTCATGGTTTTTGAGGCATGTCACTTCAATTGACATTAATTTAAGCTCATTACAAGCATCTTGTGAGGGTTATATCATTACCCTATGACATACAAGACATCTTTCCCTTCCTACAAATCTTAATCAATGTTGTTTGATCTAAGATAGGTGGTATTTTGCTTTGGATGATTTTGTTCATCAAATAGGTGATTTATTTGTGTATGGAAGTTCCATCTCCTACATTTGGTTTCTCATGAATCATATCTTGAGTTAAACTTATGGCACAAGTCACACACGGTTTTAATTTTCTAATTAAAACCACTTTGTTTAAATCCTTCTTAAGTACAATGTTTAACTAGTTTAGATGCTTTCGAACCTTAACCCAATGTACTTGTGTGTGTGAGCTTTTTACTTAGTTTGAATTGTTTTTGTTTATAGTTTACTTAGGTCTTAAGCTACTGACCTTGTGTGTTACGTTAATTTCTCATCTTGCCTCTTCATCATGATAGACTCATTAGCTTGTATGCGTGTTTCAAATTAACTTTAGGGTTTAGAATCACCCATTTCCACTACTAACCTTTGAACTATGAATGATTATGAAGCATGATGTTTGGTAATTGTTTTGTGTTTGTGTGAGCATCATATTTATGTTCTTACCATTCATCTCATTGGTACACAACACTTGACACAAACATGTTTGGACACATACACAAACACTTTCCATCCCACATCTTTAGTATGCGCATTCGTATTCTCTTATTGAAAGTTGTTCATGTAAAGGTTTGGATGATTGTGTGTGACATGAATGCATTCCTACCATGATATTTACTGACTTTTATCATCTTCCATCATCTAAATGATATACCTTTTCACTAATGTCATGCCATGCTTCATTTGTTTCCTAGGTGCATATTTAGGGTGAATTCTTGACTAGTTCTTGCATTAGGTCTTGCTTTCTTTTCTTTTGAGATGATTGTGGTTTGTTTGTGTCTAACATGTGTGTAATATCTACATTTCCACCACTGAATTCACTCAAAAATGTCACCACAAGGCATGTTCACAATCACACATCTATGCACATTTCACCACACATTTCTAGACACATGTTTAGGCTTTCCTAGTTGCTTTTGTTTGTGCATTGTGATGGTGATTATATACATGATAAGAAAGCATTACTGACATGCTAGCTACTTCCTCCCCCATATTTGTATTCTATAATTTTCATGCTTTTGCATCCATGCATTAACCATGCTTCATTCCATCTTTAGTTGCGTCCTAGGTAAGGTTTTTAACTAGTTCTTGTGTAGATGTATATATGTAAGTTGAAGCATCTTATGACTTGATAATGTGTAACTTGAATAGATTTTCATTACATATCATCTCTGATCCCACCATTATTTGACACTTAGAACATGCATGCACAAGCACAAACACACACACATACATACACATGTTCACCCGCCCTTGCACGAATCGAACGCATTTCTCTTGAGCGTTTTGCTTTTGAATTCTTTGAATGCATGTTTAGATGTTCTTGTTGATAAAATAATATGTTTGTTACTGTAACTTGTGTATTTTAATATTACTTGACTCATTTCTCTTCATCTTTGCCTTTCCATAGCTTCTTTTAGTTTGAAAACACCCCTTAGGTTAAGCATTTCAACTAGTTTTCGCACCAATGTTGTAATTGCATCTCCATGACATTCCTTTTATGATTTGGTTATTAATTCATTCACATGATGTTGGCACTGTAGTCTCTTCATCTTGACACCTTCTTTTCATGTCATAAACCTCACACACTTAGATGCACTTCACCACATGCGATTGTTGCATGTTTGCGCACTTTTGATAGATTTTGGCTCTTGAATCTTTGTGGTTTATTTTGAATGATGTAAATGAGCATTAACATGATTAGCCACTGACTTGTATGTCATTTTATTCTTTAATTTTCTATTAACTTCATCCAAGTCTAACGCTTCGCACAATTAGTTCTTTGCATGCTTTTAGGATTAGTTTCGACCTAGTTTGTGAATTAACTTGTTTGTGGGTGATTATAATGATGTTTGATGTTTGTTAAAGGTTTGTATAAATTTCTAAATGAATGTTGTGTCTACTGACCTCACTTCACTTGACACTTTATATGAACATCATTCACTCAAATTTCACTACATCTTCTTCTTCTTTTTCTTCTTTCTTTTTTAGCACTTGTTAGTGCTTAGTTTGTGTGCTTTTGCCAAAGCACTTTACTTGATTCTACACCTCTTCTCACTTGGTTTCCCAACCAAGGTGATTCATTTTATAGGTTCCCCTTAGGTTTTTGCTCGATTAAGTTAGTTTTCGAGTTTAGACATTAAGTTAGGCATCCATGTATGATAACTTTAGGTAGATTCCTCCCCTTGTTTATATCCATAACTTAGGAGAAAATTTGCATGATAACATTAGGATTTAGAAGTAAGTTAGTTTCCCTTAGCCATTTTTCCTTTATCCTTTTGCATCCTTAAAACTAAAATCTTGTTTTGTCAAGTGCATTAAAACACTCTAATAATATGAAACTTTTTCCTAAGTAAAAGATACAAACCAATTAGTTTTACGATGTTTCGCCGTCCTGCTTGCTGTTGATGCTTTGTCGTCCTGTTGCTGATGTTTCGCTATCTCATCCTCTGATGTTTCGCCATCTCATCCTTTGATGTCTCGTCATCTTGTTTGCTGATGTTTCGTCATCCCGTCTCCCGATGTTTCGTCATCCCATCTGTAGCTGATGTTTCGTCATCATGGAGGTGTTTCGTCATCGTTTGTTGTTTCTCTACTAATCTAAAAAACACAAACCAACCAAAACAAGTGAGTCAAAATACGGCGCTCTGACTTTCCCATTGCATGAGAGAATACGTAGGCATCCTGTCACGGGGCTAGATCGAGCAACCTTTGTAAATATTTCCTTCTTTTCCCCGTGTTTTCTTTCCTTTATTCTCTTCTTTATTCCTTCTTCTTATCCTTTTTTGCATGCATTATACCATATACAGATATAGTTAGACCTTTACACCCATTAGATAGAAAGTAAAAGCGGATACCATAGAGTGCTATGGACGTGTGGGGTGCTAATACCTTCCCCTCGCGTAACAGACTTTCTTACCCGATCTCTCGGTCGCAAGACCGTGATTTCTTCGTTTCAGGTTTACTCGATGTTTACCTTTCTCTCTTGGAGGGATACAAAAGTTCGATGGCGACTTCATTAATATATAGTTATATCCTTTGATTTTCGGCCAGGTGTTTCAATATGCATAACTTTTGACTGTAGTTTCTAACTCTTCTTTCCAGACGTCATTGATCCATCTGAGTCGCCACTCTATTGTTTCACCTAAGTTGAAGCTTCTATGGCCTTGATTGCTAGCTCCCTAGATTCAGTGATAAGTTTCAGCTTTTGTATCATGGGCTGATCTTTGAGCCCTTTCAAGTTCCACAAGAGCTTGAGCCTCGGTAATTTTAGCATTCTTATTGAATTAACTTGTTCAGGTCTTTATGAGATGATACATGAAATTGGGAATTTTTTTTTGGAATAACCAACTTTTGAAAAAATATACGCAAATAACCAAATTTCAGGACTAAATAACACATAGGAGCCATCTGAGATGGCTCCTGCACTTAAAACTAACACATAGGCGCCATCCCATGTGGTTCCTCCTCATGAAAAAGCCATCTAGGATGGCGCCTCCTCCTTGTAGTTTACATGTAGGAGCCATTTCAGATGGCTCCTACATGTATTTTCTTTTTATAAATAAACACCCATCCCTCCATTTTTCACATTTTTTCAACTTCTCATCTCATATTCTCTCTTATTCTCTGTTACTCTCTCTTATTTTTCTATCATAACATCTCCATACATCCATACCAGAGATGAATACGTTGTTTTCTCGGTCTCAAAACCTCCAATGAAAATGAAATTTTGGCACATATTTACCATGGCCAAACTGAAAAAAGAGTTGATGCGTTGGTTAGAAGGAGAAATAGAAGTTGGTGAATAAATTAGAAGGATCCAGAGGAAGAGAACAACCATGAACTTCACAACTGCTCAACCTCGAATTTGGTTGGAGGAAGTCAAAACAGTCGTCGATGTTATTGCGATGATGTATGGTTCCGATGAGATTGTTTTGACGGTTGTAGTGTCTTAAATAATGTTTTGTGTTGTTGATGCTTCATTTTCATGTTGTTTTAATCGTGTAGTTTTTTATTTTGTTGTCTGCGTATTGGTGTTTGTAAGAAATGCTATTAATGGAAAGAAGAAGATTTGTTACAATATTAAAAAGTGCAGATAAATGAAATACAAATTTCAGGATGTTGAGCTTGTAGCACGTTGGGGACAATTTTTTCGATTGTGTCCGGATTGACGACATATACCACACTTTCTTTCTAGTTTATCAACGTCGTCCATTTTAGTGTTATACGTTTGCTCTTGGGACGACCCTTTTTATTTCTCCGCATTTGACTGTTATGCCAAACTACTTCCCCTTCGTACGCAGGCCAATAATCTGGTTTTGTTATTGGTTCGAAGGCATTGTAAATTGGAGAAAGAAGTACTAGTTCATCTTGATGAACATGTGCGCACACCACAATGACATGAGAGCAGGGCATTCGAAAGGCTTGAAATTTTCCATAGTCGCACCAACGAGATGGTAGTTTAACCCTGTAGTCTTGTCTAGGCAAACCCTCATTGTGGTCGATTATCTCTTTGACAATGAAGTTATGGTTATGTCGGTCAAATCTTGTAACAAGATGAGTACTAGCTTTGGCACTTTCGGCCTTAATAAATTTTAGGCAGCTTTCACTCCACACTTGTTCGGATTGTACCACCGCGTTCCACTTTTCACCTCTCTCTACAAACAAGGAGGCTATTCTAAAATATGTTGTACTAACCAAAGCAGTTATTGGGAGTGCTCTTATGCCTTTGAAGACGTCGTTCATTGATTCGACTAGATTTGTTGTCATGTGACCCCAACGCACTCCATTGTCGTATGACCATGTCCACTTTTCCACTTACAGATTATCAACCCACGCACCTGCATCTGGGCTTTCCAATCTGATCTGACTGCGATAATATGTAAAACTTGGTTGTGTTAGCACGTACGCTGCACTCATAACTGTTTTCCGAAGACGCTTATCTTTGATCTCGCGCATGAAATTTTGACTGATATGTCTTGCGCAATAAACATGTGTAGACGGTGGGTTGTGCCAACCGTTGGCGGGAGTATTATACGCACTATCAATTGAGGCATGCCTGTCAGAAATTAGACAAATATCACGTTGTGGTGCTACGTGTGTTCGAAGATTCTTTAGGAAGAAACTCCAAGCTGCTCTAGTTTCTGCCTCTACAAGAGCATAGGCGATTGGGAACACGTTATTGTTACCATCCTGTCCCACGACCATCAGTAGGGTGCCCTTGTATTTCCCGTACAACCATGTTTCGTCTATCTGTATGATAGGTTTGCAGTGTGCAAACCCAATGATGCAAGGTTGAAAAGCCCAGAAAAGTCTACTGAATATACCATGTCCGCTGACACAGGTACCGTCTTGGGAAAACATCGGCGTCGTCTCCAGAATATAAATTGTTCCAGGAGCATACGTTCGCAGTGCATTCATATAGCGAGGTAACTCTTTTTACGAACCCTCCCAGTTTCCATAGATTTTCTCAATAGCCTTGTTTTTTACTAACCAGGCCTTTCTATACGAGGGGGTATAGTTGTATGTTATTGTGATGTGGGATATTATTGTTTTCACCTTCAATGAAGGATCACAACTAACAAGAAGTAAGATTTCTTGACAAATGAAATCATAACTCAATTTGCGGTGATCATGTGATTGTGTGGAATTAACACAAGTGTGTTCCGTCATAGAACCTATCACCCAGGAATCACTCCGCAATCTATACGATGCAGTTAGTTGGAAGTTACACTCAGGGTGGGTACAGATGATTCTGTATCTCTCTGTTGTTGTTCGATCCACATGAAAGTCATAGTTGTTTATAATGTGGAACTTTTTTATTGCTCGCACACAATCTTCTTTTGAACGAAATTTGTCTTTGAATTTTAAATTTGCATCTGACTGCACTTCAGGGTTGTAGAATATATCAGATGAAGGGTCATCTGTGCACATGTTGAGGGTGGTCATGTACGGAGGTGCTGTGAAGATCTCATGTGGAGGCAGTTGACGTTCTTCCTCGGCCTCTGATTCTTCATTTACCATGATGTTGAACTACATCTCGTCAGCTTCCTCTTCTTCGTCAGCAACATCCAGCTCACCTTGTTCCTCCTCCGTAGGATCAACCCTCTCTATATCCTGGAACACAACGTACAACTGAATCGAGTCGTACCCAGAATATTCATGATTACAAAATATGTTTTGCAGATCTTCGTCGTCTTCAATAGCTACCTGGTAAAATGTTACTTGGTTCTCACCAGTAAAAACAGGATGTTGGTAGAAAATGTGTGACGTCGGACCTCGACGAAGTTTGGTCTCGAGTCTTTTTTTGAAATACGAAAAATTCGCATTGCTATTTAGACAAAATTGGATATTTTCAGTGTTTCTGAATAAAAAACCGGCTACCTCACTATTGTACGTCTCACCATTGAAATGTACAGTGATAATATAACTAGGCCTGTAAAAAGCCAAGTGGAATGGCTCCTAAGTGTAAAATTACAAGGGAGGCGCCATCTCCTTTGGATTTTTACAAGCCTAGTTATAATTAGGCTTGTCACCTAGCTGCCACCCTAGCCTGCATGCATGCAACCTCCCACCTAGCTGAACCTAGCTGCCACCTAGCCTATCACAAGCCATCTTGGATGGCGCCTTAGTTCAAAAATAAGGAGGAGGCGCCATCCCACTTGGCTCCTCCATGATAAGTGGCATGCATGCATGCAAGGCCCCAACCACCTCATTTATTCCTCTCTTCATGAATCCCCTATAAGTATGGCTTCTCATTTGTGTTTTTTCCATCACCACTCTTCACTCTACCTCTATCTCTAATACAATTCTCTCATTCTCATATCATCAGTAGAAATTTCAATCATGAGTCTTTTGACGTTAAGAGAATCTCACCGAGGAACAAGGGCAAACATTGCAACTTATGTAAGTTTTGTTTACATTCTTTTTTTATTACATTCTTTTGTTTACATTCTTTTTTTATTATGTTTTTAATATTATTTACACTTACACAATTTATTTTCACATTATCTATAGGACACAAAAAAATTTAGATGCCGCTCACATCATTATGTTGTTCCCGATCCGTTCATCGTTCCATACCTTGAACGTGCCGGTTTTGGAGATGTTATTAAAATCTCCAACTACACAATCGATTCAAAGTTTATTCTTGCATTGTGTGAAAGGTGGAGACCCGAGACACATACATTTCATCTGCCTATAGGTGAATGTACCGTCACACTAGAGGACGTTTACATGTTGATGGGTCTTCCTATCAATGGTAGGACGGTTAATGGTCCAGTCCAACAAGCAAGCACTCTATGCGAGGAGTTGTTGGGTAGAGATATGGTGGAAGGTCCTAGTCAAGAGGCCAAGGTATATTTCTATCCACTCTTAGAGAGCATTATTATTCCCTTGTTTTGGATGAAAACTCCACCGAGGAAGAAAAAATTATAAAAACTAGAAACTATATAATGTTAATGTTTGGTAGTTTTTTATTCCCCGAAAGTACGAGGAATAGTGTAAATTTTATGTATTTGAGTTTACTTCGAGACGTGAATAAGATAGGAAGATATAGTTGGGGTTCCGCTGTTCTTGCCTAGCTATACAGTTCCTTGTGTAAGAACTGTATGAAAGACACATCAACTTTTAATGGATGTGCTTTCTTACTTCAAACATGGGGTTGGTGGAGAATGCAATCACTTAATCCCGTCAACGACCTACCGTTCAGTTTTCCATACACAACAAAATAAGTACATTGCTTATTTATTAAAATATTTATATCTTTCATATATATAAAATCCTAATATATTAAATGTTAATTCATATATGTTTAGCGTAGTGGGCATGGATTACGGAAAGAATCCGAGACACAATGTTCTCCTATATCGTAATCTAATAGACCACCTTGGCGCAATTGATGTACGTAATTTCGATTAAATCCAAATTATTTTAACTTTAACGTATATTATTTTTATCATTAATCTCCATTATTTTTATCAACAGTTTACATGGAGACCGTACTTGGGTTTGGACCATGTATCCAATGATGATGATGTAGAGGTTTGGACTGCGAAGACTTCAATCATACGGTTTAACATTGTGGAAATGCACCACAGCGACTGTGTGAAGATGCAGTTTGGTATATTCCCAATACATACCACGCGATCTGATATGTTTGGATCCTTGGCATCTTAGAAGGGTCGATGCCCAATGGGGATATGATAATTGGAGAAATTTTGCCAGAGAGTATTGTAAGATGTGGAAAAACCGAGCAGACCATATCTTACAATTTCCCGTTTACGAAGATGACGAGATTATGCAACACTCTCGTCAATACATTGCTTGGTACCGGTCAGTCACAAATCCAGATATGCATATTTCTCATCCCCGCTATTTAGTCGACCCTCGCACCCAGTGGGGGCAACCTTCTGAGCCACAACAACAACCAAGACAACGCTACCGCCAACAACAACCTCAACAACAATACCAACAACAACCTCGACACCACCAACAACAACAACAACCACACCAACAATACCAACAACCACCCCAACAATACCAACAATCACCCCAACAACACTACCAACAACCACCCCAACAACGCTACTAACATCCATCAACTTCTCGCCAACCAACCCGACGACACAGAACCACCAACACTCAATCCCAACCCCAACCCCAACCCCAACCTCAACCTGATTATCCACCCAACCAAATGTCCGTCCCATAATTCCAATATCTCACCTCAGCCCAGACCTTGGCTTCCCTGAGGAATATTCCCCAACCAACCCAATATTCCACCAACCATCGCCGTACCAAATCCCCCACCATTCATATGGGTACGAGACTCCAAACACCCAATTTCCTTTTTACCCCACTCATTCACAATTCACATATACGGATGACGACTGCTATAGTCCCCAAATGGAACCTAACCTCCAACCACAACGACCAAGCTATGAGAACATGGGAACACATTTATACGAAACTGGTGCAACAAGCAATGCAGATCTTGAGGCATTCATGGATCCTGATCGCATTCACTACGAGCAGTCATCAACCCATGATCAGGTGTCATCGACCCAACAACAGCCAGATCCAAAACCTCGCATCAGACGAGTTAGGAGAGGACGCGCATGTGGAACCCGTGGTCATCTACAAGTCCCGGGTCGCCGGGAATAAACTTGTGTAATCGCTATTCGTTGTAATGAAAATTTATAATACAAGTTTTATTTCACAACATTGTCATGCACTTTAATTTAAATTGATTTTTTTTTTAAAAGTACACATAGGCGCCATCTCAGATGGCTTTTCCCATGTGATTTACACATAGGAGCCATCTGAGATGGCTTTTAGGGCAAAAATTTACAAGGAGGTGCCAACCAGCAAGGCTCCTGCTTGTTAAAATCAATGCAGAAGCCATCTCAGAGCCATCTCAGATGGCTCCTGCTTGTATATTACACCTGAAAGTTGGTTATTTGCGTAAATTTTTTCAAAAGTTGGTTATTTTTGTTTTTTTTTAAAACTTAGTTATTGCAAAAAAAAAAATTCTAAAATTGGGTCCCCTTGGTCAAAACACTAGTGAAACAACAAACTTAAAAAATTACGAAATTAAAAAGAAAAAATTGCATTCTAAGCTTGAAGGTACCACTGCTTCTTCACCCTCTGCAAGAAACATACCAATCTCAGATGAACCATCAGCATCATTGAAACTACTAAGAGAAAATAACATTAACATCAGCTATGCAAAATGAAAAGAATCCAATGGTAGCCAAAGAATGTAACAACACTTCTACCTGGAAAATTCGATTTAAAAGACTAAGAAAAATAGCATACGACTCTACAAAGCCTTAGATAATACAGTAGTTACTGATAAACCAATTCTCACATAATGTGGAATCACATGCTTTAAATCCTCAAAATCGTAATCTACATAAGCTAGTTTCATGCAAATGTGAGGCATTTAAGATTTTTGTTGAAGCTTTATAAGTTATTACAATATTTGCAGTACACATAAGAACAAAACTTTTTTGTTTTCTTAACTCCTTTTCCATATATCTCTACGATTTTCCTGTTCTCGAAAAATTGTCAATTTCAGCAACTATTGATTGGACAAGAGGAGATTTTGATATCTGAAACCCAATTATTTGGGTGAAAACCAGCTTGAGCAGTAGTCAATTTTTACTATATCTGGTGTTATAGACCCATAACTTAGATTTGACTTCTGTTTTCCATAAGTTTGAGAGCTTATCCAATTTTAGATGAATTTCCTACAAATTTCGTTGAGAGGAAGGAAAGGGGTTTAAGGTTTGAGAAGAATGAGAAAGGAAGAAAGGGTTTGGGGTTTGAGAAGAATCTTTTACAGCTTTTGAAGAATTTGGGAGGGGAAATTTCACTTTCTCGCGCTCTGAATTTCAGAAGGGAATAACAAAAATGGTTTTAGCACTTAGAATTTTCAGAAAAGAATGCGCTCAAAATTGGTTCGATTCCAACCGAAACACTTTTACAAATATATTTTTTAATGAAACATAGGGGAATGGTCTCCTAAAATTAATATTTTATTAAAATAATTAAAAATTATAAAAGAATGGTGTTAATCTGTTGTTAATAAATATCGTTCTCTATGTTATCTACCGAAATAGTTTTGAGCTGTTGCATAATATTTGCAAAAATAAAATACAATATCACAACGGAATATAGTATTCGTTCTCTATTATATTATATGAGAACGGTTATTTTACCTCTCAAAAATTAGGTGTTGCGGTAGAGTCAAAATGTTGTAGTGACATAAGCCTTCAACTTTCAACGTGGTACCATCAAGACCAACTTAATCATGCAATGTATGTCATGCGACCTCAAATTCAACAACAAATACACAACAATGCAACAACAACAATGCAACAACAACAATAACACACAACTTAAAATATGCATCAATTGCATCAACACTGGTCATTCGACCTACAACTCAAACATGTCCATCAATCAGGACGATTCAACTTAATCAACATTTGCCATATGCCTACAACTTCGTCAACATATCAACAACAAGTTACTAACAACAATTCAAGCCAGCAAGCATATCATGCAAATTAAAGTTCCATTAAACCCACCTTCACACTTTGAAGCCAGCAAGCATATCTTGGCAGGCTTTTGTCACATCTCTGCAGTACTATCGATTTTGCAGCTTGAGCATCTTCTTCATCCAGAATTGATTTGTTGTTAGTTTCCTTTGATCGTTCATCATCTTTGTCTAAGACAACCTTGCGTATCCAAGATTTTAACCAAGGAAGGAAATTCTAAAACATGAAGCACTCTTGAAGTTTAGAAGAATACAAAAAAGTGTCTGAAAAATAACTATGTTACAACAAAAAAAAACCCTGGATTACAGGTACACGCCGAAAGGCTTCATCAATCTCCTCCTTTGTAAAGCCCTTCTTCTCCAAAAATGACAACAAGACATGACGGGCTAACCTTAAACTTTGGTGTGATGAAATTTCACAGATTCGAACTTGTTCTTCCCGCAATGGTTCGAGTTCACAAAGACCGATGTAGTTGAAGAAAACTCTACCCAATTGAGTTGCTTATTAGAAAACCATTTATGACATCAGAAGTCGTAAATCCATTGGAACAACAGAAAACAACTTTATGTAGCAATGTATGTATGTAGCAGGGTATGGTTCCCACGAGGAGATGTTTCAACAAAATACCATCATATAATCCACGACATTTAAACCATAGAAAAGCATCACATTGAAACAGAAAATACCTTGTGACTTCTCATTCAAAAAAATTACCCATAAAACATTGAAAAGATAACAAATTGGTCACCGATGTGATTACCAGAAAGGTTAATCTTGCGGAGATAGGGGAGTGAAATTAACGGATCATTATCATCTAGCATATAATCTCTGTTACAACGAACACCGGGATAAGTGAGACTGAGTTCTTCAAGTAAAGGAAAACAATCAGCGATGAAGAATAAATCATTCTTATCTACCCGAACCGTTTTGTAACAAGCGAGAAATTTCAAATTTTTCATGGTTTTGGACAAAGCTATCAACCCATTGCAACGAATGCAAATGGGGCTGGTGGAGATATTGAGGGATTTGATGTTGTGTAAAGGGAAGGTGGAGATTAGGGTTAGAATGTCGTCGATTTCTTCTATGGTTTTGAATTGGGTTTTGAATTGGATGGTGAGTTTGAGGGACTTGAGGTTAGGGAATCTCTGGAAGAGAGGCGATGAAGATGGGGATGGTTTGATCGGTGATTTTAACGGAGAATCGGAGACGGTTGGTGATGGAGAGAAACTGTTTGGAGACGACTGAGAGTTACTTGAGAGTACGGCGGTGGCCGTTGAGAGATTTGAAGATGCAATCCAGTAATTCCTCTGGTAAATAAGGACATACTTCTTCACCCATCGTTACTGGTATATGTTACTCCCTCTCCCATGCTCTCCTTAATATATATTATATATATGTTTTTTTTTATCCATGTAAAACGGTGCTATAGGCCCAATAACATCTCACCCGAATATTATGAGAATTATTTCTGCTTCCTCCTTCATTTAACATGGCATCCCATCCCTCAAACTTTTTTATTTTGAATAGCGAAAATTTCAAATATATTATCAGAAATTTCAAAAAATACAGATTCAAAAAAAAGATTGTGATACCGGAAATTTCAAATTTCTTATATATATCGGAAATTTCAAATACACAGTATAAAAAATAATTGAAAAATCATACTCTTGGGGGTGGCAGGTTAAACTAAAGGGTGGCAAGATAAATTCTCGAATATTATACATGCGACCTCTTAATTTTCGTAATTTCCAAAATATCTCTTTATTATTTATTCTAAATTTTTTGATTTTATGTCAACGCTCCGAATTTAATTAATTATTTAATTAAATTATATAAGAAATTATTTATTGGAATTAGTCGAAGTCGGGAATTATCGAAATTATTTTAAGAGACATAATTGAATTAATATGTTAATTTGAGTGGTTAAATTTATGGTCGGAAAAAGAAGGAGCAAGGGTTGGAAGCACCAAAATTAGAGTTTCGACTAGAGAATTCGAACGACCGTAAAACCAAGGTAAGGGTGGAGTTCGAATTTTATAACCGGGAATATGATAATTGAAATGTAGGATTGGGATATATAATTTTTTAATGTCTGTGTTGAATTGGTGGTGTTTTGATTCTGATAAATTTTAATTGTCATTGGTGAAATCGTGTTAAAAAAATATGTATGTTGGTGTTGTTGATACTGTGTTGATTGGGATTCAATGTTGGTATAATGTGTGGCTGGATTAATGAATCGAAGCGTAAACCTTAGAAAGATTAAGCATTTTGGGTAGCTAATATACGAACAAATATGAAGAAGAAGCTGGGACGGGGGCCCTTAATAAAGGACGGGCGCCCCTGTATGAAAAGAAAAAAAATTGACTCTATATACGTATAGAGGCGGACGCCTCTTGAGGTAAAAGAGGGATGGGGCGGGCGCCCCTTATTGTATGTTGCGCGTCCCACTTTTCCTTGGTCATTTCCACGTGTGTGTATGTCAGCTTTTGGTTTTGTCTTCTTTTTGGTTAATGGCATGTAGTAGCAATTATATATATATATATATATATATATATATATATATATATATATATATGTGTGTGTGTGTGTGTGTGTGTGTGTGTATGTATATATTAATCTCAACTATTCCTTTTCAAATCCAATGGTTGACTCATTACAGACAATATTTTAGCAAAAACCACAAAAATAGTTGATAGCAGATCTTTAACAAACATTAGTAATTTCTGTAACGGTGCTTAAGTTGATGGTAGTAATATTTGGTAGCAGAAAAAGGATTTGAAATTTTTGGTATGTGAATGACATGACAAAGTACAACATAGCACCAAGGTACATCGTGTCTGCTTTGAAAGACAAAGACCCAGAATATATCACGAGTATTACCCAGGTATACAAAGTTAGAGCAACGTATAAAATGTGCAAGAGAGGTGCAATGACAGAAATGCAAATGATATTGAGCCTTATTCACCAAGAGAAATACATCTGTTGGACTATAAATAGGGAGAATTACGATATTGTGGTTGATATCTTCTGGACACACCTTGCTCTATGAAGTTGTTGAATGTGTTTCATATGGTGTTAATTTTTTATTGCACATACAAGACAAATAGGTAAGAATTTGACTTCTCTCATCCTAAAATATATTAAGTGACATGGTTGATTATGTGCATTTTAATCGTGCAGGTACTGGCTAACAGATAATATGTTTATGTTTAGAGACTAAAAAACTTGTTGGCTATAAGTCTTGGTGATTTATGTCGAAGTTGGGATGCTGTGAACACAATGTTGAAGTTGCAGTTAGGTTTCATCAGAGTGTCATTTCAAAAAAGTATCGTCAACATTGAGCATCGGTATAACATGCCATTATATTCTAAATTACACAGTTTTGTCTCAAGAAAATGTATAAAACACATTGGAAATGAACTAGAAAGAGTAACATTTATTGGTGCGAGCAAACATAGGTGTGGTTGTTACATTACAACAACACATAGATTACCGTGTGCGTGTCAGCTTGCCGGTTTCCAAATTTTAGGCACCTATATACCTTTGGAATTAATTCATGTATTTTGGACGAAAGTGCATATTTTAGAACATGATGTGACTCATGATGAAAGTAAGTGGGAATTAGAAGAAGAGTGTGAATATTTCAGTACTTTGGAGAGTGATGAGAGTGATGTGCATCGTGATCCTAGCCAATGGGAATATCCAGATGCTTCGCAGGGTAGTCAGACTATGAAGAGATCATGCATAAAACCAAATGAAAGTCAATCGTCAAACATGTCAATTATTATGAAACCTTCTACCAAATCTACAAGAGATGAGTACGTGTCATAATTTTCTACTTTATTTCATCCATACATTAATGACATTATTGATGTTGAGAATGATAGTAACTATGGTTTCCGTTGTATTTCATCTTTATTAGGATGGGGCAAGATGCATGTTATTCGGTTCAGAAGTAGTTGGATACTTAAGCCCATCAACACACTGACTTGTTTTCTAAGATGTTCTATGACATTGTCTCTGTTATTAGGACTTCGTTACAATACAAGTAAAACATTTGGGTGTGCAGGGTAAGGATAAATGGATGTCGATTCCTGATATGGGTTACCCCATTGCTTCTAAATAAGGAGTCGTATTTGTTTCCCTTTCCATGAGACTTAACATAACATTTTTTTCCACTTCTCACAATTCCATCCCTATACAGGAGTCGACATACAATCATTGTTGTTGATTTTGTCAACGAAAATCATTAGGTTCAATGATGTAAAAGCATGAGAATCATCATATGCGGGTCCCTTCAGGCATTGAGAAGAATTGTTTAGGTCGTGACAGTAGGTTTTTAATGTATATATGTATGATATTTATTCGATTTATATATTAAGTCGGTTCGCTATTTCACAAGTTAAAAAATTCAAATTTATGGTTTTTTACAAGGATGAAATTGTTGTACCCCAATTGTTTCCCTAGGGCTTTCTATCATTTCATCATCACAATGTATCAAGATCACAGACAAGGGTTGGTTCTCCTGCTTCTCTTATTCTTATGTTTGCTTTCAAGGGATCGCCAAACACCTTAACTGTGTATCTCGTATATTTATGGTTTACATTTTTCTAACCTCTGATTAAAATACCAAAAATATTTGCTTTTGTCTTTGTATATTTGTGTTTTGTAGGTATCGAGCCAAAACATCTGACGAGTGTAAGTTTTTCCGGTGTTTTTCCCCCCACACTTGTTTTGCACTAATTTTTCAAAAAAATTGCAGTGCAATCGATTTGCACTTTGGAGCAATCGATTGCTCACTGTTAATTTCAGCCAAATTTTCAAATAAAACTCGGTGCAATCGATTTGCACTCGCGAAAATTTGAAAAATTGAGCAATTTTTAAGTTTGTGGGTTTCGACTCCAATTTTCTTTTAATTTTCATTTTAATTTCAAATTTATTCTTTGATCACCCAAAATTCCACTACCTCGTCATAATTAAACTCTATCATACACCCTCATTTGATGACATAAGCACCATTTGATTCAAATTTGGCTCCAAATTCATTTTCCAAGCCTATTTCTAATTTCCAAACCAAACTCCAAACCACCACTAATTCCCAACCCTAAATCCTATAAATAGAGGCCTCCTCTCATTCAAATTTCAAATTTTTTATAGCCAAACTCACCTTGTCAAAATATTTCTCTACTCTTTTCATTCACCCAATTCTCCCAATTCATTCAAAGCTCTTATGCTTCATACAGTTTAGTAAATTCTTCATTAGAATTTGATAAATCTTTGAGCTAAACCTCCATCCATATTATTTTTCTTCATCAATTCTCTAAATCTAAGCTTGTGATTCTTATTTTTGGAGTTGAATAGAAGAATTTGTGAAGTGTTACTCTTGCCAATTTTCATCAAGATCTTCGAGTGGTGAGTTTAAATCTTCATTTTATACAATGTGATCTCTTGATAATTCTTGTGGCTTGATTCATTGAGAAAACTTGTTTTTAGTTCCATTGATGTTAATTTCTCAAAAAATTGATGAAATTTTTGTGCTCAATTGAATCAAAGATCCCAAGATATTTGTGGAAAAGTTTGAACAAGGATTTAGAAATGGTGAGTGACAAAGTGTTTAATAAGAATTTAATAAAAGATATGCAACAATAATTGAATAAAAGATTATTTAATAATAATTTAATAAAAGATATGCAACAATAATTGAATAAAAGATTATTTAAGACACGGTGACACGAAGGCTAAATACAGAAGTAAAAGATATTATCGTCATAACCCTAAAGATTTGACCCATTCAACTATTGAGCGTGCAAGATAATTGTCAGGCGTGTGGAATATTATAGAGAGACTCGTGTCACATAGGACAACAAGGATTTCCACTGAATTTTTCTTCAAATTAAATAATCAATTTTTAACTCTTAGGGCTTGGAGTATGTTAGAAGCTACTTCTTATTAGAGTTAGTTTTAACACGTTCTGAAAGAAGCTACTTTTAACAGGCAACAAAGAATGACATTTAACTTAAGAAAATACATTTTGATCTTGATGGGATTATTTATGCATACACCACCAACGATTACAACTTTGTCTTCATACACATGACAATTATCTAACAAATATATGATTTAGAGCTATGTGAAATTGTTTAACAACTGAGATGAATTCTACATTTTCTATAGACAGAGTAACAAGTTACTTATCTTATACTTAGCTCAGAATATTTCATCATAAATGAATTGATAATTTCCTCGAGTGGGCTTTTATGTCAATTCAATTCTAAGCAATATAGAATTCAATTATATGAGCTTATCAGATACTTGGAGAATTCTTTAATTACAATTAAGTGAACTGCTCTAGAATTTGATTGAAGTCTTGCACATAGACAGACACTGCATAATATACCATGCTTATCAGCTGAAAGGTTTAATAAGAGAGAACATACCTCTTGAATGAGCTATTGATCCTTCTTAATGCAAATCTCCTTTAATAATCTGAGTAGCATGATTTCTGCAGGAGTTGCTCAGCTCAAATATAATCAGTCTTCAAGATTGAACTTCTTCAGAAGTTTCCATTGAGAGCTCATATATATATATATATATATATATAGAGAGAGAGAGAGAGAGAGAGGAGGGATCAAATTAACCCGAAAAGTTACACTCGCTCAAAAACTTCACTTTGGATTAATATTTTTTAAAATCAATCGTTGGATTGAAACATATCATCATATAGATCATACCTATAAAGTTTGAGATTAATCTATAAAGTTTTACTATGCGATCAAGATATCCAAAATTTAACGTCAAAATGGACTTTCATATAACGTTAATTTTTATGTAGTTCAATGGCATAGTAAATCATTATAGATTAGTTTAAAACTTTATATGAATGATCTATATGATAGTATGTTTCAATCCAACGGTCGATTTTAAAAAATATTAATCTGAAGTAACATTTTTGAGAGAGTGTAACTCATGGTGTAATTTCATCCTCATATATATATATATATATATATATATATATATATATATATATATATATATATATATATATATATATATATATATTATTTTCTTTGGTTGATTACTTCAGTTTTTTCATCCAACTTATTTTAAAATTCCACTTTGTTCCAACAAAGCTCTTTTGGGTGAATTGAAGAAACCAAAGGATCAATAGAATCCATAGCCATAATCTGTATATTATGGCTCTTTCCAAAATATTCACTTGCTTCCTCTTTTAGTGTTGGGATTTAGAATGCATGCCTTCTTTCCTTTATATCTAACAGTCATCCATTGTCCTGATATTAGAATAGTAACTTTGTTTCTTCCTCAGGGATTATTTGCATCAAATACAATTTGAGATCTAGGCACCCGTACATTTATGGGTCCCCTAGGGTTAGTTCTAATAGTATGTTTCTTATATTGTGCTTTTTCTTGATAGTAATGCCTAGGCTCAATTAATTTTGGTCTATAAATGTTTTGTCTTGGATAAGTCTTGACATGCGTTTCTAAATCTTTATGAAACTTTGGTCCATATTTTATTTGTTCTGGTTTCTTCAGAAGCTTTGACTTGGAGATCCCTGGTTCTGAATTCCTCTGAACATTTGACTTTTGAATCTTAGGTTCTAATATATCTTGAACCTTTGATTGTTGATGCTTTGAAATTGAGTTCTTCAGTACCTCTAACTTTGAAGTCTCAAGTGAAAATTTAGCCAGATCTTTTGAATCAGTTATCTTAGGTTCTGTCTGGGTCAGATTCTTACCGTTATCCAAAGTAGGCACAAAATAAGTTTTTAGCATTGTTTGAGAACTTCTTGAAGATGAAGGGTCTGAAGGTTTCTTTAGAAGCTAAACTTTGGAGCATTACCCATTGTAACCCAAACCTTCTCCTTTGATCCTACTTACTCCATAGATCATGGAAGCAAATTTAGTTCTCTCAAGACCTGTTGTGATAAAGCTTTGAAGAGTTATCTCATGCTCATCTATAGATTTATCAGAAGATTTATCTAAAAAAGCCTTATGATATTTTTCCAGAGTTTCAGATTTGGCTTGAGACATTTTTAATTCTTCTTTCAAAAGACCATTATCTCATTTTAAGATTTTCACGTGTCTTGCTTTGTCTTTGGAATGACTCACGAGGTATTTAATGAAGAAAATAAGACCAGAACGAGATAAGTTAGAAAATACCTCATTTTCTTTGTCTGATTCTGAACCAGAGTAGGACTTAGACTCTACATCAGATGATGTGAGAACCATTAGTACCATATTTGCTTCGCCTTTATATTTGACAGAACTTCCTTCAATATCAAGTTCATCCTATATTTCCATGAGACTCTTCTTGAATTTGTTTATGAACTTGTCCTTATAAAAGCTTTCTTTCTTTGACTTATAATTTTGTAAATATGGACAATCAGATATGAAGTGACCATATTTGTTATAGTTATTTCAAATCTTTCGGTTATCTTCTTTATCACTGGAACTAGAGCGTTTGAAACCACTACTTCTATCGGAGAATATCTTGTTCTGTCTGGCCAGTTGTTAAAACCTTTTAATGATAATGGTCATTTCTTCATCATCAGAGTAGTCATATGAAACTCCTTCATTATAAGCTTCATCTGATTTACTAACTTTTGAGATATGTGATTTTTACTACCAGACTTCTCAGCAGTAGATGTTAAATCCAATGATTTCGGCATCTTCACAGGCTCATCTTCATTCAGCTTCGTTTCACGGATCTGAAGGTTGCTTATCAAAATTTTAAGACTTAAAGTATTCAGATTTTTAACTTCTTGAATAGTTGTAACTTCAGGGTCTGAATCTTACATGAAGACTTCTCAGAATCTTCTTGACATGATCTACTTAAGTATAACTCTTGTTCAAAACTTGAAGACCTCATACAAGAACTTGAAACCTTAATAACATGGTTTCAATGTCTTCATCATCCTTCATTTTGAAGAGTTCATACTAGTGAACGAGAAGGTTGGCCTTAGCCTTTTTCACCAGCTGGTTACCTTCATAGGTAGCACATAATGAATCAAATATAGTCTTTGCAATTAGAATATCTATGATTTTTATGTACTCAGAGTGAGGTAAAACATCAACAATAATATCCCTGACTTTGTGGTGTTTTTTGTAGACTTTCTTTTGAGATGGTATAAGAAATTTTCTATCGGCCATCAGTCCCACACCATTTACTTCAATATCAATGTTATCCTCAACAATGTCCCATAACTCATCATCAAGGCCAATGATGTATGTGTATAATTTTCTCTTCCACCACTCAAAGTGAGTTGAATCACCACTAAATGTAGGTGGTTTGACATAATAATGACTCTTTTCATAAGCACTATAATCATGTTGTATACAGCTTAAACTTCTTCAGAAGTTCCTTTGTCTATTTGGTTTGATGAACATATACTCTATCCTTGAATTTGTTATTTTTATTCCAAGGCAGTACTTCATCTCTCTCATCATGCTCATTTCAATTTCAGCCTGCATAGTTTTGGAAAATTCCTTGCTAAGAGTAGCACTAGTAGAATCAAAAATGATATCATCTACATATACTTGAACAATAAATATTTCATTTTTTAGTGTCCTTTCTATAGTGTAGAGTCCACTTGACCCTTTATAAAACCATGTTTTGATAGAAAATTGCTCAGGGTCTCATACCAAGCTCTAGGAACTTATTTGAGTCCATAAAGTCACTTCTTTGGTTTAAAAACATATTATGGGTGGATAGAGTCCTCAAACCAGGTGGTTGTTTGACATAAACTTGGAGACTAACACATTGTATTGTGTAAAATGGAGTTTAGATGTACTTTTTTGGAAAGATTTTAAATGAAAAAGATCCCTAAGGCAAAAAACGACTTGGATTTACTGGAGTATTTTGTCAGGAGAAATATCTTAAGTGGTTCCCTTAAACAAGGGATACTTAAGTCTTTCTTCATTTAATTTTGAAAAGGGTTTTGAAATTGTTAAGTGTTTTTGAATTTTTGGATTAGGAAAAGAAATTTTTCTTTTAAGAGAATGCAATGTAAAAGAAACAAACAAAATTTAAAAGGGAACTTAAAACCCTAATGTGATCATGCAAAGATGGACTTAAAATTGAGTTTATGAAGGAACAAATTTAACCTAAAAGTTATCATGCAATTGATTTGAAATCTATTGTTTAAGTCTACACAAAACAATCAAATGAAGTTTAATTGTTTAATGGAGTTTCCTAAAGGAGCATGTAAATTCCAATCAAATAACTAAACAAAATAATATCTACTATTTTTGTGATTTTATGTGAAAGACACAATTAAAAGGCTCATGTATGTGTTCAAGATAAAATAAAATAAAAGAAACTAAAAAATTAAATAATCATCAAAATAAAATAAAATACAACAAAATAAAAAATTAATAAAATGAACAAAGAGAAATGAGCTGAAAATTTGAGTAAAACTTGGGTGAGCATAAGTAACTCACATTGGCTAAGCTTGAAAGGCCCAACATACTTTTTTATTTATTTTGAAAACAACCATAATTAACGTATAACTAATATACTATATAGTAAAAACAAAACAAACTAAAATTAATTAATTAAAGAAGCAAAAATTTAAGTAGAAAGAGGTACAAAGCTATATAAAATACTACAAAAAGTTTTACAAAATTCTTCAAAAGAAACAAATATCAAGATTTAAAATGAATCTAAAAATCAAAGAGAAAAGAAAAATACCAAGGAAGAAATAGTGAGAGATAATTTTTAGTGTCTTGATATTTTGAAAATCAAGAATGATGAAGGTAGTTTATGAAGTAAGATATGGAAGGAGAGTGAAAGTTGATGAAAATTTTAAGAAGGGTTTGAATCTTTAATTTAGGAGCATACCATTCCTTTTTTTTTTCTTCCTTTCTTTGGTCTGAGATGTATTTACAATGAGAGTGATGTGAAAATTTGAATTAAAAGTGTGAGAGAAAATGAAATCTCGGGAGGAAATTTTTTGAATGAAAAATTTGGAGTTGGGAGGGAATTGTGTATGAATTCATGTGATGTTGCAAGAACAAATGCGAGCCCTTGATAAAAAAAGAATGAATGGTGTAAATTGAGTGTTGTGATGAGTTTTGGTTTGTGAAGTTTGGTGATCCATGTGATATTGCAAGAATAAATGTGGACCTTCGACAAAAAATAATGAAGGGTGAGAATTGAATGAGATGAAAAATGAAATTTGAGACTTTGGTTTTTTATTCTTGGTGAAAAATGTACTACATGCATGTGGTTCCAAATACTTGTTTTTTTCTTCCGATTTTGACAATAACAAATACAACTAATACTAATAATAATAAAATAAAATGAAAAGGTTAGTATAAATGATAAAAATAATAAAAACTAAAAGAAGAAAATATTTTATTTTTATTTTTTTGAATGAAAAATGGGATTGGAAATGACAAAAAACGATAATAAACTAACACTTAATTAATCGGAAAAAAAGAAAATGAACATATTAAAATAAACTATACACAACAAAGATTAATAAAAAAGACTTCAAATGATCAAAATTGAAAATAAAAATTACTCAGTTAAACAGGCTCTGACGATTAAAAATGTGATTGCAAACTGCACCAAAAAAAATAAAGTGACTTATTTGAGAAAGATGTTCGTGATAACCATGTCTCAAAACCCTAATTCCACACTTCAATGCACAAAAGAAGAACCCGGAGAAATAGACTTATTTGATGAAGAAGCCTCAAAACCAATATGAAACCCTAGCTTACATGATCACTACTCCTTTTGAACCAAAGTGCAATATCAAATGAAAATGCATGATATGCAAATGATCTAATGAGGATAAAAAACATAAGTCAGATAAAAGTAAAATCAGGAGGGAAAATTTTGGGGTGCAACAACTACCCCTATTTAATCATCTTGAACCTGAATATGAGATTGGCACAATCCTTTCGAACATTCAGGTAGAAGATAATTAAATAACAAAAGAACCAAAAAAAAATTGCACTCCGAAGAACAGATGGGTGATGTATTTATGAGATCTTTTCTCATTGTATACCTCCACTAACAAGATTTAGTGAGTAATGATATGATATTCCTGAAGGATTTCCATAAAGAAAAGAGAAATTGCGTTGCATATCTGCGAAAGACATGGATGCTTAACCAACATTTCTTGCAAAAGGTGAATATGTACTCTACCGGAGAATAAGAATTCTCGTCCACAAGGCAGACAACAGACATTATGGGTGTTCACAAATGAGTGATGATACACTCATTACTCAAGGGTTTGGGAGTACATGATAAACACTCATAACTCAAGGGTTGGAAAATAAATACTCACAACTCAAGGGTTGAAAAACTAACACTCACAACTCAGGGGTTGAAAACCCACGACTCGATGATTATGAAAGAAACACTCATAACTCACGGGTTAGACAATCACGACTCGGGGATCGAGAAAGAAACACTCATAACTTAGGAGTTGGAAAACAAACACTCACAACTCAGGGGTTGAAAAACTAACACTCATTACTCAAGGGTTGGAAACTCACGACTCAGGGATTGAGAAAGAGCCGCTCATAACTCAGGGGTCAAAAAAACACTCATGACTCCAGGGTCATAAAGCGAACACTCACAACTCAGGGGTTAGGCATGTCCAATAAACCCACCCCCGCTCCGAAATTAGCAGGGAAAACCCAATTTAACTTGGTGCGGGTGCGGGGAAAACCGTTTTTTATTTACGGGTGCGGAGGCGGGTGATGGTAATACCCGCCTCACACCCGCACCCGCCAACTAAGTTTAATTTATTTTTAATAGTTTTATTACTCATTTACACTTTTTAATACTTTTTAATGTTATAATATCATGTTTATTAGAATTATTATTTATTTTTTTGAAAATAAAATTTAAATAAAACTATCAAACTTGAAAAATACTTTTAAAATAATTAATTATTTAGTTTAATTATTTATTTTTAACTTTATTGAAAAAAATAAAAATTAAAAAAAATTAAAAATTTTATTCGGGCGGGTGCGTGGAGACCCGTTTCTTGTTGGGGGTGGGGGCTGGTGCGGGTCTGGGTCTAGGTGGTGGGTGCGGATCTGGGTATGCTTAAACCCACCCCGACCCGCCCTGTTTCCATCCCTATCAGGGGTTGAAAACTCATAACTCAGAGATCGAAAAAGAAGAACTCATAACTCAGAGGTTGGAAACTACCACTCATAACTCAACTTTCTGAGTCAAGCTTTGGAGCTGGATCCTGGTAGGAGCCATGTCATTGTTATACTTGTAATGTTTAAGAAATGCCTCTGCAAATTCTCTCTAGGTTTGAACGTGGGTCATTTCAAGCCGCATGCACCGTTCAAGATATTCCCCATTAAGACTATCCAAGAAGAAGTGCATTAGTAGCTTGTCATTTACGACATAAGGAGCCATCTTGTTGCAAAATTCTTTGATGTAGGTCATTGGGAAATTGGTACCCTTGTACTTATCGAAACTGGTGACTTTAAACTTATGAGGGATCTTGATACCAGGCACAAAGCACAAATCAGAAGCATCTAAATCAAAGGAGTCACATACTTTAATGCCTTCATCCTCTCCTCCAGAAGGTGAAACTTATTCTCAGTCTTAGTCTCATCAATCGGGAACCTGAAGGTGTCAAATGACAAATAAAAAATGTTCTCACATTGTGGAGTTCCATTAACATGAGTCTCAACATTGTTCTTGACAGTCTAATTTAAGAGAACCTCTTTTGGGGTGATATTAACACGTGGTGGATGGACAACACCTAGATCAATAGTATTAAGAGCGAGCCTCTGAATAGTTTGGCTCAACTTCTCTTGTCCATAGCAGATGTTTTGAACAACTTCCATAAACTCACCCATATGGTCCCTATCCGTGTCATCATATATGCCATGTTTGTATGAAGTTGTTCCATGATAATAACGATGTCGGGAAATTAGCTTTGCGGTCTTGTGATTCTGAATAAAAGGCCAAGGTGCATATAGTCTCCTAGTTGAATGAATGAGATACATAATAATGCATGGATGACAAGAAAAATGAACTATATGATGATTAATTTAATGATATGCAACATCAAAGGTTCAAAAGAATCAGTAAATCGAGATAACAATTATACAATCTTGTGAATAACTGCTGTAAAATCTTTGAACAAACTAATTATAATAGGATCAAAAGTTCAAAACCGCTCTGAATACAAGAAAACCAGGTAGGATTAAGGTCAAGGTTTCCTGTCAAACAACCCAAGTCCTTCTCACATGTGGGTTATAATCTTGAACAGAGGTTCCTAAAGGTTTCTAGAGTTGACAACCTTCATTGAAGACACCTAATATAATACATAAGCTTGTGTGATAAAAGGCATCCCAAAAGGTCCTTGTCTGGGTTTGGGTCTCATGTCAACTTTTACGTGTCAAGCACCTCAGTAGTCGACATGTTCATCCACTCTAATCACGTGGTAAGCTCAAGCTTGGGTAATGGGCTTATTTCTCAAAGTATCACCCAATCCAACAGAATAAGAGAACTGCAATATCCAACATAAAATAGACAGTAAAAGTACAATGCAATGAGTGAAAAGAACAAAGTAAGTAAAGTATATAGATAAATACCCAAAGAAAAGAAAACAAAAAAGAGCTAGGACTGTCATACTTAGGTATACCCAATGAAGTCGCCAACTGAAGTGTTTATAAAAATAATAAAACAACGGAGTCACCACTAAACTTTATTTATCCCAAAGAGGGAAAGGAAAATATCAAGAAAACCTCTAAGATAGGAAAGAACATGGTCTTGCGGCCAAGAGAAAAGTACATTATGCAATTACGCAAGGGGAAAATATTAACACCCCTTACGTCCGTGGTACTCCACATGATCCACTCTTATTGTTCTAATAAAAGGGCGTGTATATCTAAAAACTTACTTGCTAAGGAAAATGAATGAATTTTAAAGGAAAAAAAATGTTTTTGAGTTCTTCCGAGTTTTGGAACTCAGTGCCTACGTATCCTAAAGGGAATTAGAACTTTGTAATTCTTCTAAGAAAATGTTTGTTTGTTGTGTGTTTTTATGGACGATGTTAATTTCTCTTTCTAACAATTAACATTTGTCATTCGACCTTTGGAGACACACGCATTGTTGTATTCTGTAGAATGGAGTGAACATGTCCCTTTTGAAAAGGTTTTAAATGAAAAAGATCCCTAAGGGAAAAAATGATTTGGATTTGTTGGAGTATTTTGTTAGGAGAAATATCTTAAGTGGTTCTCTTAAGCAAGGTATACTTAAGTTTTTCCTCCTTTAATTTTGAAAAGGGTTTTGGAATTGTTAAGTGTGTTTGGATTTTTGGATTAAGAAAAGAAGTTTTTGTAAAAGTTGATGGTAGTTTATGAATTAAGAAATGGAAGGAGAGTGAAAGTTGATGGAAATTAGAGGAAGATTGTGAATCTTTAATTTAGGAGCATAACATTCCTTTTTCCCCTCCATTTCTTTGATTTGAGATGTTGTATTTATACTGAGAGTGGTGTGAAAATTTGAATGAAAAATGTGAGAAAAAAATTTTGAATGAAAAAATTGAAGTTGGGAGGGAATTATGTATCAATTCATGCGATGTTGTAAGAACAAATGTGAACCCTTGATAAAAAAGAATGAATAGTGTAGATTGAGTGTTGTGATGAGTTTTGGTTTCTGAAGTTTGGTAATCATGTGATGTTGCAAGAACAAATGTGGACCTTTGATAAAAAAATAATGAAGGGTGAGGATTGAATGAGATGAAAAGTGAAATTTGTAACTTTAGTTTTTTCTTCTTTGTGCAAAATGTACTACATGCACGAGGTTCCAAAATACTTGTTTTTCTCCTATTTTGACTATAACAAATACAACTAATACTAATAATAATAAAATGAAAAAAGTTAGCATAAATGATAAAAAAAATAAAAACCTGAAAGAATAAAATAAAGTCAAGAAATAAAAAAAATAATTATTTTTTTTTAAAATAAAAAATGGGATTGAATATAATAAAAGATGATAAAAATGGACACCTAATTAATTGGAAACAAGAAAATGAACATATTATTGGATTTTGACCAACTTTGCGCAATGCATGAAGTGGTGTAAAGAAATAACAATGCATGAAGTGAAATTTCAAGTATTTTTTACTTTAAAATGATGCAAATGTTGACTTTTGGTCAAACTAATGCATGAACAACCGAGTAATGACAAAAATGCGATGAATGAATGATCATGAGGGCAAATTTGAGGTATGACACTTAGCCTTGATGAGTTCACATGAAGAATAACCTTTGTAACTCGATGAGAAAGAAAAACGTGATAACCACATCTCAAAATTCTAATTCCACACCTCAATGCACAAAAGAAGAACCCGGAGAAATAAACTTATTTGACGAAAAAGCCTCAAAACCAATATAAAACCCTAACTTGCATGATCATTGCTCCTTTTGAACCAAAGTGCACTATTCAATGAAAATGCATGATATGCAAATGATCTAATGAGGATAAAAAAAACATAAGATAGATAAAAATAAAATCAGGAGGGAAATTTTTGGGTGCAACCGAGGTCTATAGATGAATTGATAAATTAAACACGTAGTCATGGTGTGGTCAAAGAAGCAAGAAAACAATGAGAAGAAGTATGGGTGTAAAGGGATCAGAACAATTCAAACCAAACATAAAAAATTATTTTTAAAATAAAAGTGTTGTAAATCAATTAATCAAACAAAATCAAACCAAACTAGTTAGTTTTCGTTACATTTTTAAAATGCATTAAAAGTTAAACTTAACTTAAAAAATAGAGATATCATTGATTTTGACACCATTTTTAAAAAATTTGAAAAAAAAAACAATTTTCTTGTAATGCAAACCAAACCCTAAGAATTTTTAGAGTGGCCTATTAAAGTTAGGGTGAGTTAATTTAACATTTAGACAAAAATTACCAACATAGGCTAACAAAAGCATGTTAAATGACTAAAATGACACATTTGAATGTTTAGAGACCAACTTTCACATACAAAAGAAGTTAAAGAACAGAAAAGTAGTTAAGCCAAATAGAAACTTGCACCACAACAATCTCTATGTAGTTTTACTTACACTGTTACATACTGTTACATACATAGTATATATTGAAGAAACATTCGAAAGAGGCAGAGGCACGTGACTACCCTCATTCTAAAGGGAAATCAATGCAACACTGCCCTTTATCCTATTTTGAACAAACAAACAAATCAAACTAATTGAAAAGGACTAATTGATATAGACTTTTACATGGGCCACTACAAAAACTTCATGAGTGAACCCCACGTGGAAATAAATATATATGAATGAAGACTCAAATCCATCTACTTCATCTATAACATTAAAAATATAGATTTTGTCATCAAAAATTCTAAACGTCCATCAAATTAATCGTTTTTAAAACAATTTTAATTGACTTTTCAATATTCATCAGAGATTATTTTGACGGACGTTTAATATTTTTTAAATACTATGTCGATAGTATTTTTTATTTGTCGATAACAAATATGAAACTATACTCAATAAATAAACAAATAAATAAACATATTTATTCATTGAATGATTCATTCAATGATTTAGAAGTTCTTCGATCATTTGAAGTGCAATTTTTTGTTCTTCATCCAATCTATTGTTATCATCTTTTCTTTCTTCTTCATCTTCTTCCTCCTCCTCCTCAGGTTTCACGACATTCTCGGAATTATCATTAACATCAACAGAAAGTAATGTATCCGTATTAGAATTAGGTACTATTTCTCCTTCCTCTTGTTCTTTCTTCTTCCTTTCCAATTCAACCATCATGATCCAACTCGAATCGGAACGAGGGCCGGCTCTTTTTTGCCACACTCCAAAGTGTGAATTTTCAGTGTCAAGCCTTAGACAAGTAAGTGAAGGTGAAGGTGATTTGCAACATTTTCTAAGCTTTGCACTTAGAATTGCAGATAGTGATGTATTAGTAGTAGTGGAATTTGAAGAAGAAGAAGAAGATGCAAATAATTTTTGGTTATTATTATTGTTATTTGGTATTGGATTGTTATCAGAAACTGGAAAATTTGTTTTTGCATTTCTTCCACTCATTAAAATTGCTGCTTCATCATATGCTCTTGCTGCTTCTTCAGCTGTCTCAAATGTTCCTAGCCATACTCTCCTTTTCCTATATCAAAAAGTTGCAAAATTTCAATTCAATTCACATGTGGCCTAATTAATAAACATTAATTCGTTAAGATCTCATTAAAAAATTCAATGCCTAGTTTTATTTGGCCTAACAAGCAATAGTTCCCTAAGATCTCATTAATTCAATGCATATTTTCATGTGGACTAATAGGCAATATGAGTAATTCACAAAGATCTCACTAATTCAATAAATATTTTGTAATAATTTCATTAAAAAAATCTATATTGATTCAATGCACATAGATCACAATTCACAAACAACATTTCAAGATCAATGAAATTAAAATTAAAAAAAAAAATGCAAAAATGTAGATTCATCTATGTATAAAAAAATGTAAAATCAATGAATTTTGATTCTCTAATCTCAATAAAAAATGCAATTACACAATTAATTCACAGAGATTCATTCTTTAATACTTTAAGAAAATCAAACGCTACAAATTAATAATATATGTGATTGCATGTTAGCGTGACATTATAGAATCCTAACTAAAAAAAATATAAATTAAATTTTTATAATGAGATGAGTTTAAAGAAAATGTACAATAAAGGGTGACGAATCTCCGAAACCCAAGAGCCCCAATGGCGTTGCCTAACACCTCTAAATTTCTTTGATTTCACCATGTTATATTGAGGGAGAGACAGAGAGAGGTGTAGTAAGAGAGAGTGAAGAAAATGTTGCAAAAGATTGTGGAAGTGATGCCAATTTATATAGCAATGAGTGATGATAGTGAAGAGATTTAAGGCTAGTTCTAAAGAAGGGTATACACGTGATTTTCGGTTTGGTAGGATTTTCACATTACTGTATACAAGGGTAAACTACTAGGACTGGTATTTTGTTACTCTTTATCTAGTATTGATGTTGATATCCTTTGAGAATGACCTTAACGGTGACCATTTATACTAGAAAGGAAAAAAGTGTTGGGTAAAAGAATAGAGGGGAAAATTGATTTCTAACTTCAAAAGTTAAAATGTAGCTACTTCAATTTTACTAGTAAGGAAAGGGTCTTTTTCTTTATCGTGGAATGTTGATATTCTAGTCTTGTAATTTTATAGGAGTGTGTTCAATTTTTTTTGAATTGGACTACCGATCTTAAACTCTGATATAATGATAATTGTTCTGCTTAGGAAAATAATAAATGAGATGATATTTTAGATTGTTGGACTAAATTTTTATGGTCACGAAGAAGAAGACGACTTAGAGAATTATTACTTTAACATTTAAGTTAATGAAAAAGTAATGAATAATATGAAAGTGAAAATAAACTTTAATATTTAAAATTACATATTTTATTTCTTATATGTGATCATTGAATCTTAATAAAATGAAAGAATTTGTATAATTTTCACCGTAGGTTTTAGGAACGGTAAAGAATAGTAGTTAAATAAATGTAATTTTATTTTTGGAGAGAATGAATTTTCTGGATAAGCAATTTGAATCATCTGGCGGCTGTCCTTTTCTAATGCCTCAGCTCTAAAATATTTTAAAGTGACAGTTACAGAAATTGAGGTGGTAGCCGTTAGAGGAAAACTTTCAATGTTTCTTTATTTTATGTACCATACTTGTGAGTGTACCGTCTGTAATTCTCATGAAAAATATATAATGCATATAATATGATGTTTGAGATGTTGCTCTTATTGAAAATGATCTCAAATGTCTTAAAAAGATATTAGACTTGAGTTTTTCTTTTAAACAATGCTATGGTGGATCTCAAATTTGTTTCATTGTAGCTACCAAATATAATATGTTAAAGCTTTTGTAATTTTTTGGTTTTGCTTTCACCTTCACTGAATGAAGAATGAACAGCAGTTTCATCTGTTAATATGGTATCACTCGCTGCTTCGATCATCTACGTTTCTTTGAGCTACAAGCAATGATCCATTCACTCATCTCTACGTATTCGCATTTATCTTATTTCTTCGCAAGGTGCAAGCTTCATGGCGCTATCAAAGTATTCTGAAAATCAATTTGTGATAAAAGATCAAGCGTTCACTCAAGAAACCTTGACGATGTGTGCTTCGACAAAGTCGAACAAATCGTTTGGACTGAGACTCTCAAACAAATTGCAAGAAAACAATTATATGTTGTGGATTCAACAAGTTGAAGGAGTCATTCTTGCATAGAAGATGCACAAAATCGTCGTCAATACTCAAATTCTTCAGAAGTTCAAGACTGCTCAAGATCATATCTCAAGTGTGTTTTATGCTGAATAAAAAGCCTGGATCGCTCAAGATTATGCGGTGTTCATATGGCTCTTATCCACAATATCTGAATCTGTGTTACCAAGAGTGCTTGCGTGCAAACACACATTTAAAGTTTGGGACAAGATTCACCAGTTCTTCAATGGTCAGATGAAAGTTATGGTTAGACTGTTATGTGTGGAGCTCAAATCCACAAAGAAAGGCAATAGGTCGATCACAAAAAAACTTCTTCACATCAAAGCTATCGCAAACTCACAACTAGTTGTTGGAGACTCTATCATTGAGCAAGATCAGATTGATGTTATTCTCGAAGGCTTGCCTGAAGAATTTAATTAGTTTGTGATGTAAATATATGGGTGTCCTGTACCACCTGCTCTGTGTGATGTTGAAGCACTCCTCTATGTACAGGAGGCACAATTAGATAAGTTTCATCAAGAACTAGATGCTTCAATAATGGCTGCAAATGTGGCACACACAAGTCTTAAAGACTCTAGCTCTAGACACTAATAAAAATTTCGCCTTTAGTGACCGATTCAGTGATCGAAAAATTTCAGTCAGTGTAGTGAGCAAATTAGCCACCAAATTTCGATATTTATGAGTTAACTTTAAATTGATCACTAAAATAAACCAACCATCGATTTAGCTAATAAAATTTTGTGACCACCTATTCGGTCATGAAAAAATGTTTTTAAATAAAATTTCATTTATATAAAAATATTAGAGATCAAAATTCCGGTTACTAATATTATTATTTTTGTTTTTTTCCTAGTTTTTAATCCACTTTAATTCTCTTTTAATTTTTAGTAAAAGTTTTATCTTTTTACTATTTTAACAACAAAATATATATTTATATAAAAATAATGTCATTTTATTTTATATTTGCATCAAAGCGAATTTTATTTTCACTATATGATTTTATGTGTATAATAAAATTGCATAGTAAAATTAAATTTGTATAGTGATTTTCTAAATTTTATTTAAAATGTATATTTCTTTCTTATATGTATACATGTTTAAATATATAATATAACAAAATATATTAAGTGATACAGTGGTAATGCTTTGTTAAAATTTGCATAGGTCACAAGTTTGATTCCTAGGTTTGAAAACTTTTTTATTTAAAAAAAACACTAAAATCAGTCATAAAATCGGTCGCTAAATTTCGGTCACTAAATACGTCGTAAAAGCTTAGCGACTAGCACTTTTTCAACCGAAAAGTGATGGTCGTTAAATTGGTCACTAGACGATTTAGTGACTGATTTTTAAGCTTCTTTGATCTCTAATTAGGTCACTAAAAGCGATTTTTCTAGTAGTAAGAGGGGCTTATTCAGGTAGCTATGGTCGGGGGAAATAGGTTCAATAGAGGTCATGGTCGTGGTAGGGGAAGATCCATATCTTATAATCGTCATACTTGCCAACCATGTGGAAAATATGGACATTCTATCTTAACATGTTAGCATCGTTATGATGAGAATTTTATGCCTCAAGAAAATGTCAACAATCAACCCAATACTAGAGCCAACTCCAACCACAAGTAAAAAAGTACTTCAGATTTTGCAAAGAGCTCATAATCATTGGCTATGATGGCAACCACTCAAGAATATTCCATGCCCTCAGAGTTTGAATCTCAAGCTTGGTTTATAGATTCAGGTGCCACACATCACTTAACTCCATATGCTCATCTTTTACACACAAAACAATCGTATAGAGGACCTAATAAAGTATGTGTTGGCAATGGACAAAACCTTGACATTCAATCTGCTAGACCCATTCAATTCCACCCTAGGGCTAGTTCTGATCATAAATTAATCTTGCCAATGTGCTTCATGTCCCGTCCATCACTAGAGTCTATTGTCAATTTCAAAGTTTTCTAGTGATAACAATGTTATGTTTAAATTTTTCTCTAACAAATGATGCATTATATCTTATGCTTCTAAACAAGTGATTGTTGAAGGAGTTCTTGATGAGTGTGGTCTATATCGATTTCCTCAATTGTCCTTGGAACTTAGCAAGCCTTACAAAGTTAATAACAACCTCATGAATCCCTCTGGTATTCATAGCTATTTTGCCTCTAATTCTTTTGTTCATAAGACAATTTATAATAATACTCCTTATAATATTAGTACACTTTGGCACCACAAACTAGGCCACAAATTTTTTGATTATGTTGATCATGTTCTAAAACTTTGTAATATTTATGGTTTTAATAAACAACGCATTCCTTTTTGTAATTCCTACAATCTTGGCAAGGCACATAGACTTCATGCTCGACTTACTACTACTATTTATAATAGTGCTTTTGATATGGTTTATACTAACATATTGGGCCCTTTCACTACTCCCTCTAAATTTGGCTATAGATACTATATTGCCTTTGTTGATGGACATTCAAAGTACACTTGGCTATTGTAACACGGTGGAAGAACTGACTTGTTTGTTTTGTGTTTTATTGCAAATGTTGCAGATAGCAAGAGTCGCCACCGACATTTCTTTTATCCAATTAAGGGAAGGCGAAAAGAACAGGAAAATACCTTCATTAGTTTCTGAGTAAGGGAGGTGGTTATGAAAAGGAATGTGTTAGCACCCTTTTCATCCGTAATTATCTACGGGATCTTAATTGCTTAGCTCACTTTAATTATTTTTGTGTGTGTGTTTGAAAAGATTTTGAAAAGGCATTTCGCTTTGACTTCGTAATGATCCACGCTGGAATGTATACGAAGTGTTTGGAAATGTTTTTTTTTGTTTTGGAAAAGGAAACTTTGTAATGATTCACGTTGGAATGTATACAAAGTGCTTGAAAATGTTTTTGAAAGTGTGAGGTGTGAAAATGATTTTTTGATTGAGCAAGCAAAAGAGACTTATTACCCACTCAGAACAGTCATTTCCGTGATGTTTTGCTTTCCTTTAGAATAACGTTATCCATACCATTAGTTGGCAAGTAACCCTATCTGTTGGATGTAAAAGGGACATTCGAAGGGACATCGGATGGTCATAGAAGGCAACTTGTAGGGATATCCTAGCATATTCGTAGGGACGATCATCACTTTTCGTAGGCAACAACCGAGGGACGAGATCATATATTCGTAGGAAACATCGAGGGACTATGATCATTGTATCGAAGGGACTATGATGATATATTGGTAAGCGTCTTAGCTAAGATATCCCTACGTTCGAGGGACTTGACCATTATTCGTAAGGCAACGAGAGAGGATACCCTAAAGGGGGTGCATGTGTGAAAAGAGTGTGTTACATTCAGGTATTTATCTTATGATTTAGTGATCTATGTTGATTTCTATCTTGCCATACACGCCTAGTTACTAGCAGTTTAATAGGTGCGAAAATAAATTGAGGAAATATAAAGGTTCTACGCTATTACATGGCTTTGGGGCAGATACATAATAGGAGGTGCAGAAAGTAAAGGCGGAAATGTAAATCTACGCTATTACATGAAAATAAACTTGCAACCTATAAATAGCAGAAGAGAAACTACATCCTAGTATTTTTGGTGTTTTAAATATTAGTGTTTATGAGAGAAAACCTAACTCTAATTGATTTTAATTAATTAAAAAAATGAATATTAACCTAAATTAAACTAATTAAGTTAATTAAAAATTATTTGTGAAATTACCTAATTAATTAATTAATTATTTAACCTAATTACTAATTAAATTAATTAATTAATTAAAAGGGAAATAAGAAAAAGTAGAAAATAAATAATAAAAACCAAAAAACAGAGCTTCTGGAAGAAGCTGCCTCAGAAGCCAGGCCTTTTGTTGAGTGGCGCGCCTTGGGCATCCAGAAACTCTTGGGCATCCAGAAACTGGAGTTCCTGCTAAGCGTGTCCAGAAGCTGGAGCTTCTGCATCTGAAAGGGTCCAGAAGCTGGGGCTTCTGAAGATTCTACTGTTGGAGTCGCCCAGAAGCTGGAGCTTCTGGGGAATCTGGTGCTGGAAAGGGGTCTAGAAGCTGGGGTTTTTGGAGATTCTGGATCTAGGATGCCCAGAAGCTGGAGCTTCTGGGGACTCTATTGCTGAAGGGGATCCAGAAGCTGGAGCTTTTGGACGTGTTGTCTCCTCTGGGGATCCAGAAACTGGAGCTTCTGGGCATGTTGCTTCTGAGGGAGTTCCAGAAGTTGGAACTTCTGGGGTTGGAACCAAAACGCGCCAAGGGATCGTCTTCTCCATTTGAATTTCCAGACCTATGCCAACGGATTTGCTGCATCCTTTGCCTACGGATTTTGGTTCGTAGCTATAGTACCTGCAACTTAAAACTTGACAAATACCAAAATAAATTATATATGAGACCATGGGTCGATTGGAATTGATCCACTGAACATGACCATGCCCTTAGTTTGGTCTAATTTTGGCTAAAATAGAGAACCCCAATTTGAAGGTCCAAACCCTAGCAATGGCAGATCCTGGTTCCTGCATCTAAACTTGAATCAAACTATCCAAAAAGCATCGAAACATCAATACAAACACAAATATATGATCAAATTTAATTAAGCAAGCATGTATGTATGAAATCGAAAATTGAAAATATGCATGGAAACCGAAACGGTGATTTTACGATTCAGGAGCTTTTACGTGCTTGCAAGGGTCTAAAACGACTCAGAGGAGCACCAGGAAGCTGTTTGAATGCTTGGAATGGCCTGGATCGAAGCAAAACTTTGGCTGCAAGTTGCTTGAAACACACGGTTTTGTGAATTTTTTTAGGGTTCTTGGAGGCAAAAAAATTCGTCCTCTGGCATCTGAAATCAGTGTGTATATATACTAGGATGGATTAGGTCTTGAATCATGAAGGAATTATATGTCAATCAATGAGAAAATATTTGATTTGTGATGAAACCAAATGAAATTCCTGGTATGTCACAGATTCAGGATGTCTAATGGAATGTTAAGACATCTGATCTGACATTGCGTCGAATGTAGAATGGGTTGTACTTTTAAATTCTCTACAATGCATAATGAACTATCATACCGTAACCCGTAACACCATTGATAAGTGCGTTCGATTTAATGAAGTTCGAGCTTAAGGTTAATTATACAAACCGATGTCATGATGAATGCTATGACATCAAACAAATAACCAATGCGGTAAATAACACACGTAATTGTTCACCCAGTTCGGTTCAACCAACCTACATCCGGAGGCTTCCAAGCCGTGGATAAAGTTCACTATTAGCGATCAATTCAAAGACCCTACACCAACACCCCGCTGATGCCTTCTCACTTAATCACTACCCAATGACACTTTTACCTAAGTCCTACTTAGATATGAGTTCCTACTACTCCCTCAATCACACCCGTGTGATTACTTTCCACAAGACATAAACTGTAAGATACACTTCTATTACACAACTTGATCATGCTTAAAAGCTTCAATCAAGTACAATACATACATCCTCTAACCTCTGTGTTTGAAGGAGTATGGTGACCATCCCACACCGGTGGTTCACAACAAACTAGCCCTAATGATTACATCTTTACAATACACGGCTTGCTTACAATTAGGTTACAATACTTTTATTTATAACCCTTTTACCCAACTGGATTTGGGCCTTCATGTGACAAAGAAAGCCTTCAACAACTCATAAAATAAGCGTAAAACTTCGCTACAAGTTAGGTCTTCAATCGAGCTTTTCTCCTTATCCTTAGCTTCGATTGAATCTTCTAGGGCTCCACATATGCCTTCAATTTCGCTACTTGTTATGCATTCTATTTGGCAATATTCGCATAACTTTAGGAAATGTAATTGCACCGACTTGATAGTTCAAGAGCTTGATGTCCGATATGATGTTATGACATCTCTTGTGACATGTTGTTCCGTATGTTGAATTAAATCAACACAACATGTTTAGGCATTTACAATAGGATTTTCGGTTGTTCCTATTGTACATTACCTTACATTATTGTTGTTTATTATTTGTTTTACAAGAAACGAGCCAATCCTAAATAAGGGCACTTACAATCTCCCCTTTGGCAAATTTTTAAAACAAATAAACATCACAATTGTGAGATTACAACAATAATTAAAAACAAGTTTAGTGTTCATGATACCATTGTAGGATGTCTTGACATTGATCTTGACATCTTTGGTTGTAACCAACACTAAACATCCAGACCTCACGAACCATTTCTTGTCACCGGAGGTGGAGAAAGAGGTCCATGGAGATAAACTACACAGTCACAATCGTGTTCTAACTCGATCACAAGTCACAAAAAATTCACAAGATTTGAATTTTCTGAATTTGTGACACGATAATTGTGATCATAACTTTGTGTAGTCTGCGATAAGGACAATGACAACAAGAAGAAGACTAAAGCCCTCACAAAACCAGATCCAAGAACTTTCCTGATCCGTACAAACCCCATGATGGTTGTGAGAGAGAAGAATGTGTGACGGAGTTTATATAGGAGATAGCAGTTCAAGAAGATGGCATTAATAAATCTGGTCAAGGATAGTCATTACCGTTGAATGCCTTTAATATCTCCAGTTGTTTCACCACATGAACCAATCCCAAAACATGCACAAATTTTCGGTTAAGGCAATTATCGAACAAATTTAGCCTTTGACCGCTTTGAAGGTCAAGATTTATTCCTTATGGGAAACAGAATGCCAAATATAGCTCCTGTATATCCACAGCCACGTGGTTAAGTCATTTTCCACGTATTCTTCTTGATTCTCTCAAGGGTGCAATGTCTTCAGTAATGTCATGACATTCAGATAGACATTACCTTACGCTTCAAATAGCCTTTTCTTCTCACATCCGCATAAAGAGAAGGACATCTAGTAGCAAGAGACTAGTATCAATAAGCATGGTCATCAATCATGCTTTCTTGAGTGTTCGAGAACCAACACAATTACTTTCTTTTTTCCGCATGAAAAGAAGGAAGGAAGGAATAAACCAGAAGACTCCAAACTGCTTCACAAGACAACACAGATTAGCTCAAATACACAAGATTTAGATGCCACTTCTATTTCTTGTAGTAAAAGAAACCCCTTGAACATATGCTGAATGTATCAGATTCCTTAATCTGATTTACTTCTTCTGATCTTCCATTCACTAGTAGTTGCTAGTACTAGTGAAGTCTTTACCATAATAGCATTTTTGATTTGCCAGACCAAGTTGCTATTAATAAGATCTGAATCTACAAATTGCTCCAAAAGAATCAAAGTCGCCTCGATGATTCTTTCAAAGATCTCCGAGATTTTCTTCTTAAACTCGCATGATAGCAAGAGCAATTCTCGATGTTGAGACATTCTCAAGACTTCACTTAGAAGTTCACAATGTCATATTATCGTACACATAAACATCAGATATCCATGTCCTCTTCTCGACTTGATCTGATTAAGTCCAACAATTTTCTTCGACATATACAAAGTCTCCTTCGTATATTGTCATTATGGAAAGTACAACACATATTGACCTCCTTTGTTATGGACAATCAAAACCATTGTGGAAAACAATTAACCACTATCTCGAGGTGATAACTCCAATCACCTTGAATAAGATAACAAAGACATCTAAGAAAATATGTCTTTGTATTTCCACAAATTTTGACATGACTGGATGGTTGTAAGTCATGTAACCATAGTCTGAAACCAACCTCCAACCTTCTTAGTGTGCCTACAAGCTTTACTAAGATTCGACTCTCTATCGTCCGGATTATCCCTTAATCAAACGTTGATCATATCATCCATTACATTTACTAGTAGCGATACTAGTAAATACTTCAAACCAAAAGGTAGTTATGCATTGTTGAGCATACTACTTTCAAAACACAAGTAGAATCTTCTTATTCTAAACCAAAGATAGAACTGCCACTTCTGAATGAGGCGTTTGAATATTAAGATTCATAGTCCCAAGTCTCGCCATAGACTTAACAATAATGATGTTATAACATCATCGGGACATCGTATATCGCTGGTTCAAGTTGACAACTGGGATTTATTTTCATCCATGCTCTTTATATTCCTCATATGAAAGACATGATCTTCATCTTCAAAGAATAAACTCACTGAATACCCTAGAGAAATAAACTCTACCATGCTCAAAAATGTTTCATGCATGCATACAACACTTAGTCTCCCATCAAAGTGTTTGTGTATATCTTTATGTAAGATCCTAATAAATACTTAGTCTCCCGTCAAAGTATTCATTAATGGTTAGATTATGCCACCTTCTCAAGGTAGGATAATTGATCTAACAATCTTCCGCTCCATACTTGAAGAATTAGTCGATCCTTACAAACTTCCTTTGTCAAGAAATAACTTATTTGAGATGATGTTGCAACATCGGGACATTGATCTCAAACACATGACCGCTTGTACTATGGTTTTGGATGAATGTCCATAGTAATTCAAGCACACTTTCTTGTAGGAATACAAGAGTACACCAAAAGTCGATCACCCTTCATGATCGGATCCATAAATACATGCAAAGAACTAGCATGTAACATTTTCACCTTGTCTACTACCCTTGATAAGATGGCTAGGTTATTCTTGACATACTCCTAGACAAGTGCATACCTAATGTTCTTATGTGAGGACACCACAATTGAACTCAAGTAGGAAGAGGAACTTCTCATGAAAGAGTCGGGAACCATGATCTTTGATAATAACTCCTCCTTGCTTCACACTAACAAGATCATCCTAGGTAAAATGGATGACTTTTCAAGGTGCACACCAACTATTGGACATTGGTTGAAACAATTCCAATGCCAAAACATTCCATGGATGATTTTTCATCGAAGCGTGATCCATGCTCATATAGACTTGACAAGAGATACAAAGCCTATATTCCTTTGATGAGAGTCATCACTAGACAAATTGAGATAATGATTCTCAATACCGTAATGTCAAGACATTTTGTATGACATGTCTTCAAAGGTCTTCGTGTCAAGGACTCCGAATATCACGATCCTTTCAGAATCATGGGAATTCTCCAATAAATGTTGCATGAGATTGGTAGCCAATCATCGTTGTATACTTCTTGGAGACCACAAAGATCATGAGAAATAAACTCAAGCATCTTATAAACCGTAGTGATTGATCACCCTAATGTAATGTTATCCATCATCCTCTTTATGGACACATTGTTGAGCTCTTCACTTCACACATAGTAAGCACTCTTTATTTGGAATTTGCCACAGTTCCGGATTAAGAATCCTTAGTTTGCTTGCTACACAAGTTTCAGACACACTGTCACTTGTACTAGAAGAAATCAGACATGAGAATGTCCAATTTGACTAGATTTCATCTGCTCTTCTCAAAACTGGTGTCTTCAATAGTTGTGATGTTGTACATCCTTTTCATCACATACTTTAAACTCTTGATATCGATTTCCACATATTTATCACATAAATATTCAGCTCCCATCCGTTATTCAGTTAGAATTATCTACTCACACTTAGATGATCCTGACTGATCACTTCTTCACACTTACCAAGCATATTTACTTGGCTGAAGACACAAAGATGATGTTCCAACATTAGATACGACATCATCCATCACTTGTGGAAGGCATGTAAATCACAACTTTATGAGTTCTTTTAAATACATTGAGCTCACTATACTCCCTTAAGCCTTGGTCAGAAATAAACTGACACTGGAGTAGATAACCTGTTGATCGTGTCCTGATCAACTAATACAAAGCAGATGTCTCCTCTTCCAGATCAGGAGTAGGTCCCAAACATATGTACTCACACTACATGTGTTTAGCACCTAACATCTGTTCTTCAAATGGAAACGATAATGTTCTAACATTCTTAAGAACATCGCCCATCTTCTTGAACACATCATCCTTGATGATCTTCAAGGTCTTCAAAACAACTTGCGATGAATATGAGAATCATTGATCAATTGATACTCATCAAGACTATCAATAAATGCCTTTATGAGTGGACTTGAGGAAGACCCAAGTATCTTTGACAACATTGATAGGTTGTAAAGTCGCTAAAAATGTTGAGACAAACCAACAACCCTAGAGTTCTACTTTCACTTTAGGGTTGTATCGAAGCTATGAATAGCCAAATTTCAACAGACTTACACAATGCTTACTCCATATTGTAAGCATGGCACATAAGGATTGAAAATAAATCAATCCTACAATTTGTTTGCTTCTTCACCAAGCAACATCCTAGACCAAACCCTAAAGCCTGCTCAGAAGCTTTTTAAACATAAAGGATACCTTATCAATATCTTCACTCCCGCATGAAGGTTTTGATAACTTTCTCCTCTGTTGAATATAGATTGAACAATGCACTCCAAAAATCTTCACTCCCGCATGAAGTCTCTCGAATTAGTTCAACCTTACCGATCAGTTGGTCTAGTTATTCCCAATTTTGGTCCATCCTCCACTTCTAGGGACCATTTAACATGAACACTACACGCTCAAACAATCTTCTACCTTGAACACAACCGTAGTATCCCCATGGATCTCATCCGAAATGCATGTGATGCCCGCTCGATACCAATTGAAATTCTGGTATGTCATGTATTGTGATGTCTAATGGAATGTTAAGACATCCGATCCGACATTAAGTAATGTAGAATGGGTCAGTACTTTAAATTGCTCTACAATGATAATGAACTATCATACCGTAACCCGTAACACCATTGATAAGTGCGTTCGATTTAATGTTCGTAATGCTTAAGGTTAATTATACAAACCGATGTCATGATGAATGCTATGACATCAAACAAATAACCAATGCGAAAGTAAATAACACATAATTGTTCACCCGTTCGGTTCAACCAACCTACATCCTGAGGCTTCCAAGCCGTGGATAAAGTTCACTATTAGCGATCAATTAAAGACCCTACACCAACACCCCGCTGATGACTTTCTCACTTAATCACTACCCAATGACACTTTTACCTAAGTCCTACTTAGATATGAGTTCCTACTCACTCCCCCTCAATCACACCCCGTGTGATTACTTTCCACAGTACATAAACTGTTCAGAAGATACACTTCTATTACACAACTTGATCATGCTTAAAAGCTTCAATCAAGTACAATACATACATCCTCTAACCTACAGGTTTGAAGGAGTATGGTGACCATCCCACAGCCCGGGTGGTTCACAACAAACTAGCCCTAATGATTACATCTTTACAATACACGGCTTGCTTACAATTAGGTTACAATACTTTTATTTATAACCCTTTTTACCCAACTGGATTTGGGCCTTCATGTGACAAAGAAAGCTTCAACAACTCATAAAATAAGCGTAAAACTTCTGCTACAAGTTAGGTCTTCAATCGAGCTTTTCTCCTTATCCTTAGCTTCTGATTGAATCTTCTAGGGCTCCACATATGCCTTCAATTTTCGCTACTTGTTATGCATTCTATTTGGCAGAATATTCTGCATAACTTTAGGAACAGAATCGCACTGCACTTGACTCAAGAGTTGATGTCTGATATGATGTTATGACATCTCTTGTGACATGTTGTTCCAGATGTTGAATTAAATCAACACAACATGTTTAGGCATTTACAATAGGATTTTCAGGTTGTTCCTATTGTACATTACATTACATTATTGTTGTTTATTATTTGTTTTACAAGAAACGAGCCAATCCTAAATAAGGGCACTTACACCAAATATTGCCTTTTTTGAATCAATTTCAATCAATTCTATTTCCAATCTTGATAATTTCGAAAATGACAGCTTGTGTGGCTTGCTTGGACCTCAAGAATGAGAGAAAATCAATCTTGCATTTAAAATTTGATTTTATATCTTTTATTTTAATTAAATTGGTTTTAAATGAATAAAAATCCAAAATAAATAAAAATAAAAGATAAAAAACGTGGTCTTGGGCTTGGAGGTTCTATTTTAGATAAGGAACAAGTTTGAATAAAAAAGAGTTAAGCCCATTTGGAAAATGTTTGACTTTCTCAAGTATTTCTCTTTATGCACTTCCTCAAAAATGCTCAATTTGCACAACTTGTATCTTGCTCAATTTTTAACATTTTTGGGTGTTCTTGGACTTTTTAGAAAGCTCAAGATGTCTTATAAACAGCCCTTTTGGTTTCATATTTATTGAAGTTTCCATGCTCATGAACACTTCTTTGTAAAAAGATGATTTTTTGTTGACTTTTTAAAAGGACCTGTATTTAGAAACTTTTGTCTGAAAATCCCTAACTTAGAAACTTTGACTTTTCATCAAATCTTGACTTTTCTTGATGAATCATGATCAACCCTTGATCAAATGATGAATATTACTTCAAAACATTGATGTTGACCAGAAATTATGAATTTTGACTGTATGTTGACCACAATTGACTTTTTGTCCAATACAGTTGATTTTCAACCATCTGAGCAATTGGATGAGCAATTTTGACTTGTAAGGCTTGAAACTTGACATGGTGATCCCTTGAAGTATATGATGAGATATGATGACCACTTAAAATACTAGAGATCCATCTTAACTTGAGATGTGCAAAATCCTTGTTTGGATTGATTTCTTAGGAGGGGTTTTTTTTTATCAAACCTTGTGAACTTCTTGAATATAGAGTCATGGATTGTCTTGAGAAATATGAGGGCAAATTTTGGGGTCCAACAACTATACTTTCTCAAACAAAAATTTGAAGCTTTATCAACCTTTAAATTGTTTCATTCTTTTGTCCAAACTAAATTTAACACCACTATTAAGGCTGTACAATCTGACTTTGGTGGAAAATTTCTCCATTTTACTAAGTTCCTAGTAGATCTTTGTATTTTACACAAGTTAAATTGTCCTCACACTTCTCACCAAAATGGAAATATGGAGAGAAAACATAGGAACCTTGTGGAAATAGGCCTCACTATATTATCTTGTGCTTCCATACCTTTAAATTTATGGGATCATGGTTTCTCTACTTCTTTCTACCTGATAAATAAACTACCCACAACTTATCTTACTAAGGCTAGTTTCCCCATTCCATGCCCTGTACGGCAAGCAACCTGACCTAAAGTCCTTAAGAGTTTTTGGATGGTCTTACTTTCCTCTACTCATACCCTTCAACAAACAAAAATTCTAATTGAGAATCCAAAAGTGTATATACCTTGGTGTATCACCTCAGCATAAGGGTTTCAATTTTCGTAGCAACGAGGGTAAAATTCTTTATTTCGAAGGATGTCAAATTCAATGAGCACCATTTTCCCCACTCAACTATGTTTTGCGCACATGAACAATATGTTTCCACTTAATGTACTAATAGACTAGCTATCCCTATTGCCATCCATTCTAGATCTAATGTTCATATATCCTTCTTTTCTCCAGCAGCAAGAACCAATATATTACTCAAAAGTCTAGAAGTTACTAATTCCATTAGTCAAATCTCACCTACTACTAAACTTAGTCCCTCATCATCTGTCAATCAGGAGCCTCACTCTGATAGTCTAAATCTCTCTCATAGCCACGATGATCATAATACCAAGTCTTTCACCTCTGCACACATGCCAATTAGACCATTGGCCCCTAATTTGACAATTAATAGGCCTAATAGTACTTCTCTTAGTCAAGAGTGTAACACCCTTCTAAATCCAAGGAATTTTTTGCAATTATTTACACAAATATATCAGAGTACATCACCAGCAAAGGTGTCAAATCTTCAAAATAAACATCATAATAATATATCCTGCTCTGTAACACAGGTTACAATAATTATACACCAAATAATATGCATTTAGCATCTCCAAATTATTGCAGGGGAAATCATAAATCTTAAAACATCCTTAATTCAGATACTTCATATAATTCATCAAAATAAACATCATGATCCAATTCGAATATCAATACCATAGCAAAGCAATTTGGAAAACATCAAAGTAAACAGAGAGGTATAGTTCTCAACAAACGTCCCCAACCTTGATGTTACATATCAGAACAAGACTCGCTTATTCTACTGAAAGCAAATAAAACTCACCTTGAAGCTATCTTCTAAGCTCCTACTGACTACTCTTGATCACCTGCGCATTACCCACATGGAGGAAACATTCAAACAGAAAGAGTGAGTAAATCATAATTATTATATAAGACATAAGGAATAACATAGCAAAATATGCACATAATTAAGGTATCTTGCTTTATCACTTCTTCATGTAACACTCACACCTTCACCAATTTATCAAGATACAAACACACACACACACACACACACATATATATATATATATATATATATATATATATATATATATATATATATATATATATATATATATATATATATACAAAGTATCACCATTCATCAATAAAACACATTAAATGCAACGTCACATAAAATGTAATGCATCATTGTAGACTCATGTCATTGATAAGTCGTTATCTCCAATCTCTAAAGATCCCTATCAATAGGATCGATTCCCACTAGGAACCAAAATCCACATTATGGGATTGTTGCTTTCACTAGATAATTGTCCTACCAACATCATTAATCAATCATCATGGACCAAGTCCTACTATGCCATGAACGCAATGATATGAAACAACATAAATAATATGACCACGACTAGTCAACATGTATCACCATTCATGAATCATCACAAACATCATCATGTTATCAAAGGAATCAAAACAAGATCATAGAATCATCATATAAATAAATACATAATCATATACATCACATAATCATCATTATGAATCAAACATTATCATAAGATCTTCATATCATCATCATACTTCATTATCACATAACAATAAAGCGATTCAACACGGAAACTAATTATATCCTAACTTATGTACTAGAATCATCCTTCTTATTCTTCATTTTTTAAGCGTGGAGTCTCGAATCAACGGAATTGAAAATCACTGGTTGTCACTTTTCGACCCTTAGGTCGATGCATATTGAATCTTGAACTTTCATGAGTCAACTGATGAGACCTTCAGCTCTACGCATCATTATAATTTGAGTTTAGGGTTTTTGTCGACCCCTTATGCTCAGGTCGACTCATGTTGAATTTTTCTGCGATTTTACTATATTATAGGTCCTAAAACATCATCTAACCATAGGGATTCATAATCTATTAACCTCATATGATACTAAACTTGTTTCCCTAATTTAACCCTTGGACCCCTAATATTCAACTTCTCAATCTTGTCCTCACTTATTCCTTCCAATTGACCATCTTGTCCTTACTTCCTCTACATCATATATTATTCTATTTATTTAAATCTAAATAATTCTAAATAATCACTATTAAATCTAAATAATTCCAAACCAATTATTTAAATTCTAAACCTTCTCGTTATCTCATTCTACACCACACAACTCATCTTCTTATACATCTTATTCATTAAATCATCGTTATTGCATCACGTACACATTGTACAAGGACTCACACAAAGCACCAAAATATCATATAAATCAAACACTTCACAAAGACTCATATATTTATGCTTAATTAATTAATTAAGTAATTAATCTAGAATTCGGGGTGTTACAAAGAATCCTCTACAACATATTATCATGAGGGTAATCTCCATGGTAGCACCTCTAATACTCACTCTAAATCAACTACTAATAGCCTTAATAACCTCATATCTAACCACATTATATCTAGTTATTCGAAGGGTAATAAGGATAGCAATACATTAAATGATATACAACTTTCCAATTCCCCTGACATCCATCCTAATGTTCAAGACTTCAGCTCTTCATTTCACCTAATAAGCTAAGTCTCTCCTCTTGCATTCCCTTATCTTCTTCTTATAATTCTCCATATATTAAACAAACAAACCACTGTTACTCCTCTTGTGAATAATCACCTCATGCTAATAAGGGCCAAGACCTGAAATTCTAAACCCAAAGTCTCCATAGCCCATACTGACACTGAACCTATAAATGTAAAAAAGTTCTAACTATCTCTGAGTGGTCACAGGGTAGGAAAGCAGAATTTAATTGTCTTCAAGCAAACAAAACTTGGAATCTTACCACTCTCCTAATAGATTAAAAAGCAGTAGGGTGCAAGTGGGTGTTTAAGATCAAATACAACTCTGATGGTAGTCTTCTCAAACACAAATCAAGACTTGCTGCCAAAGGCTTCCATCAAGAATAAGGTTTTGACTATACTGATGCTTTCTCCCCGATTATTAAACTTACTACCACTAGAGTAATCTTAACTTTAGCCATCACCTACAAGTGGGACATTCAACAGATTAACATCAAAAATGCCTTTCTAATTAACACACTTCAAGATGAAGTTTACATGGTTCAACCACCTGGTTTTGTAAGCAAGGAAAAGCATTTGGTCTTTAAGCGGAACAAAGTCATATATAGCCTCAAACAATCCCCAATGACTTGGTATGAGATACTAACTCAGGCCTTTATTCATTTTGGTTTTACTCCCTCTAAATGTGATAACTCTCTTTTTATCTAGTGAAAATCAGGAGTCTCTATGTATGCTTTAGTATTTGTTGATGATATCCTAATTAGTCGATCTAGTTCTCCTCTTGTTCATGATTTAATTAACAAACTTCACAACACCTTTGCTCTGAAAAAGCTTGGCAAACCCAGCTATTCTCTAGGTATTGAAGTCAAATTATGCGAAAATGGTTCTCTCTTTCTCACACAGTCTTAATACATCAAAGATCTTCTTGCAAGAGCCAAAATGATCAATTTTAACGGAGTGCCTACTCCCATGATTAAAACATGTAAGGTGAGAATACATGGCTCTAAACGTTTCTCTGATGCCCAACTGTATCGATCCATTGTGGAAGCATTACAATATGTAACTCTAACTAGGCCAAATATTGCTTTTAGTGTCAATAAGGTGTGTCAATTCATGGTCTCGCCCCTTAATACACATTGGTCTGTTGTTATGAGACTTCTAAGATACCTAACTGGTACAAGTGATTATGGTCTGCTCCTATCTCCCTTTGTTTTTGCACCAATTTTTTCCCTTCGTGCCTATAGTGACTCAAATTCAACGAGTGATATGGATGATCGAAGTTCTATCTCTAGTTCTTGTCTCTACTTTGGGCCCAATCTTATACCATGGAGCTTTAAAAATAAATCTTTGGTGGAAAGCTCCAACACTGAGGCATAATACCATGTCATTGCTCATTCAACTGTGAGAATTTTATGGTTAGAATCATTGCTTTCAGAACTTAATGTGTCTTTTCACACACCTACACTTTTATGTGACAATTTAAGTGCAGTTATGTTATCTCATATTTTGGTGCTTCATGCTCGCACTAAACATATCAAGTTAGACATTCATTTTGTGCGTGAGAGAGTTGTGACAAAAATTCTATCCATTCAACATGTTCCTGCAGCAGCACAAATAACTTATACTCTCACCAAACCCCTTGGCACAATAACTTTTCAACACTTGAGATCCAAACTCAAGGTGGTGTGTGAAGCTCACCAACGTTCAGTTTGAGGGAAGTGTTATATGTATGTGACTGAGGCTTATTACTGATTTTCACATGTGGCATTTTCTCTTTCTGTTATGGATATTTTTTGTTCTAACTAACTGATAACTGTCAACTTAGCTTTGGTTAATTTTAGATTGTTGTAACTGTAATTTTATTACCTTATATATAAACCATGCTGACTGTATATGGAAGTTAATGAATGTATTACCCAAGTTTCATCTTCTTCTACATTTTGCTTGAAATCTTCAAATTTTGCTTGAAATCTTCAAATTTTGCTCTCACCTTCACGGAGTGAAGAATGAGCGGCAGTTTCATGTGTTACACTCATAGACAACACCATTGTTTCTTTCTAAAGCTATAAATAGCTTATGAAATTATAAAACAGAACATAAATACAATGACGAACCTATAAAATTAACACTTCAATGTCCAATTCAATAAATCAATAAAAAATTATTTGAGTAAAAATTAATTAATTACTTAAAATAGTGAGATACGATCTTCCTATTATGAGTGGTTAAAATCGTCCGTATGTTATTTAGCGTATTGTGTTGACTGCATTTGTTTATATACTACAGTAAAAATAATATGATGCACAGTATGTAATTATATGTCATTATGAGAGCAAAGATGCACGTGTACCATATACCTTCTTCTTCAACCCTTATTACTTGGCTTTTTACCTGAGTCTTTTCCGGAGCAATAAATACTATATAAATTATATAGTTAATGAATTTTGGTTAGTGACTAGTCGTTCAAAAGAATTGTAAATTTAAACTTCGTGAAAAAATATTTAATACAACTTTATTTACTTTTTGATTGAACTCTAAATAATTAAAATCCATGTGTAATTTAAGAGTTAAGACAAAAAAAATACATATACATACAATATTTTGTTATGTATATATATTTAGTGCTCTATAGTCCTTATATATGGGTTTTGTCTCCACGTTTTCAAATTATGAATATATTATCCATATGATGCTTCCATATATAGACTTTTATTGGAAAGATATAATAATGATAATAATTTCCTAAGGCTGCATTATCTCCCAAAACAATATCCATATGAGGACATACAAAGATACATGACTGACCCCATTATAAATCTTTCATGCAGAAAAAGAAAATTTTCCATGTGTTTTAAATATGCATCGTCAATTCCAATTTTTCTTTTTATACGCAATTCCAAACTATATATATCATGTTCTCTTGAAAAGCTATCGTTCTACATCAATTTAATATCTTAATCCACCCATATTAGTGGGGCTACTATATGAAAAACCGAAAATATAATTTTTAAAATTGAAAATATATTTTTGGTTCGCAACCTATTTTACATAATCAGCCAAAATGTGGTGTGATCTTTGAAATTGTAAAAAATATTATCGGAGATGCACTGTTGGTTTGGAACTAGAGGTATACATTCGGTTTTGGTAGCGGGAACATTGAATTGTGTTGTCATCTGGATATTTTGTATAAAATCGGAAGTATACTTCCAGTTTTGGTCACAACACTGATTGCTTAAAACATCAACCATGGTGATCGCCACCATAACACACTTTCTCCTTCAATCCTCTCATTGTCAATCCATTTTCCACTCCAAATCCTCATTTTTGTGTGGTTCATCATATCAGAAATAGCTCAAAAAAGTAGAATTTCAGGTAAACTTTATCCCTTTAATTCCTCATTCATTACATTAAGCTGTTACTTTTTGAAGAAATAAGGTTACGTTTAAACCGGATGTATACTTCCTGGTTCGATCGAATGTAACCGGATTTCGATTTTGTCTCTGTGTTAAATTTTCCAGCCGCTTTCATTGTGACATGTATATAATTATGTTTGTATGTAACATAGGTATGGTGCACCCCAATAACATTCCTAAATCTGATGTGAATGAAGTTGTCTCGTCGGTCGTAGTCTGACTCGTAATTAAGGTGGTGGATGTTCGTGAACATTTTGAAAATATTGACGAATTTGTATTACATGACGATATATTGCAGTGGATTCGTTTAGAGGCAACGAGACTAGGATTTGATATTGTGATAGCAACGTCCGATAACGACACTGATAGAAGAAACACGTTTGTAATTTTGACATGCGAAAGGAGCGGAAAATACGTTCCTCGCATTCAAAATTTGAAACTCGAGGAAACCAGTACAAGAAAATGTGAGTGTCTGTTTCGGTTGCGTGGTTATCTCATGGCCAACAAGAAGTGGAAATTTAATGTGATTAGCAGTGAACACAATCATGATTTAACTCCAAAGTTGATCGGTCATCCAATAGTATGTCGGCTACTTCCCGATGAGAAGACTTGTGTTTCCGACATGACTTTGAATTTGGTACATCCCAAAAATATTCTTGCAACTTTGAAGCACGAGAGACCAGAGAACACATCAAATTTCATACAAGTGTACAATAAGTGATATCAAACCAAGTTAGCCCTTCGGGAGGATCAAACCGAAATGTAACACTTGTTGAAAATTCTAGATGAGAACGATTATATTTGTAGGCACCGACGGGGTGATGATGGAGTAACTATTAGAGACATTTATTGAACTCATCTTGATTCCGTTAAATTGTTCAATATGTTTCCTACCGTGCTCGTAATTGATTCGAAGTACAAAACCAACAAGTACAAGCTACCGTTGTTGGAAATTGTTGGTGTCACGTCGACTGAAAAGACGTACTCTGTTGTTTTTGCATTTCTAGAGTGCGAAAAATAAGACAAATTTCAATGGGCTTTAGAGGTGTGTAGGTCAATGTTGAAGGACCAAGAGGATATGCCAAAAGTAATTGTTACCAACCAAGATACGACATTAATGAATTCAGTTGCAACCGTATTTCCCACTTCATTTGCATTACTTTGTAGGTACCATATTACAAAAAATGTGTGAACTAGGGTTAAACTTGTTGTGGTGTTAAAACAGGTAGCTGGTGAAGATGGAAAGTTGGTCAAGTCGGGTGTTATTTAGGAGAAAATCATGGTTGCATGGAATGTTATTATAAATGCTTCTACAAAAGAAATGTATGCTGATGCTATTTTATAATTTCGAGCCGTTTATGTAAACTATTTGAATCTATTGAAATATGTTGAGAGCATAATACTTGATCAGGTGAAGGAAAAGGTTGTTTGTGCATGGATCGATCAGGTTATGCACCTCGGTAATACAACATCAAACTGAGTCGAGTCTGAGCATACTTGTTTCAAGAATTGGTTGGGAAATAGCAAGGGTGATTTGATTACGGGTTGGGAATCTGTGAACCATATGATACTAAACCAACATAACAAGAAACAAACGACATTTGGTCGTAGTGTCACGGTGTTGGAACACAGGTTCAAAGACAATATGCTATATTCTCAGTTGGTTGGTAACATCTCTCGAGTGGCTCTTAATTATATTTTTCATGAGACCAAAAGAGCTTCTAATGTCGGTGATGACACCTCAAAGTGTAGTTGCACTATTGTGAAAACATAAGGTCTCCCTTGTGCTTGTGTCATATCCAAGAAGATGATTGATAATATCCCAATACGTAAGGACGAGGTCTCCAGTCATTGGAAGAGACTTAGTTTTGATGATGACGGGAAAATGAAAAATGACGAGTCAAATATCTCCATCTTTACCGAATGAGAAGAAATACAAGCAAGATTTTGAAATTGATGACCCCACCAAACTCCACATCAAAGAAGAGTTGAGGAAGATTGTGTTTCCAGAAACCACGAATTTGAACTCACCCTCCCAACCGGTTAAAACTAAAGGTGCACCAAAGAAGTTGAAACCGATACCGGGCGACAATTCTTCTACGAGGAGTCCTTCGTATTTTGAACACGTTGACAAAGAATTTTTCGATTCACCTACACCAAAATCTCAAAAAAGTGCTTTCAAAGTTGCCCGTATTAGCAAACCACCGCCTATACTGACTCCATCAAAAATACCATTCATCGATCACATGCTGGTTTTCATGCACAAGCACGTTGAATGAATCGTCAATGTGGCTGGTGACGGTAATTGTGGTTTTTGAGCTGTTTCTTGTTTGCTTGGTAGCCTTGAAGAGTATTACAATATTGTGCGAGATACCCTGATCATAGAGTTGACGGAATACAGAGAACTTTACACACATGTGCTAAGGAGTAAAGAGAAGGTTGAGTAAATATATCACACACTTGTATCTACTGAGGTTATATTTGCACATGAGGATAAATGGATGTGCTTCCCTGAAATAGGTCATCTCATAGCAAGTGTGTATGATATGGTGTGTATTAATCTAACAAGATACGATTTTTGGGAGACTTATTTCCCTATGCGCACTGCTCCTACACCAAATCCTGATCGATTATATGTTGGGTGGATTTCAAATCCACGACATTTTGCTTAAATCTATTTGAAATCGGGATGCCCTATACTATCGACATCGCCGAAGTAGACGCTTCATTTCACACAACCATTAGAGACTTGGCCGAAGGAATTCATGGAAAAGATGCAAGAATACAACAAGTTGAACCAAATAGAAATAGAAAAAAATAGGGAAAAGTCAAAAGGGGTGTCACCGGTGGATTAATCCGGCGACACTTTTTTCGGCTCTTTCAAGTAGTTAGGTAGAATTTTAATGTTAACTTCAGTTTTTTCATGTATTATTATGTGAAATTATACTCATTTTTGTAGTTGGACCAAATGCACAACATTTGAATATATGAGATTTTATGAGTATAGTTGTTGTTTCTGTTCTGTTTCTTATTTTTCAACTCCATGCCATTTACCAGATGTTTATTTTTGGTTTTGGTTAAGTTAAAAAACCGGCAATTAACTTTCGGTTTTATCACTGAAAAAAAGGATAGGATTTCTATGATCAATGTTTACATCCAACTACTATAAAATACCTCTCCTCTTATATTTTTCCCTACCACAACACAAAAAACCAGATATGGACATGAAATTAGACATCACATGGATTGTTGGAGTTGTCCATTTTCCCGGTGCCATGTCGTCTCGCGAATTTATGATCACGGTGTACACCTCAATTGAAGAGGTGCGTGAAACATTTCGGGAACTTGTACCTTACGGCGACAGCCGAAAGGTAGAGAAGATCGAGTACCGCTCGCCATCGATTGACAATGAAGGAAATCTTTAGTTCATGAACTGTGAACTGAAGAACGACACTGATTTACAAGCTATGTGGTCGACTTATCAAAGTTTTCGAGAGAAAGTTCCAATCGAGCTAGATGTGACTTTATCAAGAATCGTCGATGACATTATGAGGATGTTGCAACGTCCACCTGGATATTGATTTTAATGTTTTATTTATGTTTAACTACTAAATATATTTGCTAAGTTTATGTTATGAATTATATGTATCTCTATGTTAAATAATGCAATGAAGTTTTCTGGTTTCTGTTATGAATAAAACTGGAAATACAGTTACGGTAAAGTTCTATTTTGGTGTCTATTTTATCAAATGGTGGTGCGCACCAGAAGTATACTTCCGGTTTTTAGGGTCATTTTTGGAAATTCGCGCGGTGGGTAAGAAAGTCATGGGGTGGAATAAGAAATTTCCAAGTTTAAATGCTATTAGATGATCATGTAAGGATAACATGGACTTATAAGTATTTTATATTAGACAATTTTTTTTAATAGAAAAATAATATATTAATAAAAAGTTTAAAATTTTAAAAAATACCAATAATTTTTAAGCACGAGAAGTGTATAAATGACTACAAAGTATACAAGAGGAATACTTAAGCATCTAAAGACCAACCCTAAAAGATTTAGCTTATATCTCATACCTTGAGACCATCATCAACATGTTATAACTCATCTAGAGAACAAAAAAATAGCAAAAACAAATATCTATCTTAAAATTAAGGTAAACATTCAACCCACTATTGATAAGATATATGACAGGGTTATGAAATCAATAAGGAAAAATGCATGAGTTCGCTGGTGTTCCACCCAAACACCATTTTCAAGCAATAAAAATATTCTTCTCCTCCACCTCTTTCACAGTTTTAAAAACACTATGAAATATGATATCATTACGATGTCTCCAAATGATCTATTCTATATCGTGTCGATCGAAGAAAACCAGCCCCACACTTGGCCTTACCACCTAAAAAAATAACATCCCACTAGAGTTAGTGACCACCCCCGACCTTCTTTAGACAAGTTCTTTCTAAAAGGAAATTTATCTTGTATAAGTTTCCAAGAGAATATTGTCACTTTAGGAGGAGTCAACTTTACCCAAATAAGGGAAAAGAGGTTTTCATACGTAAGAGCTGACAAGAAACCATCCAAATGAACAAGAAAAGCCAAGCCAAGTGGAAAAAAACTCTCTTGATTGCTTCCAAATCCACTTATCACTATCTTAGGAGAAAATAATTCTTCGGAGCAGAGAAAGAAGATTTTGAAAAACATGTAACTATCTAAGAAAGAAAGGTCTTCTCCACTTGATGTCTTAAATTAAATCTCCATTATCCACAAGACTTCTTTTTTCTACCAACCCATATATACCTGAATGGTGTTAGAAAATATCCTAGAGAACTTAAACTTTAAGAGTATGAGTTCTAACCAATGTTCATTCCAAAAGGATGTCTAGATGCCTGGCCCAAGATAATACCATAATGAAATCAGTTAAAAGTGTCAACCTCTTTGGACCCAAGGAGAGAAATTTTTTCCCACCACGTAGATCTACATCAAAACCCATAAGCCATCCTCCCCTGAAGAGAGAATACAACTAAGGTATCATATTTGACTACAATAATATCACACCACATACCTAAAGCACTTGTAAGAAACCTCCACCTTTATTTAGTGAAAATGGCTACATTAAGCAGTCAGTGGCCCTTAATTCCTGCCATTTTTGTCTCATGCTTACAAACATTATCCCAATTAATCTAGGAGATCTTATATTACCCCTTCACCTATCCTCAAATTAACATTTTGTGTAACATAACAAACTTTTTCCAAAACTTTACACGTATATTCAAAAATGACAAGATGTGAATAACAATAAGCACATAATTAAGAAGAACCACTCTGTTATACCTCAATTTCCCCCCTAAGATTCTCCATCATTTCATATCATCACAATACATCAAGATTACTATCTGTGGGTTTTCCTTAGGGGATCACCAAACACCCTGAATTGTGTGTTGTGTATATGTTTTGATGTTTAATAACCCTTATACAAAATCCAAAAATATGTATGTTTTATTTTTTTATGATTTGTGTGTTATAGGTGTTGAACCAAGTGCATTCATGTCGCCTTCTAAGCTAGGGTTTTGAAGGATGGTGATCATACAATAGACGATTAGTTGAGCTTCAAGGGGGTTGGATTCAAAATAATTGACCCTATTATCAAATTATTGTGGTTTGAGCATCTCTCAACTTCATTTGATCAAGATTATCTTAAGAGATTGTAGCTTGATCCATTAAGAGACTCTATAGGTTTACGACTTTATTTACATGCCTTCTTCAACTAGTTTCATCAAGCCATGAGCTCTATAATCAGTTTACATCAAGGATACATCATTTTTAAGGTCATATTTGATCCATCGTGCCCTAAGTTGCAATAAAAGTTCAAAATATACAAAATTGATTCAAGTGGTTTGACCTAATTTGGCAAGTTCTGATTCTATATTCAAAACTGCATAACTCACTCAATTTTCATCATCTTGATTTGATTCTTTTTGCTATGAAATGTTCTCATAATTCTTAACAACCTTTCTTCATATGATCAGATAAAAAGGTATAAGGAAAATCCTCAAAAGGTGAGAAACATTGCAAGTCTCCTTGTATTTGAGGGAATAAAGGGAATATCAACTTCAAAGAATCATAACTTTGTCAATTTTCATCTCCTTGAGTTTATTCTTTTTTCACAATATACTTGAGGATGTTTACTACAACTTTGATTCAAGGATTAAGAGCAAACAATGTGTGGAAAGTTATGGAATTGATGGAAACATTATAGGTCATTTGTGGATTTCTCAAGAAATTTTCATCATCTTCTAAGGACCATAATTATCTAAATTTTTATGATTTTTGAGTGATCTCAATTATAAAATTTCATTTGAAGGGTCTAATTATAAAATTTCATTTAAAGAACATTATAGGTCATTTTGAAGATCGATACTTAGAATTTTTCTAAGTAACAAAAATTAGTGAGCTTTTCCTGATTTCAAGAAGGTATAAGTTTACATCCAAATGCAAACTTTCTTGGAACATTACAAAGATTTTGGCAAGGTCTTCCAAATTCAAAAGGAATGAGTCCAAAAAGGTTCGTGAGTTGTTTGCACCATGGTTGTAAAGTTGATGCTTTGAAATTAAAAATGCCACTTGAAGTCAGAAGTGAATTTGTGAAATGTGGCTTCTAATCATAAAATTACCATGTGATTTCCACTTAAACATGATTAGCAAAGATGCTTGAATCATTTGGAGTGTCAAAAACATCATTTGGATGAGTTTTGATGAGCTTCGAGTCACATTTTCTTCATGACCAATGGTGTGCATGAATTCCTCTCAAATTGCATCATTCATCACTCATTTACACAAGCTTTGATATCTAAAACCACTCTGCCAAGATCTCATACGAACTCTTGAGCTTGAACTTTGTTTTTTCATTTCCTCACCTTAATCACTCAAAAGCTCTGTGCAGATAGCTTCATTGAACTTTATTGAATCTAACCAGTCCTTTAGTAGGAAGAATTGTGCCTCAAATCAAGCTACAAAAGTTCAGTTTCAGAGCTCACAAGTTAAACTTCATTCATGTAGAATTCTCCACCAAATTGCTTCGAATTTGTTATTACAATGTAGCCCTTGGTTCACTATTGCTGATAGTATCATCAATTTTTAACCGTAGATTTGTTTGGTACCTCTATTTTTGAATTTTTTCAATTATTCTGGTTTTTCTCAAATCGAATGAGCTATGGTTGATATAAATTTTTCGCGAGCATGTGGTTGAGATCATCTTGAAGAGACTAATCCAAAGATTTTTACTCATTGTTCGCGGTAAAAAGTGACGAATAAGGGAATCGAATCGGAATTCGAATCTCAGGCTCAAAATGATTTACTCTTTTGATTTGTTTTAAAAAGATGTCGCGAGTGTGAACTAGACGCAATGCATTAGGGAGTGACTTGAGTAAGAGGGTTTGTTATATAAAGGGAAGGTATTAGCATGCTATATATATAGTTATCTATAGCATCTTTTGTATATATGAATATTTTAAATATGTTTGTGTGTTTTAATTTGCTACTCTATTCTTGGGAAAGTTTCTCCTTTGGGTTTTAAGAAAGGTAGGTTAGGCGGGGTCCTAAGTTTTGTTATTATTATGCTCGCAAAGATCATTGGGATCCTCTGCATACATATCCCCTACTGGGAATCAGAGCATCTGTAGCTTGGATCTAAGGGAGCTATGGTTTGTTTGGTTTGAGGGAAAAATAAGTATGCTCACCAAGGATGAGACCTTGTGCCTACGTATTCTCAAAGGGAGGTTGAGAAAGTCAGAGCAATCGTAGTTCCCACTTATGCTAGTGGAAGCAAAGGGTGTTATTAAGAGACAAAGACAAATCTCATCTTAATGAAAAATGTATCTAATTTATTTCATCACATACATTTTCGAAAGGTTGATTGATTGAATCTTTCATCGTAAGTATTAGGTGTTTTTCTTGAGTGTACAAGCGTTACCACTTACGAGTTAAGAAAGATGTTTGAAAATATGATTGAATCTTTAATTGTAAGCATTGGGCGTTTTGCTTGAGTGTACAATGTTACCACTTACAGTTAAAAGATGTTTTGTTTGAAAAAGTGTTTTGAAAAAGTGTTTGATTTGTATGTGATGTTATAGATGAGATACTTCTTCCATAGAGATGATAAATGTCTAAATCTCTAGGAGAAATTGATTATTGATTAGGGAGATGCTTTTAAAAAGCCCGAGAGGAGGCATTCCGAGGGTCATCGAGGGTCTTTGCATTGTGAGCCCAAGAAGAGGCATTCCGAGGGTCATCGAGGGTCCGTGTATGAAGCTCAAGAGGAAGCTATAGGGTATGGTTGCCTTTGGTTTTAAGAGTGGTTTCACCGGAAACCATCCTCTTCGATTCAAGAGTGATTTCACCAGAAATCATACTCTTTGGGTTCTATCCTAGCACGGGTGATTCTTTGCATTGAAGCCCAATAGGATTAAGAGATTCCTGTGTCTCTTTCTTGTTTGATGCCCAAGAGAAGGCTAAACTCAACGAGGGAGTTCTTTTGAACGAAGCCCAAGAGGAGGCTAACTCAACAGGGGAGTTGTCTTATCCGAAGCCTAAGCGGAGGCTAAACTCAACAGGTGAGTTATCTTATACGAAGCCTAAGAGAGACTAAACTCAGGTGAGTTGTCTTATATGAAGCCTAAGAGGAGGCTAAAGGAACCTAGTTGTTAAACTAGTTGTTATGTTATAATTGAACAATTATATGAACAAGTATATGATAAAGTGTGTGATGTGTATTCATGAGTTTATGAAGGATATTGTAACACGGTGGAAGAAATGACTTTGGATTGTTTTGCATTTGATCTCAAATGTTGCGGATAGCAAGAGTCACCATCGAATTTTCTTTTATCCAATTAAGATAAGGTGAAAAGAATGGAAACGACCTTCGTTAGATTCCGAGTGTGATTATGAATAGGGAAGGTATTAGCACCCTTTCCATCCGTAGTTATCTACGGCTCTTAATTGCTTTAGCTCACTTTCAAATTTTCTTTTTGTGTGTGTTTGAAAATGTTTTGACAAGGCATTTCGCTTTGACTTTGTAATGATTCACACCGGAATGTATCTGACGCTTGGAAATGTTTCGCTTTGGAAAAGAACTTTGTAATGATTCACATGGAATGTATACAAAGTGTTAAAAATGATTTTAGAAAGTGTGAGGTGTAAAACGATGTTTTGATGGAGCAAGCAATTAAGAGTCTATTACCTACCGTAACGGTCGCTTTTGTGTTATTTTACTTTCCTTTAGAATAGCGCTATCCATTCCATTAGTTGGGTAACCCTATTCATTGGATATAAAGGGACATCTGATGGTCATAGAAGCAACTTGTAGGAGTATCCTAGCACATTCGTAGGAACGATCATCACTTTCGTAGGCAACAATCGAGGACTAGATCATATATTCGTAGGCAACATCGAGGGTCATCGAGGGACTATGATCTTTGATTCAAGGACTATGATGATATGTTTGAGGCAACGATGCTAAGATACCCCTACGCTCGAGGAACTTGACCATTTATTCGAAGGCGAGAGAGAATACTAGGGGTGCATGTGAAGAAAGTGTGTTGAGTTCGGATAATTTTATCTTGTGATTAGAGTTAGCTATGTTGATTTTATCTTGCCATACACGCCTAATTTACTAGCAGTTTATAGGGGCGCGGAAAGTAAATTGCGGAAATCTAAAGTGCGGAAAGTAAATACTACGCTATTACATGGCTTTGGGGAAGTTACATAATTGAGGAGTGCGGAAAGTAAATCCTAATTAAACTATTATATCCCGTGAGCAGTTACATAATATTGAAAAAAGAATGCAAGAAAATAATTCTAACTATTACAACCTGGAAGCAGATATAATAATCGGAAAAAGAATCGAATTGCGAATAATAGAAAATAATGTTAATGAAAAATATTTTTGAGTTAGGAAAAAAGTTTTAGGGTTAGCAGACCTAATTAGATCAGAAAATATTTTTTGGGAATTTTCTAGATTGATTTTAATGAGAAAAAACAATTAAAAGTCAATTTTCGATTAATTAACAATTAATTAAAATATGCATGCAAAATATAATTTTTTTTATGTCAAAAATTAAATAAGTATTTTTCTGACCTAAATGCAAAAAGAAATAATTTTTTGTGGTTTTTTAATGCATTAGAAAAATATTTGAAAAGAAATTAAATTGGAAAAGAAAATATGAAAAGAAATAAGAAAATATGTTAGTTTTGCAAGTGATAAAAAATATTTATGGCAGCCAAGGTTCGAACCAGGGACCTCCTTCCCACACGCGCGCTGCCTTGCCATCTGAGCTGGGTGGATTAGTTGTTAGCAATATGAAACAAAAACGTTATAAGGGCAATTAGTTTCTGAGAACCAATCAAAACACGCGCCAAGAACATCTTCTTCTTCGTTTGAATTTTCAAACCTTTAGCTACGGTTTTTGTCCGTAGCAACAACCTTTATCTACAAATCGTTTCTGTAGCTAAATCCATGCAAATCAAGACATCACGAAATATGCAATATAAATGAAATATAAATCCATGGATCAAATGGAAATCAGATTCTAGACACGATGACGCCCTTGGATCCTTCCAATTTGTTCTAAATAAGAAAACCCCAATCGGAGCTCTCAAACCCTAGCAATGGTGAAACGATATTCCTGGACTTAAAACTCAATTAAACTATGCAGAAAGCTTCGAAACTTCATCACAAAAACAAAAACATGGTTAAATTCAATTGATTATGCATAAAAGTATGAAAACAATTTGGAGTTCAAAGTATGCAAACCGTGATCGTGTTCTTGTGATTCTGGGGGTTTTGCTTGCTTGTGAGTAACTGGATCGACTCAGGGGACTTCCAGCAATCGATTGCAATGCTTGGAATGGATTGAATTGAATCAAAACTATGGCTGCTAGTTTCTTGCAAGTCACAGCTTTTTTTGAAGCTTGTTAGGATTCTTTAGGCCAGAATTTCGTCCTCTTGTCAAGTGGGATCATTGTGTATTTATATTGTAATGAATTAGGTCAAGAATTGTCAAAAAATATCTTGCCAATCAATGGAAAATTATTTGATTTGGAATCAAACCAAATATTTCCTTTTTGAGCTAATTTCAATCAAATCAACTTGCCAATTTTAATTATTTCGAAATAACCAGATTAAATGGCTTGCTTGGACCTCAAGGATGAGAGAAAATCCATCTTGCACTTAATTTTTGATTTTATATTTTTGATTTTAATTAAATTGGTTTTAAATGATTAAAATCCAAAATAAATAAAAATAAAAGATAAAACATGGCCTTGGACTTGGAGGTTCCAATTCAGATAAGGAACATGTTTGAATCAAGAAAAGTTAGGCCCATTTGGAAATATTTTGATTTTCTCAAGTATTTCTCTTTGTGCACCTCCTCAAAAATGCTCAACTTGCACAATGTGTATCTTGCTCAATTTTTTAAACATTTTTGGGTGTTCTTGGACTTTTTAGAAAGCTCAAGATGTCTTCCAAGCATCCCTTTTGGTTTCATCTTCATTGAAGTTTCCATGCTCATGCACACTTCTTTACAAAAAGTTGACTTTTTGTTGACTTTTAAAAGGATCTAATGTTTTGATCCATAACTTCCAAATGAAGCATTTTCTGCCCAAGCTTGTGAGACATGAAGTTGTAGAGAATTGAATTCTCTTCAAAATGAGCTGTGGTGGAAAAATTTCTGATAAAGTATGTAAAAGTTATGCCTGGTCAAAGTTCTGTTGACTTTTGTCTAAGAAAGCCTAATTTAGAAACTTTGACCTTTGATCAAATCTTGACTTTTCTTGAGGAATCATGATCAAACCTTGATCAAATGATGAATATTACTTCAAAATATTGGTCTTGACCAAAAATTATGAAGTTTGACTGTATGTTGCCCACAATTGACTTTTTGTCCAATACAACTGATTTTCAACCATCTGAGCTATTGACTGAGCAAACTTGACTTGTAAGGCTTGAAATTTGACATGGGGATTCTTTGAAGCATATGATGAGGCATGATGACCACTTGAAGCATTGGAAGTCTACCTTGACTTGAGAATGGCAAAACCCTAGCTTGGGTTGATTGCCTAGGAGAGGGTTTGTCTGGTCAACCCTTGTGAAATCCTTGAGTATGGATATGTGAAATGTCTTGAGAAGTGGGAGGGAAAATTTTGGGGTATATATATATATGTAAACAAGTGTATAAAACAAGCAATTAAAGCAAGTGTAACTTGAATATATACAAAGGAGTTGGGACTTACACCTTAAGGGAGGCCCATTGGTTTAAGAGCAGTTTCACCGGGAATAATGCTCTTCTTAATACCAATAGAATCGGTGTATAAACAAGTGGATGAAAACAAACGAACGAAGTTTGTTATACTTGAATATTTACAAAGATGATTGAATATGTACAAGGAAATGAATATGTACATAAAAGGGGTGAATATGTATAAGGAAATAAATATGTACATAGAAGGGTTGAGACTTACCCGTGAGGGAGGCCCATGATCAATTTGAAAGAAATTCAAGGAAAAACCTAGTTTGGTTTATCTTCAAATCGAATCGATCATGGAAAAGGTGTGTAAGTTTATTGAAATGCTTTTGAAAAGGTTTGAAAATAATTTTGAAAAGTGAAGGATATTCACAAGAAGTTTTGAAAAAGATTAGGTTTGAAAATCGGAAAGAAAACATTTTTGAAAAGTAATAAAAAAAAAACTTAAAGCGTCTCATTTTAACCTAATAAAATATAACCAAAAATAAAATATTTTAGGATTTTTTTGACATAATCATAAAATAGGTATATTAAATGACAAGTGTGCAAAAAATCATCTCAAAATGAGAAGTTTTGATTGGTTTTTGAAAATGTTGAAGTTTGTTGAAAAACTTAAGAAAATTAGTCATAAAAAGAAGATTTTGGTCCTAGGGAGGTTTGAACCCAGGATCCTTGGCTTTGAAGAAAAGAGTCAGAGTTTGAAGATGACTCTGAAGGTGAAGGCAAGAGTCAGAAGTTGAAGCTTCTGAAGGAGAGTCAGAAGCTGAAGCTTCTGAAGGAGAGTCAGAATTTGAAACTTCTGAAGGAGAGTCAGAAGTTGAAGCTTCTGAAGGAGAGTCAGAAGTTTCAACTTCTGAAGGAGTTAGAGTCATAATATGAAGATTCTGAAGCGGAGTTAGAGTTAGAAGATGAAGCTTTTGAAGGAGAGTCAGAAGTTGAAACTTCTGAAGGAGAGTCAGAAGTTGAAACTTCTAAAGGAGTTAGAGTCAGAAGATGAAGCTTCTGAAGCAGAGTTTTAGAGTCAAAAGATGAAGCTTCTGAAGCAAAGTTGGAAAAAAAGGTCCCAGGAGGATTCGAACCCTGGGTCTTAGGCATGGCCAGAGTTTTAAGAGCGTGCTGGCAACCGCTGGGGCGGTGATACATCCATTAACTTAACTCAAACCATAAATATATATTATAAAACGTGTTTTTGAATTTCCAGAAAAATCGAAAAACGCGCGCAGCTCATCTTCTTCCTCCATCCTTCTTTGATCCATGGATTCTTTATTTCTCAATGAAATTGAATGATGTAAACATCAAACTTGCTTGTTTTGAGCCCAAGAACACGATGGTGATGATTAATTTCATTTATTTTAAGCTTAAAACTATTAATTTTCGTATGAACACGAAGAACCCTAATTCTAAGATTTTATCATGAAATCACGTATGTGCATGGATTTAAGCAATTGATTGAGGGTTATTGCTCAGTGATAGTGCAGAAAAAAATGGCATAGCAATATTTGAACTGGGATTCTGAAATTAAAGAGTTCAAAGTTGAGCAACTTACCTCTTCAAGTGAGAATCTGATCAATTCTTAGAGTGTTTCCAGAAGTTGTTTGATGATTGCTACAACACCACTGGACCTTATGGAAGGTGCATGGATGCTTGGCTTGCTTGGAGATGGCCTGGATCAGTGTACCCAAGTCCAACTGCAGTTTGCTCAAGTTGAAACTGAATTTGATGATGGAGCTGTTACAGGTCAGCGATGAGTGCTGAGATCACTCATATGAAGTGTATGGAAGGTTTTTGAATGATTGGAAAGTGAAGAGCACGAGTGAAATGGTAATTTGGAAGTTTTGGCTCAAAATGACATCTTTAGGAAGTTGGAGGTGGTTTCTGAGTTTGGATAGTTCTTGGGCTAGCTTGAGGATTCCAACAACTTTCTAATGATGTTTAGAAAGTATTTGAAGCCTAAGATTGCTTAGAAATTGCAAGACTTGGAAGTTGCAAATTCTCCCACTTAAAAAAACTTAAAACTTGAAAAACAAGAAAGAAAGAAAGAAAGAAAGCTTGGTTTATGATGCTTTGGTGTGATTTTGAATAAAGAAGTGACATCTATTTATAGGCCAAAAGTTCTGAATGACAAGGAAAGGATTTAATTGAGGTGAGTGGAGACTCAAACCTAATTGATCACATCTTGAACAGATGAATTTTTTGATAAACCCTAATTTGGCTTGTGAGCAAACACACGATCTATCTTGTTCTAAAACTAGTGATGCAATGATGCATATGTGAATGATATGATGTGGTATCTTAGGTCAAAATTAGGATATGACACTCATGTATGCTAAATTTTCCATTTGAGAAATCAGAATTTGTGTGATTTCGTTGACTTTCAACATTCTCGAGGTTTAAAATGATGACATGGATGTCTTCAACCAATTAAACGTGACACTTGTTTTTATTTTTATTGATTTTCCAAATATGGTTCAGTTCCATTCAATAATGGCCATCATACGCACCTCGCCATTCATTGGATTTGATTACTAACGCGTTTTGACATCGATCGATGATCCATATTTTTTGATTTATTTTCTTTTATAAATTTGCTTTTATTTTCAAAATTAATAACTCTTTATTTTAATTTGAAAATATCAAATTTTTGCCAAAATTTTCTTAATGACTTATATTTTTTTCATATTTATATTTTCTATTTTACTAATTTTACTCAATTTTTGCTTTGTTTTCTGAATAGTAATTGGTTTAAAATTTTTCTAAATACTTTTTAAATTTTTAAAAAATTATAGAAGGATCCAGTGGTATTTTGGTAAATGTTGGTGACCTCATTTGATTTTTATTTTTGAATTTTCTATTTTTTATGATTCGTTTATTCCACTTGATTTATCATTTTTTTTTAAAATTGTTTCTAACTTTTAAAAAATCCAAAAAAAATTTGTCAATACTTATTGACTTTTATTTTACCTTTGATAATTTTCTTGAATTTTTATTTGGTGTTTGATACCTTTTGTATATGTCATCAATAAATTCTAATTAAATAACCATTTTAAAACTATTTTTATATATTATTTTAATTGATTTTATTTTTATTTGGATTGGTTATGATTTGGTGATATATGTACACATTTTGAGTCATAAATTTCATCAACATCAATAGAATTTGGTGTTCATGTCAAAAGACTAAATCCACAAAGATGGTTAATTGCTTTTGATGAAGTTATACCTAATGGTGATTCATCCGAGACATGGATTTCATTGTGACATTTCATTTGCCTCTTCATCGTATCCCCCTTCTACTTATCCTATTGATTGATTCTTAGTGGCCCAAATGTATGTTTGTAAGCCCAAGTATGATTAAGTGTTGAGTTATGGCCAATAGCTTTGAAAGCTCATTTTTATGAGGCTTTGGTTCTATCATCCTCCAATGAGTCTTCATCAATTTTGACCTAGGCTCAAGGCTAAAATCATCATGGATCATATCATTTGGATTTCCAAATCCATTTTTGTTTCCTTGAGTGATTCTTAGTGGCTCAGACTTTATGTTTGCAAGCCCAAGAATGATTAAATATTTATCTATGACCAATAACTTTGAAAGCCCATTGTTAGGCTTTTATTCTATTAATCTTCTAATGAGTCTTCATCAATTTTGACTTAGACTCAATGTTAAAATCATTATGGATCATTCCTCTTATCCTCTCACTATTAACATTTAACTACTAACTTATAATCATTAACGTCTAACTTCCTAACTTTACTTTTATGCCTCTTTTATTATTTGATTTATTTCAGTATTCATTTTCATGTTTATGTTTATGGAACTTTTTTTGTCCACTTGGACTTTTACTCATGCTTACACTTTTTCCTTTGTCCATTTAGACACTTTATTTTGTGCTTAAAACACTAATAAAGGACCAAACCCTGAAAATTTTTAATGAGTACTTGGACTTGGTTACTATACCCTATGCTTGAGATTGGATCTTAGACTTAGGATTAGAAACTTGACTTTGGTCAGGATTCCTCCTGTACAAATGATACTGCTCAAATTTTTCCTCAAGTCATTGGGGTTTACTACAAGGCATTGGTTTGTTTTTGTTCTTATGCAGGTGTTATTTTGAATTCAAGAAAGTTCATCTGATACATTGAAGTGTTGAAATAAAAATGAATACTTTTCTTGGTCCTTGATTGATTCAAGGCTTATTTCATTTGAGGCTTAGTATTAATCTGAGTATTATGCTTGCTTGGTTTTCAATCCAAAGGATGAGAATTCTACATTGACTTGTTTATGTCAAGTGTTGCCTTCTTATTGGTTAGACCATTCTTTTCCTTAACTTTTACTTTGTGTACATAGGATAGTCCATTCATCTCCTCATATCTTCTTTAATTTCAAAATTTTCTCCATGTCTTCAAAATTCCTCTTGTTTTTTTTCAAACTTGAATCGCTTTCATGCTAAACTTGGACTTAGCTCCATGCATTTTTAAAATTATTTCTTCTTAAATAAACGCTTAATCAATATAATAATAATTTAACATTTTTTAGAAGACTAAAAGTGCATAACCTCATTCAAACCATTTTTTCCACTTTGGCTTTTTATTTAAAACTTTCTCAAAAGATTAGACTCTTTGAACTTGTAGTGAATTAAACTACTATGCTTCTACATTATGTAGTGAAGTGAGACATTTTCCACTGGGTGTTGAGTGATGCTTTGTTGATGTTAAATCCAAGCTATATACTCCACTTTGAGATGATGCAATGTTCCTTTCTCATAATTGTAGTAGTAAGTATATTTTCACTTGATATTAGATATTTTTCTTAAAATTAACCAACGATAAACTTTTAAAAATTGAGTTGAACTACATGTCTCGATCCTCTATTGTACAAGTGAGGTGAGGCACAAAGGTTCGCAACCGCTGTAGGTGCAAAAATTATAAAAATACTTTTTCATCTCCACCATCTACTTTGTACATATTACCTTATAGCCAATACATAGATTTTCAAAGGGTTCATGGAGTATCGTAGATGTTTAGGTGCTACATTCCTTTGCATAACTAACCCTCGTACCAGATCTTTTGGTTTATTAGTTTTTGTTTTAAAACTTTTGATTTATTCGCTTTTCTCATTCCTTTGGAACAATAAAGCGGTATGCATTTCATTAGTTACGAGTTAAGTCAACCAATGACTTAGATTCAAGAATTTTACCGCTACACTTCTATCACCCAAAGTAACATATCTCTGCTTTCAAGGAATGTAACATATTATTCAAGAAATGACTAAAGGATCCCAAGTAAATTCAAGCTTCACGATTTTCCCTAATAGCAATCCAAGGTACTTAAAAGAAAGGGTTTCATTATGATAAATAAGTAAATCAACTACTAATTTTATAAAAATCATGTCTATGTTAACCCATATAATATATCTCTTAAAGAAGTTAACCAAGCCCCAAAGCCAACTTAATATCTCTTACAATCACCTTAATACTCTACAAATTTGCAAGAATAAGATCTACCACATCGAGTGTATCATATGCATCCGAATCAGAGAAAAGACCTACTTCAGAGCCTTAGAAACTAAGCCACTTAACCTTCTTCCACAAGGAGGAAAAAGAAATGGGATTTTATCTCCTTATTTCTCCTGGATTCTAATCTATTGAGTTGGAAACACTTTTATTAGCATCAAATATTACCAAGGAACACCCAAGCTCATCCAAACCCTATACTTCACATTAAATCTATTAAGTATAATAAAAATTTTAGATCCGAGTAAATCACATGCTTAAATATCCACCTTAAATATAAGACATACTTTATATTAGATCTTGTGGAATATTTCACTGAAATCAATTCTAATGATTTTGATACATATTCTATTAAACAAGGACAAAGAAAATGACGTGAGATAAATAATAAGGACAATTATTAATAAACACCCCACATACAACTAATAAGATCTTAAGTTCTTAGGATTAGAGATCCATGGGTCTATTTGTATCTTTAAGTTTACTTATTTAAAATCTAGTGCTTTAAATATGATGAAAATGTGTTTAAAATGTTCAACAAAATTGGTTTGTATTTATATGTCTAAGGTTTTGATCATAACAAAGTATTTAAAGAACACTTAGGTATATTAATATATGTTCAAATGTGTAGGCTATGTATCAAAACTTATAATCTAAACTTAGTTCTTGTAATGAATAGAATAATTGAAAGAGAAGTTAAAGATCAAGAATATGAAGGATAAAAATCTGAGAACGTAGACTCAAGACTGTAATCTAAAGAAGATAAACTTTTGAAGATCATCAAGAAAGTCAACCTCTCAAGTTCTAAGACCGAAAGACTCGACTTAAAGGAGGTCAACTTTTAGTAACCAGATGTGAAGGAAGTAAACATGTGAAGAATAACTCTATAGTTATAACTCAAGTCATTCAACGAAGGTTCAAGAAAACTCGATAAGTCATTATTTACTTATAGGTCCTTTTATCGCTTTCCGATCACGCATGTAACCAATCATTCTGTATGCATAACCGATACAAATAAATAATTCCTTTTGAAGGTGCGGTACAAATTTATTTTCAATGACATTAACTATATTGTAAACATGTTGAGAATGATTTGTTTGTTTTGGTATTTTATTGCAAATGTTACGATAAAGCAATAGTCGCCACCTACTTTTCTTTTTATCCAATAAAGGAAGGTGAAAGAATAGGAAAGACCTTCGTAGATTTTCGAAAATGGAGGCACTATGAAAGTGTTAGACTCTTTCTATCCGTAGTTATCTACTTGATTTTAGTTGCTTAGATCACTTTGAAACTTTGTTTTTGTGTTTGTGATTTGAAAGCATTTAAAAAGTAATTGAAAAGTATTTGAAAATATTTCGCTTACTTCGTGGATGATTCTCGTTGGAAATGTATAGAAAGTGTTTCGAAATATTTTGCTCGAAAGTATTTAACTTTGTAATGATTCTCATGGAATGTATACACATTGTTTTTTAAAGTAATTTTGAAAAGAAATGTGAGGTGTGAAAAGTATTTGGTTGATTGGAGCAAGCAATATAGTCTTATTTACCTACTTTATTGGTTATTTTCTTGTTATTTTCCTTCTCCTTAGAATAAGGCTATCCATACCATTAATTAGAAAATATTATCCGACGTAGGGAAAATCATCAGAGGGTCATCATGTCATCAAGGCAACATATAAGGATACCTTAAATTAGGACGATCATCACTTTCTGGAGGCAACAACCGAGGGATTAGATCATATATTCGAGGCAACATCGTGGTCATCAGGGACTGTGATTCGTGGATGATTTTTGAATCAAGGGTCTCTTGCTAATGGTACCCCTACGCTAAGGGATATGACCATTATATTCGAAGGCAATAAGAGAGGATACCCATGGGACGCAAGTGATAGAGCGTGGTCGAGTTCTCGATTTTATCTTTAAATTAGTGGTTATCTAAGATTGATTTTTATCTAGCCATACAAACCCTAGTTACTATACACCATGTAGCTTTATAGATATAAGAGAGTGAAAGTAAAGTGCGGAAAGTAAATGTCCCACGCTATTACATGGCTTCAATAACTACAATATAGAAAGGAAAGTAAATTATAGAAAAGTAAATATATGTTATTACAAAAATAACCTTACAACCTATACATCAATTTCCTAGAATTTAAATGCTAAAGTAAATAAATTGGAGAAGAAATGTCTAAGAATAGAAATAAACATCTAAACCCTAATTGTAAAAGGAAAGTGTTTTTTTTTTTAAATATTTTTTGAAATGATTTTAATTAGAAAAATAAATTAAAAGTTAATTTTAATGGTTAATTAACAATTAATTAAAATGAAAGAAAATCAAAATATTTTTTCATGTCAAAATAAAATAAATATTTTCTAACCTAATTCTCAAAATAAAATATTTTGTGATTTTGTGGTATTTTTAAAAATATTTTAAAAAGAAATTATTAACTGAGAAAAGAATTGAAAGAAAATTGAAAATAAATAAGAAAATATGAAAATGTTAGTTTTGCAAAAGGCAAAAGAATTGGGGTAGCCCTGATCGCATCGCCCTAAGGTTAAACGCACCTCCCTTGCCAATCTGAAAGCTAATCGATTGTTTGTTAGTAAATGAAATAATATATATATATATATATATATATATATATATATATATATATATATATATATATTAAAATGAAATTTAAAATATAATTAAAAACGCAAGGCGGTGTCATCGCATCGTGTCTAATTGAAATTCCCATGGACATTACCTACGCTTTTTCGTGTGTAAGCCTATACCGACACTTTGTGTGTCACTACAAACCCAAGAATTTTCAAAAATCAAAAATATGCAATAAATTTGTTAAGACCATGGATCGATCTGCTTGACTTTCGAGTATGATGGTGCCATTGGTTTCTTCTAATTTTATCTCGATTCATAAAGCCCTAATTCGAGCTTTAACCCTAACAATGGTGTATCATGTTCTCGTGACTTCAACCGATTAAACGATCCGGATAGTTTGCAAACATCACAAACACAAATATGCAATCAATTAAGTTAGATATGCATGAATCATTGAAATCGATTTTGAAAAGATATCGAGCTAATCGTGATCGTGATTTCCGGATTCTCGATGTTTTGATCGATCAGAATGGTCGGAATGGATCAAAGGATCTGTGAAGTCGCTTCAATGCTTGAAATGGTTTTGAATTAGTAACATGGTTCCTAATGCCTTGCAACTCTACATATTTTTGTGTTAGGTTAGGTTCTTGGTCGCCAATTTTCGTCCCTTTGTATCCGGAAATCTCTTCGTGTATATATAGAGGATGGAAAATAGGTCAAGAGATGGAAGAAAATATATGCTTTCAATGAGAAAATATTTGATTTGAATTGCACCAAATATTGCCTTTTTGATTCAATCTCATTCAATTTTTCCAATCTAATATATTTCTTTAAATCGACAAATATTTTCGCTTCATTGGTCTTATTCTTTCTCTCTCTTTCTTTTCAAAAATTGTAAATGAATAATTCCTAAATGCATTAATCATATCTTGATATTTTATATTTAAATTTTGATTAAAATTGATTTCAAAATGAAATAATCAAAAATAATAAAATCAAATAATGCATTAGGGCGGTAAATGATCATATGATG
>CM038794.1:283983189-284125689 GCA_021764765.1 Vicia sativa
CAAGAGCAGAGCAAGCATGGAGATCTTGGACGGAGTCTGTCCTAACTGTTCCACCACATTATAGTCACTCTTCTTGATAATCTTCAGAATTTCCTCCATTTCTTGTTTGGAGGTGTCTTCAGTAACTTCCTTTGGTACTTTTGTCCGAGCAGGATGAGTCACTGGTTCTTTCCATCTAGCTTGGGGAATGGATTGAATAGCTGGAATGCGAGCTGGAGTCGCAGTGTCTTTTGGAGGAGAGATATCTGGAGAGAAAACCCTTCCGGTTCTGGTCACCTTACTTGATCTGGTGATGTTGTCAATGGTAGCTTCAACTATAAGATCTTCAATGGTCAAAGGGTCTTGCTTGACGCCATGATAGTAAACATCATCCATAATTCCAAGGGATAGCTTTGTCGAGGAATATGGAACCGGTCTGGGAGAAGTGATGATGAGAGGTGCCACTCTAGGCACAGATCAGAGGAAATTCTTATCGTGTTAACATTATCATAGTCTTCTGGGAAATCATCACCCCATCCGGTTGCCTTAACATCTTCAATAGGAATCTTGTAGCTTTCAGGAACGGTATACTTTACCATGTAATCAAACTTTCCACTTGGCTGCCCCAAGGTATCCCATGCAGACGGTGCGTTTCATCACATCTTCGATCTTCGCTTAGACATGTCTTCACACGTACTTCACATGTGGTTTCGGAATAGTATTTCACGGTTATCCATCATGCATCGAACACGCCTTCTCAACCAAGCACAACCACCAGTGCGATGGGCACCAACGACAATTCTCTGGGCATCCTGGATTAACACCGGCTTGCAGCAAATTCTTCTTAACAATCATCAGAGGAATGGTCAAGTCATCTATGTTGAAAACGTAAGTATCCTCACCAACAACATTGGAACCTTTGTCATGTTTAGGCATAGGCGCGTTGATCACATTTGGAGTCTCAACAGGAGGATCAAACTCGATCTGCTTAGCTTCAATCATATCTTGAATCTTGTTCTTCAGAGCCCAACAATTGTCGTCGTGCCTCGGCTGTTGGAGTGGTAAGCACACTTAGCATTAGAATTATATCTCGGAGAGGAAGTGTTGACGCTCTGAGGAGGATCCTTCAAAGTAATCAGCTCTGCTTTCAACATGTGTTGCAAGGCTTGCGACAATGGCATGTTGATCTTTGTAAACTGTCTTCGTGGCGCGCTACGCATGCTGTCTCGCCGAGGTTGTGCCGATGTAGGATTGAGATCACAACCGCCCCTACAATTGAGCGGCCGGTCTTGGCTCGGCTTTTCCGACCATACACAGATTAGCTTCTTTCTTACCACCAAAAGATCTCTTCGCAGCATTTGAAGATGTCTCTACATGAATCTTCCCACTCTTGATACCACCAATACGCTCTCCTGTCAATATCACTTGAATCCGGTGAAGAGTTTCCAATCGATGATTGAAGAATGGACTCGTGTTCCCATAAACATATCAACCAACCCCTATTGGACAAGGGTGGTTGAACTCTGCCTGCTAGATCTCTCCATTTCTGAGCATATTCCTTGAACTTCTCATCACGACCCATAGACATGCTCTGTAGTTGCATGCGAGTGGGTGTCAATTCAGCATTGTACTCATATTGTCTGTAGAAAGCATCCGCTAAGTCACTCCAAGTACGGATACGGTCATTCTCTAGCTGATAATACCACTCCAATTGAGTTCCGGACAAACTCTCTTGAAAATAGTGCATCCACAACTTTCTGTCATCAGTGTGGGGGTTGATCTTCTGAACATAGGACTTCAAATGCAACTTCGGACAAGAAATGCCATCATACTTGGCAAAAGTAGGAACTTTGAACTTGGGAGGAATCACCACACCAGGAACAAGACTCAGATCATCAAAATTCAGCCCGGACATCTTCAGGTTTTCCACAACATTCAGACGGTCTTCAAGTTGCTTGTACTTGTCATCTTCATCAGAGTACTGGTCATTATCATAGTGATCTTCTCTCCTTCTCAGGCTCACGCTGACTGCCTTCTTCATTGCCCTTGACACTCCCTCCTTGACACTTCCTTCTGAGAGCTCTATCCGACTGACCACTTTAGGACCACCTTTGTAACGTCTACCCATGTTGAGAACACCAACGACCCTCTTCTTTCTGTTGATGAGCTTCTTCAGATCTTCTTGGCCTTGGACCAAGCTAGTGAACATCTCCTGGAACTGAGCATTCTGAGCCTGGAGATCTTTGACAGACTGTTCAAGAGCCATTTCTGCTAAAATAAATAGCGAGAAAATGAGAAAACCAATCTTCAATGTACCTGTTATGAGATGTTATGCCATGATATGCGATGTTTATGCAAATGCAATGCAATGTTTTCAAGGACCTTAGAGATTTAAATTTGTTAAACAAGCACGAACAAACATTTATTAGTTCTCTTTTATTCTTTTTCTTTTAAGTACAAAAGATAGTTCAAAACAATAAAAAAAGAACAAAATCCTAAAGCTCTAAGTCTCCCATGGGCGCTTCCTCTTGGTGCCGAGGTAGGCGTGATGTTTCGCTCCTCGTGAAGTAGCTTGGTCAACTCTAGCACTTTCTTCTCACTTGCATAGCACGAGCTTCAAATGTATCCCTTCTTGTTGAATCCAGATCTCTTCAAGTCTTCAAAATCGAGGGCATGTCAGGAGAACAGATAGGGTACGCCACCTATAGCAACAGTTCCATAATTACCGGTAAAACAGCGTGAATGGCATCATGAGGTTTTGAGCTCGAGCTCTCACCCATTTGAGGTAAGGTTCCCAAGGAATGGAGTTTGGTGCCCCAAAGTCTTGGTATCGCCTTCTTTACCATGCCCCAAGCGTATGAACCTTCGCGGTAATCGAGATCGTGGTTGTAGTCGAACACAATATCTTGGAGAAGCATATCATGTGGACCATCTCTTCGAGCAAAACCAAACCGACGAGAGCTAGAGAAGGGTTGTAGTAATACCTCCCTTATACCAAGGAGGGTACATTAGGGAATTCTCCACAAAGCTCAATGAATGTGAAGTCCTTTTGAGAGAAAAGATTCCAACGGATATCTGAATGAGAGAGTGACATTAGTCTTTGAGACCACTTCAACCTTTGCTCGTTCTTCAAAATTGATGGAGGAAGGTGCGAAATAAACCACCTGGAAAGTAACGGTATACAACACATGAGAGTTCCTTGTCTCTTAGTAGTACGAGTGTGGAGAGAATGTAGAATATCTCCAAGTAAAGTAGGCACAGGATTACGGGTAAGAAACAACTTGATGGCGTTGACATCTATGAATTGATCCGAGTTAGGAAATAGAACCAAACCATAGATTAGCAAGGCCACAATGTCTTCAAATGCATGGAAACTCATAACTTTGAGGAATTCTCAGGCTTTCTTAATTAAGAACTTGGCAAGTAAACCCTTAACTCCGCTTCTTGTTTCCCAATTGGCTTCAATGTTTGAGCGCTTAAGATGTAAGGCTGATGCAATGTCTTTGTACCTAGGAACCTTTTCTAGACCGGTGAAATGTAAAGCAATGGTGTTTCGGATCAAAGAACTCGAATAGGACATGCATCATATCTTCTTCAAAACACGAGATAACCAAGTCAAGTAGATAACCATGTCTTTGATGAACCGGCATGATCGGAATTCTAAAACCAATTCTTTGAGCTGAGAAGGTATACCCATGAAGTTGATTCGGATAGTCTTTCTAGAAGCCATAATCCCTACAAAACAGAGCAAAGATAAATCCCTAGGTCCTTGGAATAGTTAGAAATGATATGCAATGCGATGATGTCATGATGTCATGTTTAGCACACACAAACAATTCACACAATGAGCCTAGGTTTAAGGCTTGCAAGAGGTATAGGTGATTACCCCACCAAAAGTTTGAGTTGGTTCATCCTGTCCTATAATAGTAACCGGTTCTAGGAATCTCATATCATTGATCTTTCTCGAGGTTTATTTCAATACGACTACCAAGTGGTCGACCAAAATATCCCAAAAGTCGATCTTAATGAGCGTAGCATCGAGTATCAACCAACCTTAGTCGCACCAAAGCCGCCATCTCACTACCTTCTAATGGCCAAGATGGGTCAATTAAGGTTCTAAAAGTTTAGTTAGTGCTTGATGACACCACGAAAGCCAAATACTATCCTCAACTTGGAAATGAAGAGTATCAGACATCCAAAGTGTCACACTAACGTAGCCATCATGTTGACCGCTTCGATATACGCCTAACTCGCGACGATTTATTGCTACTTACCTAAAAGGAAACCGGATCCGGTGTAGGATCCCCACAAATATAATACCCAAGCAACCCTTAAAGATAAAGCAAGCAAATCAAATGAAGCAATAAAGTGATCTAGAAATCCCTAAGGCATTCTCTCTTTAGGTGTCTCCCAGTAGAGTCGCCACTCGTAATACGGTGAACCGACTTTGAGATTTTGTATCGCAAATGTGCGGATAGCAAGAGTCGCCACCGACTTTTCTTTTATCCAATTAAGGGAAGGTGAAAAGTACAGAAAAGACCTTCGTTAGATTTTGAGTAAGGGAGAAGGTTATGAAAAGGGAAGGTATTAGCACCCCTTTCCATCCGTAGTTATCTACGGGCTCTTAGTTGCTCTTAGATCATTTTAAAATTGTGCTTTCTGTGTGTTTGACAAAATGTTTTGAAAAGGCATTTCGCTTTGACTTTGTAATGATTCATGTAGGAATGTATACAAAGTGTTCTAAATGTTTCGCTTTGAAAAGAGTTTGAACTTTGACAAAAGTGTTAGGTGTGAAAAGTATTTTGATAGAGCAAGCAACTAAAAGTCTTATTACCTACTCAGAATTGGTCATTTTCGTGTTATTTTACGTTCCTTTAGAATAGTGCTATCCATACCATTAGTTGGTAGGTAACCCTATCATTGGATGTAAGCGGACATTCAAGGGACATCGGATGGTCATAGAAGGCAACTTGTAGGAAGTATCCTAGCACATTCAAGGACTATCATCATTTTTCGAGGCGACAATCGAGGGTCAAGATCATGTATTCGTAGGCGACATCGTGGGTCTATGATCTTTGTATCGGGACTATGATGATTTGTTTTGAGGCAACGGTGCTAGAATACCTCTACGTTCGAGGGACTTGACCATTTGTATTCGTAAAGGCAACGAGAGAGAATTACCCTAAGGGGTGCATGTGTGAAAAGAGTGTGTCAATTCAGATATTTTATCTTGGAATTATGAGTGATCTATGTCCAATTTTATCTTGCCATACACGCCTAATTACTAGCAGTTTATAGGGTGCGGAAAGTAAATTGCGGAAAGTAAAGTCCTACGCTATTACATGGCTTTGGGGCAGATACATAATTGAAAGTGCGGAAAATAAAAGTCCTAATTAAACTATTACATCCCATAGGCAATTACATAATTGAAAAGAAAAGCAATAAAAATCGTCTGAAACGGTATAACCTGTGAACTGATACAAAATCGGAATACGAGAAAATTGCATAAGAGGAAAATGTTAGTAAAAATAAGTATTTTGAATGAGAAAAGTTTTGTGTTAATAATAACATTAATATGATAAAATAATTTTTGGGATTTTTGGAGTTAATTTGATAATTAAAAACAATTAAAAGTCATTTAAATGATTAATTAGAAATTAAATTAAATATGCATGCAAAAATAATAATTTTAATATTAAAAATTAAATAAACATTTTATGATGATTATGCAAAAAATAAATATTTTTGGTGTTTTAAATGCATGATAAAAATTATTGAAGATAAATTAAATAGAATGAAAATATTAAAGAAAAGAAAATAGAAAATGTAAGAAAATATGTTAGTTTGCAAAAGGAAAACATTGGTCTTGCCAGGGATCGAATCGAGACCTTGGAGAGCATCTTTCATCCCAACGCCTTAACCACTACGTAGCGTGTTTGGTGTCATGTAATTGAAGCGAGGCGTTTTAATAATGAATCGATTTTCTGGAAATTCAAATCACGCGCGAAGAACATCGTCTTCTTCATTTGAATTTCTGGAAAGATAGCGTCGGTCTTGGTTCGACGCTACAGCCCCTGCAATTTCTAAAATCTCATACAGGTAATATAAATGAATTGTGAGTACATGAATCGATAGCAATCAACATTCTAAACACAATGGTGGTGGTCGTTTTGTCCAATTTAACCGATTTAGAGAAACCCCAAATCGGTTCAGAAAACCCTAGCAATGGCATATTTTGATTCAGGCCATGAAAATGCAATTCGATTGTCCAGATAGCTTGCAAACTTCAAACTAAACACAAATCAAACATCAAAACATGTTAAAAATGCATGATAAACAAAATTCGATTTTGAAAAATATAAGAACAAACCAAAGCTGGATTCATGATTCTTGATGTTTTGAATGATGTAAGTGCTGAATGCTTGAGAGATGTCAAGGAACATGTTTGGATGCTTAGAATTGGTTGAATCAAGTGGAACTAGGCTGCCACTTGCTTGCAACTCACGGGTTTTGAGTTTGATTAGGGTTCTTCCAAGCAATTTTTCTATTCTCTTCTTGTTGTGTAGGCATTGTATATTTATAGTGGATGGATTTAGGTGAATTCAAGAGCAAATAATGATCAATCAATGTAAAAATATTTGATTTTAATAAAATCAAATCTTCCTTTTGATCAAATTTCAATCAAATTCTTGCCAAATCTATGCAAATTTCAAAATTTGTCACCTTGTGTTACTTGGACCTCAAGCATGAGAGAAAATCAATCTTGCATTTAATTTTGATTTTATACCTTATTTTTAATTTAATTTGTATTTAAATGAATAAAATCCAAATTAAATAGAAAAATAAAACTAAAATTCGTGGCATTGGGCTTGGATGTTCCAAATTGTCTAAGGAACAAGTTTGAATGAAGAAAACTAGGCCCATTTGCAAAATTTTGGATTTTGACAAGTATCTCTCTTTGTGCACTTCTTCAAAATGCCCAACTTGTGCAAGGTGTATCTTGCTCAATTTTCCACATTTTGAGTGTTCTTGGACTTTTAGAAAGCTCTAAGAGTCCTCTAACCAACCTTTTGGTTTCATCTCAATTGGAGTTTCCATGCTCAATATATCTTCAAAACAAAAGTTGACTTTTGTTGACTTTGAAAAGGACCTCATAATGTTTTGATCCATACCTTCCAAATGAAGCATTTTTTGAACATTCTTGTGAGACATGAAGTTGTAGAGAATTGAATTTCCTTCAAAACAAGAGGTGGTGGAAATTTTTTTGAGAAAGTATGAAGAAGTTATGCTCAGTCAAAGTTTGGTTGACTTTTCACGAAAACCCTAATTTAGAAAGTTTGACTTTTGAGCAAATCTTGAGTTTTCTTGATGAATCATGATCAAACCTTGATCAAATGATGAATGTAACTTCAAAATGAGGATGTTGACCAAAAATCATGAAGTTTGTTGTATGTTGACCATAGTTGACTTTTGTCCAATACAACTGATTTTCAACCATCTGAGCAATTGTCTGAGGAAACTTGACTTGTGAGGCTTGAAACTTGACATGGAGAATCTTTGAAGCATATGAGGAGGCATGATGACCATTGGAGATGTTGGAAGTCCATCTTGATCGAGAATCACCAAACCCTAGTTTGGGTTGATTGTCTAGAGAGGGTTTGTCCGATCAACCCTTGAGGAATCCTTGAGTATGGATGTATGAAATGTCTTGAGAAGATGGAGGGCAAATTTTGGGGTATGACAAGCTACCATTTTATTCAAATACTTTTGAACCTAACAATGGTAACTGGTGGTTTTACGTGGAAACTCGCATGTAAGGTATCAAACACATTCTAATGAACACCCCTAACTCAAACAAACACATGAAAACAAATAATGCATGATTACCGAATTACTTCTAAAGAAATAACAAATTCCAGAGTAAGTTCTTGAGCACGATCTCAAAGGCCTCGCTTCGTAAGGGATGGTTTTAGCCGATATCAAGGAACACGGATGGTCAGTTTGCCTTGAAACCGACTTGGAATTTGAAATTTGATTTTCACAACTTTTGTGAAAATTTTGAGCAAAGTGAGGGTTGTTGTAAGGGCTGTGGGTTTTACCCTTGTGACGTGCAATAGGCTTGGTATTTATAGAGTGAGGAAATGAGTGCAAAGAGGAAAAAGATATGTATCAATGGAAATAAATTCTTTTCAAATAAAATCAAATCAAATTTTGAGAAAATTTGATTTTCCCCTTCCATATGCAAGCTGAATGAAATTGGCAAGTATCAGGCTATCTTGGACCTCATAAGTTTGATGAAATCCAACTTTTGAAAATATATATATATCTTTATTTTCATATTTTATACTTAATTTTGAATTAAATGGTTTTAAATCCAAAATAAATCAAATAAAATAGAAAGTGGTCATGGCAAGGCATCAATAGGTCACAAATCATATCATGATCAAGTTTTGATCATAAAATTATAGGCCCATTTGGAAAAAATTGATTTTGACAATATTCCTTTTGTGCAATCGTCTAAAATGCCTAACTTGAATTTCCTGGTGTATCTTGCTCAATCTTTCCACATTTTTTAGTTTTCGGACCTATTGATTTATCTCAATTGAGTTTCTATGTTTCATTAAATTCTAAACAAAGTTGACTTTTTTGTTGACTTTTGAAAAAGGACTCTAATGTTTCACCCATACCTTTCCAATGAAGCATTTTTTGAACATTCTTGTGAGAGAAGTTATAGAGAATTGAATTTCCTTCAAAATGAGAGGTGGTGGAAATTTTTTGAGAAAGTATGAAGGTTATGGGTCAAAGTTCAGCTTGATTTTCACCTAAAACCCTAATTTGGAAAGTTTGACTTTGTGCAAATCTTGAGTTTTCTTTGATGAATCATGATCAACCTTGATCAAATGATGAATGTAACTTCAAATGAGGATGTTGACCAAAATCATGAAGTTTGAATCGTATGTTGACCATGTGCTTGACTTTTTGTCCAATACAATCGATTTTCAACCATCCGAGTAATTATTCGAGGAAACTTGACTTGTGAGGCTTGAAACTAGCCATGGAGAATCTTGAAGCATATGAGGAGGCATGATGAACATTTAGAGATGAAGTCCATCTTGATTTGAGAAATCAAAACCCTCATTGGTCGATTGTTTAGAGTAGGTTTAACTGATCAACCTTCGAGGAATCCTTTGAGTATGGATGTATGAAATGTCTTGAGAAGTAGGAGGGCAAATTGGGTATGACAACCGCCTCGCTCAATCTTCTTGTATTAGAAGGGTTAGATTGGCATGGTCGCCGTGACCTGGAGGTAGAAGATGATTGAACACTCGAGTACACCAAAATTTGCACCCTACCGGTGACGCGAATGGGCTTATAGATACCATTTGGAGAAGGTGAAGACTTCATTGGGGAATGAGTCATACGCTAGACTCAATATTGTTGTCTCATAGAGAACTGCCTGAGATGGGCCAGATGCCATCTAGAAGGATCGATGTCAGTAGTGAGCCGTGACGCTTTAGCTCAGAGACGCTTCGAAGTGAAAGGAGCATGGAGATGGGCTATGATGCCATCCGAGGAGTCGTGACGTTAGACTTCGTGCTCATCTTTGAATGAATTTATTGGTTTGTATTGGTTTTAACCAAATATGCGCAGATTCTCGAAAGTGGAGAAATGTTGACAAGTAGTCGCATATTTAATATGCCATCCAAGGCAACCGAGTCGTACGCTAGATCAGAGTTGTCAAATGATAATAAGAGAGAGTCAACAAATCTTCATCTTGATTATTCCGAGGGATATAGTTGGTAAATGTGGATAGCTTCTGGCAGGCTTCTCGTATTGATCCAATGCCTCGCATCGGAGGATAACTTGTGATCGTTTCGTATAGTTTTCTTCAGTTCGCCGTATTAATTCGGATCATTGTCGAGGACAACTAGGCGGTCGTTCAGATAGTTTTTCCGCTCGCTTCGCATATCTCGACCAGTTGTTTGAGACAACTAGGCGATCGCTCGTATAGTTTTCCGTCCGGCTTCGGGCATTAATCCCGACCTGCTTGTTTTTAGAAATGATTTTCAATTGCTTTGGAAAAACAAGAGAAACTTTGATAGAAAATCGTTAGTCTATGATGATACATTATCATGTATGAATGACATATGCACAAATTATGACTTTTACAGTAATGTATGAATGATAGATATTGTGGTATTTCGAAACATATACATCTTCGAGGAAGATGGGATGTTCTGCTGGAGATTTTACTTCCGCTGGGGATAAAACGGATTGGAAACCCGAGAAGAAAGATAACTCGATTCGATGCACTATTCTACCAAGTTTGAGTTAGATATCACCGAGATGGTAGAGACCGAGAAACACGTCACGAGGATCTTGTGCATAGACCTCGCTGGGGAAAATATTAGGAGGCGCTTCATCGGGAATCTTATGCCGTAGATCCCACTGGAGAGCATTTGATAGTCATTGAGACCCCAAGAAGGATCTCGAGCCCGTTGGAATCTCTCGACCGAATAAAAGATAGGTTTCTCCGATGCATTATCTACCAAGTTTTGAGTCCGGATATTGCCGCTGTTTGGGAGGTGATGATTGCCGAGATACTTTTGGGGATACTGGCTGTGATGAATCGTTATCGCTTGAAATCATTGTCACATGGTTTAGTTGAGTGGAATCATCGCCGGACTAACGCTTACTCCTACCGAAGGTTTGTTGTGAGGATAATTGCCATACCCCAAAATTTTCCCTCCATCTTCTCAAGATATTCCATACATCCATGCTCAAGGATTCTTCAAGGGTTGATCGACAAACCTCTCCTAGACAATCAACCCAAACTAGGTTTGGTATTTCTCGTATCAAGATGGACTTCCAACATCTCCAATGGTCTTCATGCCTCCTCATATGCTTCAAAGATTTCCATGACCAGCCTAAGCCTCACAAGTCAAGTTTCCTCGCATAATTGCTCGATGGTTGAAAATCAATCAGATTGACAAAAGTCAACTCGTGGTCAACATACACCAAACTTCATAATTTTGGTCAACATCCTCATTTTGAAGTTACATTCATCATTTGATCAAGGGTTGATCATGATTCATCAAGAAAACTCAAGATTTGCTCAAAAGTCAAACTTTCTAAATTAGGGTTCTCGTTGAAAAGTCAACCAAACTTTGACTAAGCATAACTTCTCATACTTTCGTAAATTTTTCCACCACCTCTTGTTTTGAAGGAAATTAAATTATCTACAACTTCGGTCTCACAAGAATGTTCAAAAATGCTTCATTTGGAAGGTATGGATCAAAACATTACAGTCCTTTTCAAAGTCAAACAAAAGTCAACATTTTGTTTTGAAGATATATTGAGCATGGAAACTCCAATTGAGATGAAACCAAAGAGGTTGGAGAGGACTTAGAGCTTTCCAAAAGTCCAAGAAAACTCAAAAATGTGGAAAATTGAGCAAGATACACTATCGTAAGTTGGGCAATTTTGGACAATTGTACAAAAGGAGATATTGGTCAAAATGCAAAATTTTCCAAATGGGACTATAATCTTTTGATCCAAACTTGTTCATGACATTATTTGGACTCATAAATGCTTTGCCATGGTAATTTTCTATTTTATTAATTTATTTTTGAATTTTAAACCATTTAATTCAAAATTAAATTGTATAAAATATGAAAATAAGATATTTTTTCAAGGAGAGTGATTATATATCATGCTTGGGGTCCAAGGAAGCCAAAATACATACCAATTTCGTGGCATGATCATTCATTTAAGAGAAAATCAAATTTCTTTCAAAATTTGATTTTATTTGAAAATCATTCAATGCATCAAAACCAAATTTTGCCTTTGTTTTTCTCTCCTTCACTCTATAAATAGCCAAAGAATATGTACAAGAAGGACACGAAACCCTCCTTACAACAACCAAAACTTTGCCAAAATTTTTCAAGGATTCTCAAAATCGATTTTGATTTTCAAAGCTTTTCAAGGCAAACAAACCATCCAATATTGTTCTGAGGTTCTCAAAGTAAGCAAAAGCAACCTTTACTCAAGTAAAACCACCTGTAATCGTGCCTTCACATATGCTTCTCCGATTTGGTATTTTTCTCAATTTTGGTTTTTGATTCATGTATTTAACTATTTTTGTTTGCATATTTGAACTCGTGACATCCATTAGAGTGTATTTGAATCATTACATGAGCTAACGCCTGTAATACCAATTGCCATTGTTAGGTTTAAAGAACGGTTTGAACCGAACCAATCGCTATGTGCATTTTCAATCGAAACTTCATCACCATCGTGTTCGCAGCCTCGATTTAGGGGGTAGGATACTTTTTTCCTTTTTATTTTCATTTTTGAAAGTTTGGATTTTGGTCATTTGAGAAGACTTAATGAGTTGGCTGCTGGACTAAGGTGGAATCAAGCAGGCTTATGCGTGCTTTCTCGCTTCCATGATTCGTCTATTCAAAAATGATGGGGTCACACGTGGTCGATTTCGCTTGAAACAGTATCCTCGACGCTGGCCATCACTATATTCAATTGATTTTGTTTTTTTCAACACTGATGACACTTGGCCTAGTGGTTAAGGTAACGCAGATACTCCTCTGTGTCCCCCGCCGAACCATGCCAGACTGGCTTTTGTTTTTTCACAATCTCAACTTTTTTCAATTTTTTATATTTTTCTTATTTTTAATATTTTGCATTCATTTTAATTTTATTTCAATAATTTTATCATGCATTTAAAACATCAAAATTTTTTATTTTTTTTTTTATGTTATTTTAAATGTTTATTTAATTTATAAAACTAAAAATATTGTTTTGCATGTATTTTTTTTTTTATTTCTAATTTATCATTTAAATCACTTTTAATTAGTTTTTAATTATTAAATAATTCCAAAAATCCCAAAAATTATTTTTAGTATATTAATGTTATTTTCGCATGAAATATTTTTCTCATTAAAAACTATTATTTTGCTAACATTTTTCTTTGTTCGATTTCTTTGAATTTCCGATTTTTCACAGTTATCTCTGCTTTCGACGATTTCTTTTTTACTGCTTTTTTCCAATAATGTAATTGCTCATGGATGTAATAGCTTAATTAGGGTTTTATTTTCCGACGCTTAAATTATGTATCTGCCTCTAAAGCCATGTAATAGCGTGAGACATTTATCTTTCCGCACTTTACTTTCCAAGTAATTTACTTTCTCATTCTATAAACTGCTAGTAATTAGGCGGTATGGCAAGACTAAAACTGAACATAGCTCACTCTAATTTTCAAGATAACATGAATCTGAATCAACACACTTTTTTCACACATGCACCCTTAGGTACTTTCTCGTTGCCTTTTACGAATTCAAATGGTCAAGTCCTCGAACGTAGAGGGTATTCTAGCACCGCTGTTTCAAAACAAATCATCATAGTCCCTTCGATACAAAGATCATAAGACCCACGATGTCGCCTACGAATACATGATCTTGACCTCGATTGTCGCCAAAAATGATGATAGTCCCTTCAATGTGCTAGGATACTTCCTACAAGTTGCTTTCTATGACCATCCGATGTCCCTTCTAATGTCCCGCCATATCCAACAAATAGAGTTACCTACCAACTAATGGTATGGATAGCGCTATTTTAAAGGAACGAAATAATACGAAAACGACCAATTCTCGAGTAGGTAATAAGACTTTTAGTTGCTTGCTCTATCAAAAATTTTTTACACCTCACACTTTTGTCAAAGTTCAAATTTTTCAAAACAAACATTTCCAACACTTTTTGTGCATATTTTGACGTGGAATATAAAGTTAAATGTTCAAACGTAGTGACATGGTGAATTTTTAGTACCAAAGTTTGTGATAATACGGATGTGGTGCATACCTTTTTTTCATAACCTTTTTCTTACTTTAATCTAACGAAGGTATTTTTTTCTATTCTTTTACTGATAAAAGAAAAGCGGTGGTGGCGTATTGGTTCGATTATACAAAATGGCATTGTCAAGGTTAAGTGGGGATCATGCGTTTTGGAAAATGTTTTGGTGATTTTATCATCATCTCAATTTCGAGTTGTAGGGATAATGGCGTTTGCCGCATGCTTAGAAGAAATTGTCGGATGCATATAATCATTGCAAACGCTGGATTATGCAAACAAATACAGTAAAATTGTAAAGAAAGAATGATGAGATGAATGTATGGCGGCGGTGGCGGTTTGTTAAACGAAAAGTAAAATATGCGGAAATAATTGCGAAAGTTTCAACTATGCGTAGTATATTTAAATTATTTTGGCTTTTTGGCGCGGGGTGAGTAATTGATGGCGGAATGGGAGCGATAGTAATGGGTAGGGTGATTCGGATGGTATATAAGCGATGCGTAAATGGATTGCTTTTTGGTTACGATATTTTTTTTGTTTTGACGGCGGTGTACATGTTTTGTATATATTTTACTGTTTTAAATTTGTATGCTTTTTTGTTTAGTATTAGCGGTGGACGGTGTTAAGGTGGGATGTTTTTACGGTTTGGTGGTGGTATGTAGTTTGGGGCATGTTGACGCGGTTTATTGGTGGGAGTTTGTTTCGGGATTGGTGTGGAAGAATGATGCGGATGTTAGATCACCAACTTGGTAGACGGTGCGGATATACATTGGCTTTGATAGATTTTGCCGGTGGATGGATGAAGCGTTATCAATCACGCCATTGCTGGGCGGCGATTTGACGGCCGTCGTTTTCGCCTTTTCGAGGGACGCGTAGGGTGGTTTTTGGCGGTGGATGGCGGCGGCCGTATAAGAGAGAAGGGGGTGCCCTTGTTGATGTTTTACTGTAGTGCGATACCGTGAAGAGTATGGTAACATTTTGCGCAATTTTGTAAGTCATGGTTTTATAATTTTTGATGTTTTTGTTGGCGTTTACGCATTGGCCAGGGCGGCGGGAGAAGAGTTGTGATGTTTGATTTGAACTGTGGTGGTGTTTTGATTCGTTTTATTGTTGATATTAGAGGCCGTGGTTCGGTGATAAGTGGATTGCAGGCGGCATATAAGATATGTGATGAATTGAGCTACGACATTTTTGGTGGGCTTGAACAAGCGTAAGCGTTACTTACGGTAAAGAAGTCTGCTATAAGGGTGAAATGTTCGTTTGCGGTTGGGTTTAATTATGTTAATGTCCACATGTAAAAGGGCGAGCGTTAGAATATTTAGGTATTGGAGGGCGGTATTTTTGTTTATATATTCGGATGTGACAAGATCGAGTGGCGGTGATAATGGCTTTTGGTGGATTAATAGTAGCGGTTTTCGATTTTTAGTACGTATGTATTACCGAGGAGGGTATCAAAGCGCTTCTGTACTCTTCGGCGATATGTTTCATGTTTTGTTATAGCGAGGGTTACCGGTGATGGCGCTTGTATAAGATGTTGCGGTGAGAAAGAATGGATGTAAATTTTCAAGAATTTTATATTGGCGATGTTTGTGCGGGATATTTTGTATTTTTTACGTTGTAGGCTGTTTTTTTGTGTTCATAATATGCTGTTTGGTCAAATTTTTCAATGATGATTCGGGAGTTTTGTTTTATTTACGGAACATAGATGGCGGCGGTGAAAGTAATGCGCGTTGCACGATTTTTCGTGGAATGGATAGTGATCTTTTCGGGTGGGGGACAAACTAAAACATGTTATACGGCGGAGATTGGATGTTGTATTCTACGCTTTTAATTGGCTGATGGCTAAAGCGTTCTCCATACACTTGCAAGAATGGATTTTAAGTTGGCAGCGGCACGGCGATGATGCTGGAGCGGCAACCATGCGTTTGTACCGGAACATATCGCGTGAAAGGCGGTGTTCGGCTGCGTGTAGGGATGTGGGGCGATGGCGCGCAATGGTGCGTTTAGGTGTTTTGGCTAAAGACTATGGTTTATCGGGATTTTTGTTTGTGTTTTTCGTTTTTCGTTTTTTCATAATGGTATTAAAATATTTTTATTCCGGAAATACCTATAGATATAGTTCATTTATGTTGATGAGTTAAATGACGGGCATGGCATTTTGATGAAGTGTATTGTATGTTTGGTTTGCTGTGATTATGCCATTTTGTTTTTTTGGAGAGAGTTGCTTTCAAATATGTATATATTTATATAAATAACAAGGTAGTGCGTAGTTAACATATATTGTTTAGCGGCAGTTGTTAAATGCTGTGGAAGGTGAGTATTTTGTTTTCATGTTGTAACGGCAAGGTGTGGTACAGTGGCTGTATGGTGGTGCCGGGGCGGCATATTGATGGTTTGCTGGCATATGAGTAAGAGGTTTTTCGGCGCGGCCGGGATAGGGAGGATTATGTGTCTTTGATTGTTGCGTGATTCGGTAATCGCTGTCTTTTGGCCATGGATTTTTTGGTACTGAAGATTGGCCACAAGTAGCGTTAGGTGTAAATGAATTGCAATTCAATTTCGAAATTTCGGCTTTTCGGTGGCGGAGTTGAATATTTTAATGGATGGTTAAATTTTTGCTACGCCGTAATGGCTATAAAATTAGAAAGTTTACCGGAAATTATGTATTGTTGGGATAAGTTTAGTTTATATTAATTACAAAACAATTTCGTGATGATTGGTGATGTTTTTGCAGGATTGAATATGTTACGATGACTTTGTTTTTGGATGAATTGCGTTATGAAATAATTATAGTATTATAGTGGTACCTGTTTTCGGGCCTAAATGTATAATTTTTAGAAAGTAGTGCTCAATCAGGGTAACGAAGTAGTCTTTCAATGTTCGGAGCTATTTTGATTCGACAAATTGAGAAATTATCTATGAAGGAGAAAATTTTAAAGTGAAAAGTGTTGTTTACTGTAATATCACACATGTAGGAAGTGGAAATCGCTGGACTTCGTTGGTTCAAATCTTCGTAATCCACAATATTCGTATTTTTACTATCCTTTAGGTACGTGTACCACATTTGCAACCCCATCATGATAAGAAGTACAAATGTAAGAAACTTAAGTGAATCGTTTATAATTGCTTTTGATTTTCTCGATATCTCAGACGATGCGACAATTTTCTCTTTTACCGAGAAACTTCTTTTTGTTTGTAATTTGTACTACAATATTAATGTTCAAATTTAGTATGTTCTTTATGCTTATCAAGCAAAATTCCTAATATAGTCTCAGAGTATCTCGAACCAAATTCCTTCGACATCGTTTTCAAGACTGCCTTATTCTTTTGGATTTTTCTTTCACAAGCATTTCCAAATTAAACCTCAATCGGTTTTTCGTGGTGGTTGATAACTCGCTGTTTTTGTTAGCAATTGATGTTCTCCTCTAGTACTTCACAATTTTCCTCACTTTCGCTTTGCTTGTAGATCGGATTATCAAGTCATATTTAGTAATAGCATAGTCATATATTGCCCAGGATTCAGTGATTCTACAGTTATACGTGGGTGTGTGTAAGAAACACATAGCTAAGGTGGTGATAAAGTAAAAGAAAGCAACAATTAATGCAAAAGTCCAACGATTTTATCAATGAAAATATGTAAAATGAGGTGACAATAACCCTCACAACGAGCCATGATGCCCCGGCAAGGCATTAGGCTTTAGGAGTTTATTGTTCAAAACGCAAAATACGAAAAGCAAACAAAAACAAGAGCAATTACTCGCTCTAAAGGAGATTGGTATGACGCCTCGGCCTTTCCAATCACGAGTCCATTGTTCCGAGTTGGGAAGATTTACTTGCAGATGTCAAGTCGTTGTCGTCAGTTTCTATAGCATGGATTCCACCGTCGATGCGAAAGGAAGCGGGCCAAGACGCTCACTACGATCATCTTCTTCGACCTTGATGGTAAAGCCTAAACCGCCTTGCTCTATTTAAAAGGAAGATCGTGAGTCAGTTCCCCAAATAGTACTACCTCTTCTTCAATGTAGCCTCTAACATCCTTCCAACGAGGGCCATCCTAGGCGTAACTCTAGTAATCTCGGAGTGACGGGGACTCAAATTGCATGGCTCGGGGTTGTTTCAAAAGCTTTGACAAGGGAGTCTCAAGAATCACCCTCCACCTCGAGGTATCGAAATGACTGTGAGATGATCGACTATATACTCTTCTTCACCACATACTGTGAACAACTCCCCTTCACTGCATTTAACCATGGTAGAAGTAATAAAGGCTCTATGTATCCAAGGGCCCAAGTTAGGCAGAGTTAGTCGGATTGATGTCCATGACAAATAGTGGAATCGTAAAGTCCGAACTTACTCTTTAATAAAAATAAGCTCTCCAAGTAATCGTTTGCTTAGAACCATCAAAGCTCCTCACAATCATATCATCGGGCTTCGGGACTAAATTTCTAACATCAAGTCGATCTAAAAGCAAATGAAGGATATATTCAGATAATGGAACCAACTATGTAGGAATATGGACATTCTATCTTAACATAAGAAGTATCAAGGTATCATGAGAATTTTATGCCTCAAGAAAATGTCAACAATCAACCCAATACTAGAGCCAACTCCAACTACAAGTAAAAAGTATTTCAGATTTTGCAAAGAGCTTCATAATCATTGCAGATGGCAACCATCAAGAATATTCCATGCTCGAGTTTGAATCTCAAGTTGGTTTATGGATTCAGGTGCACACATCACTTAACTTATATGTCATCTTTTACACAAAACAATCGTGATAGAGGACCTAATAAAGTATGTGTTGGCAATGGACAAACCTTGACATTCAATCTGCTAGACCTATTCAATTCCACCTTGTGGGCTAGTTCTGACTATAAATTAATTTGCCAATGTGTTTCAAGTCCCGCTCCATCACTCGGAGTCTATTGTCAATTTCAAAGTTTTCTAGTGATAATAATGTTATGTTTAAATTTTTTTCTAATAAATGATGCATTATATCTTATGCTTCTAAACAAGTGATTGTTGAAGGAGTTCTTATGAGTGTGGTCTATATTTCCTAATTGTCCTTGGAACTTAGCAAGCCTTAAAAGTTAATAAACCCTCATGAATCCCTCCGTATTCATAGCTATTTTGCCTCTAATTTTTTGTTCATAAGACAATTTATAATAATACTTATATATTAGTACACTTTGGCATTAAACTCCACAAATTTTTGATTATGTTGATCATGTTCTAAAACTTTGTAATATTTATGGTTTTAATAAACAACGCATTCCTTTTGTACCTCTACAATTTGGTGCACATAGACTTCATGCTCGATTTACTACTACTATTTATAATAGTGCTTTGATATGGTTTATACTAACATATTGGGCCCTTTCACTACTCTCTAAATTTGCTATAGATACTATATTGCCTTTGTTGATGGACATTCAGTACACTTGGCTATTGTAACACGGTGGAAGAACCGACTTGTTTGTTTTGTGTTTATTGCAAATGTTGGTATAGAAAAGAGTCGCCACCGATATTTCTTTTTATCCAATTAAGGGAAGGTAAAAGAACAGAAAATACCTTCATTAGTTTCCGAGTAAGGAGGTGGTTATGAAAAGGAATGTGTTAGCACCCTTTTCATCCGTAATTATCTATGGATCTTTAATTGCTTAGCCTCACTTTAATTATTTTGTGTGTGTGTTTGAAAAGATTTTTGTATTTCTGCTTTTACTGTAATGATCCACGGAATGTATAATAAGTGTTTGGAAATGTTTTTTTTGTTTTGAAAAGGAAACTTTGTAATGATTCACGCTGAATGTATACAAAGTGCTTGAAAATGTTTTGAAAGTGTAGGTGAAATGATTTTTGATTGAGCAAGAAAAGAGACTTATTACCCACTTAATAAATATTTCGTGATGTTTTGCTTTCCTTTAGAATAACGTTATCCATACCATTAGTTGGCAAGTAACCCTATCCGTTGGATGTAAAAGGGACATTCAAGGGACATCGGATGGTCATAGTATGGCAACTTAGGATATCCTAGCATATTCGTAGGGACGATCATCACTTTCGTAGGGCAACAACCGAGGACGACTGATATATCGTAGGAAACATCGAGGGACTATGATCATTGTATCAAGGACTATGATGATATATTGGTAAGCGTCTTAGCTAAGATATCCCACGCTCGAGGGATTTGACCATTATTCGTAAGGCAACGAGAGAGGATAACCCTGGGGCATGTGTGAAAGAGTGTGTTACATTCAGGTATTTATCTTATGATTTAGTGATCTATGTTGATTTCTATCTTGCCACACTAGTTACCAGCAGCTTAATAAAATAAATTGAGGAAATATAAAGGTTCTAACGCTATTACATGGCTTTGGGGTGATACATAATAGAGGTGCAGAAAGTAAACGGAAATGTAAATCTACGCTTATTACATGAAAATAAACTTGCAACCTATAAATAGCGTAAGAGAAACTACATCCTAGTATTTTTGGTGTTTTAAATATTAGTGTTTATGAGAGAAAACCTAACTCTAATTGATTTTAATTAATTAAAAAATGAATATTAACCTAAATTAAACTAATTAAGTTAATTAAAAATTATTTGTGAAATTACCTAATTAATTAATTAATTATTTAACCTAATTACTAATTAAATTAATTAATTAATTAAAAGGGAAATAAGAAAAAAGTAGAAATAATAATAAACCAATGTCAAAGCTTTCCCAGGCGCCTTAAGCCGTGCCTTTGTCGAGTGGCGCCTGGGCATCCAGAACTCTTGGGCATCCGAACCGGAGTTCCTCGCGAGCGTGTCCGTGTCGGAGCTTCAGATCCGAAAGGGTCCGTGTCGGGCTTCAAGATTCATCGTTGATGTCGTGTCGGAGCTGGGGAATCAGCCGGAAAGCGGGTCTAGAAGCCGGGTTTTGAGATTCGATTTAGATGCCTTGTCGGAGCTTTCGGGACTCTATTATTCAAGGATCCAGTCGGAGCTGGACGGTTGTCTTCCTCCGGGATCCGAACCGGAGCTTCAATGTGCTTCGAGGGAGTTCCGTGTTGGAACTTCGGGTTGAAACCAAAACGCCAAGGGATCGCCTTTCCATTTGAATTTTGCACCTATGCCAACGGATTTGTCGCATCCTTGCCTACGGATTTTGGTTCGTAGCTATAGTACCGCAATCAAAAACTTGACAAATACCAAAATAAATTATATATGAGACCGGGTCGATTGAATTGATCCACCAACATGACTCATGCCCTTAGTTTGGTCTAATTTTGGCTAAAATAGAACCCCAATTTGAAGGTCCAAACCCTAGCAATGGCGTATCCTGTTCCTCGCATCTAAACTTGAATCAAACTATCCAAAAAGCATCGAAACATCAATACAAACACAAATATATGATCAAATTTAATTACAAGCATGTATGTATGAAATCGAAATTGAAAATATGCATGGAAACCGAAACGGTGATTTTACGATTCGTGAGCTTTTACGTGTTGCGGTCTAAAACGACTCGTAGGAGCACCGAAGCCGTTTTGAATGCTTCGAATGGCTGGATCGAAGCAAAACTTTGGCTGCAAGTTGCTTGAAACACACGTTTTGTGGAATTTTTTGTGGTTCTCGAGGCAAAATTCGCCCCGCATCCGAAAATCGGTGTATATATACTAGATGGATTAGGTCTTGAATCATGAAGGAATTATATGTCAATCAATGAGAAAATATTTGATTTGTGATGAAACCAAATGAAATTGTATGTCATGTATTCTGATGTCTAATGGAATGTTAAGACATCCGATCCGACATTGCGTCGAACAGAATGGGTTGTACTTTTAAATTGCTCTACAATGCATAATGAACTATCATACCGTAACCCGTAACACCATTGATAAGTGCGTGTTCCGACGATTTGAAGTTCGTAATAGCTTAAGGTTAATTATACAAACCGATGTCATGATGAATGCTATGACATCAAACAAATAACCAATGCAAAGTAAATAACACAGTAATTGTTCACCCAGCTTCGGTTCAACCAACCTACATCCGAGGCTTCAAGCCGTGGATAAAGTTCACTATTAGCGTGATTAATTAAAGACCCTACCCAACACCGCTGGGATGCCTTCCTCACTTAATCACTACCCAATGACACTTTTACCTAAGTCCTACTTAGATATGAGTTCCTACTACCTCCTCAATCACACCCGTGGTGATTACTTTCCACAAGATATAAACTCGCTCGTAAGATACACTTTTACACACAACTTGATCATGCTTAAAAGCTTCAATCATACAATACATACATCCTCTAACCTGCTGTGTTGAAGGAGTATGGTGACCATCCCATGTTCCGGTGGTTCACAACAACAAACTAGCCCTAATGATTACATCTTTACAATACACGGCTTGCTTACAATTAGGTTACAATACTTTTATTTATAACCCTTTTACCCAACTGGATTTGGGCTTCATGTGATGTGAAAGCAGCCTTCAACAACTCGTAAAATAAGGTAAAACTCGCTACAAGTTAGTTCTTCAATCGAGCTTTTCTCCTTATCCTTAGCTTCTCGATTGAATCTTCTAGGCTCCACATATGCCTTCAATTTCGCCACTTGTTATGCATTCTATTTGGTGAATATTCGCATAACTTTAGAAATGTAATTGCACTGCATTTGATAGTTCAAGAGTTTGATGTCTGATATGATGTTATGACATCTCTGTGACATGTTGTTCCGTATGTTGAATTAAATCAACACAACATGTTTAGGCATTTACAATAGGATTTTCGTGTTGTTCCTATTGTATATTACCTTACATTATTGTTGTTTATTATTTGTTTTACAAGAAACGAGCCAATCCTAAATAAGGGCACTTACAATCTCCCTTTGGCAAATTTTTTATAAAACAAATAAACATCACAATTGTGAGATTACAACAATAATTAAAAAACAAGTTTAGTGTTCATGATACCATTGTAGGATGTCTTGACATTGATCTTGACATCTTGTTGTAACCAACACTAAACATCCAGACCTCACGAACCATTTCTTGTCATCGAGGTGGAGAAAGAGGTCCATGGAGATAAACTACACATGTGTCACAACTGTTCTAACTCGTATCATAAGTCACAAAAATTCATGATTTGAATTTTCTCGCCGAATTTGTGACATGATAATTGTGATCATAACTTTGTGTAGTCATGAGTAAGGACAATGACAACAAGAAGAAGACTAAAGCCTCACAAAACCAGATCCAAGAACAATTTTCCTGCATCCGCATAAACCCCATGATGGTCAGTGAGAGAAGAATGTGTGACGGAGTTTATATAGGAGATAAGTGTTCAAGAAGATGGCATTAATAAATCCTGGTCAGGATAGTCATATAAATTGCTGAATGCCTTTAATATCTCCAGTTGTTTCAAATACATGAACCAATCCTAAAACATGCACAAATTTTCTAAGCATACTATCGAACAAATTTAGCTTTCGACCATTTGAAGGTCAAGATTTATTCTTATGGGAAATGAATGCCAAATATAGCCTCAGATATCCACAGCCCACGTGGTTAAGTCATTTTCCACGATTCTTTGATTCTCTCAAGGGTGCAATGTCTTCAAGAATGTCATGACATTCAGATAGACATTACCTTACTTTCAACAAAGAAATTTTCATTTTCTTCTCACATCCGCATAAAGAGAAGGACATCTAGTAGCAAGAGACTAGTATCAATAAGCATGGTCATCAATCATGCTTTCGAAAGGCCGAGAACCAACACAATTACTTTCTTCCTTTCCGACAGCAAAAGAAGGAAGGAAGGAATAAACCAAAGACCTAAACCGCTTCACAAGACAACACGTATTAGCTCAAATACACAAGATTTAGATGCCACTTCTATTTCTTTGTAGTAAAAGAAACCCCTTGAATATATAAATAATTTATCGATCTTAATTGATTACTTTTTTCCGATCTTCCATTCAAGTAGTTGCTAGTACTAGTGAAGTCTTTTTAGCATCATAGTTTGGATTTGCCGTACATTATTATAAGATTTAATTACAATTGTTTAAAAGAATCAAATCGCCATGATGATTCTTTCAGAAGATTTTCTTCTTAAGGCAGTGGAGCTTTCGATGTTGAGACATTCACTTCAATGTTATTATATTAACATAAACATCAGATATCCATGTCCTCTTTGATTTGATGTTTAACAATTTTCTTCGATATACAAAGTCTCCCTTGTATATTGTCATTATGGAAAGTAAAACATATGACCTCCTTTGTTATGGACAATCAAAACCATTGTGGAAAACAATTAACCACTATCTCGAGGTGATAATCACCTTGAATTAAGATAACAAAGACATCTAAGAAAATATGTCTTTGTATTTCCACAAATTTTGACATGACTGGATGGTTGTAAGTCATGTAACCATAGTCTAAACCAACCTCCAACCTTCTTAGTGTGCATACAAGCTTTACTAAGATTCATTTTGGATCGTATGATTATCCCTTAATCAAACGTTGATCATATCATCCTTCGCATACATTTACTAGTAGTTGCGATACTAGTAAATACTAAAAAAAAAGGTAGTTATGCATTGTTGAGTATACTACTAAAACACAAGTAGAATCTTCTTATTCTAAACCAAAGATAGAACTGCCACGAATGAGGCGTTTGAATATTAAGATTCATAGTCCCAAGTCTCCATAGACTTCTAACAATAATAATGTTATTCGGGACATCGTAACCTATCTGCTGGTTCAAGTTGACAATGTTTATTTATCATTCATGCTCTTTTATATTCCTCATATGAAAGACATGATCTTCATCTTCAAAGAATAAACTCACTGTAATACCCTAGAGAAATAAACTTACCATGCTCTTTGCATGCATGCATATCATAAACACTTAGTCTCCCATCAAAGTGTTTGTGTATATCTTTATGTAAGATCCTAATAAATACTTAGTCTCCGTCAAAGTATTCATTAATGGTTAGATTATGCCACCTTCTCAAGGTAGGATAATTGATCTAACAATCTTCCGCTCCATTGAAGAATTACGATCCTTACAAACTTTTTTCAAGAAATAACTTATTTTGGAGATGATTTGGCATGTATTGGCGATGATATTTTTATTTTTGTGAATGTCCATAGTAATTCAAGCACACTTTCATGTAGGAATACATACAAATAAATACAGCATTCGGATGTAACATTTGTACCTTTTTGTTTGCTACTACCCTTGATAAGATGGTAGGTTATTCTTGACATACCTTGACAAGTGTATACCTAATGTTCTTATGTGAGGACACCACATAATTGAACTCAAGTAGGAAGAGGAACTTCTCATGAAAGAGTCAGAACCATGATCTTTGATAATAACTCCTCCTTGCTTCACGCCAACAAGATCATCCTAGGTAAATGGATGACTTTTCAAGGTGCGTACACCAACTATTGACATTGGTTGAAACAATTCCAATGCCAAAACATTCCATGGATGATTTTCATCGTAATGGTGATCCATGCTCATATAGACTTGACGAGATACAAGCCTATATTCTTTGATGAGTCATCACTAGACAAATAGATAACAGATAATACCGATGTCAAGATATGTGTTTGTGTCGGACGATTGGAATGGGGAATCATGGTTCTCCATGGAGATGTGCCAATCATGGTTGTCCTATTTTCTTGGAGACCATGATCATTGAAAATCAAGCATATTATGAGTGATTGATTGAGATATATCTATGAAAGTTATCCATCATCCCTCTTTATGGACACATTGTTTCTTCACTTCGATACATAGAAAGCACTCATTGAATTTGCCACAGTTCCATTAAGAAATTAGTTTGTTTGCTACACAAGTTTCGATTTGTCACTTGTACTAGAAGAATGCTTTTAGATTTTCCGCTCTTTCAAAATTGTGTCTTCAATAGTTGTGATGTTGTACATCCTTTTCATCACATACTTTAAACTCTTGATAATTTCCACATATTTATCACATAAATATTCAGCTCCCATCCGTTATTCGCTTTTATCTACTCACACTTAGATGATCCCCGATCGATTCTTCACACTTACCAAGCATATTTATAAGACACAAAGATGATGTTCCAACATTAGATAGATATCATCCATCACTTGTGGGGCAGGGTATTTAAATAATACATTGAGCTACCATTATACTCCCTTAAGGGTCGAAATAAACCGAATGAGTAGATAACCCGCTGATCGTGTCCGATCAACTAATACAAAGATGTCTCCTCTTCCAGATCGAGTAGGTCCCAAACATATGTACTCACACTACATGTGTTTAGCACCCGTAACATCTGCTCTTCAAATGGAAATCGATAATGTTCTAACATTCTTAAGAACATCGCCCATCTTCTTGAACACATCATCCTTGATGATCTTCAAGGTCTTCAAAACAACTTGCGATGAATATGAGAATCATTGATCAATTGATACTCATCAAGACTATCAATAAATGCTTTATGAGTGGACTTGAGGAAGACCCAAGTATCTTTGACAACATTGATAGGTTGTAAAGTCTAAAAACTTTGAGACAAACCAACAACCCTAGAGTTCTACTTTCACTTTAGGGGTTGTAAGCAAATGAATAGCCAAATTTCAACACTTACACAATGCTTACTCCATATTGTAAGTATGGCACATAAGGATTGAAAATAAATCAATCCTACAATTTGTTTGTTTTTCACCAAGCAACATCCTAGACCAAACCCTAAAGCCTGCTCAGAAGCTTTTAAACATAAAGGATACCTTATCAATATCTTCACTCCCGCATGAAGGTTTTGATAACTTTCCTCCTCGTTTGAATATAGATTGAACAATGCACTCCAAAAATCTTCACTCCCGCATGAAGTCTCTCAATTAGTTCAACCTTACACCGATCAAAGGTCTAGTTATTCCCAATTTTGGTCCATCCTCCACTTCTAGGGACCATTTAACATGAACACTACACGCTCAAACAATCTTCTACCTTGAACACAACGAAAGTATCCCCATGGATCTCATCCGAAATGCATGATGCCCGCTCGATACCAATTGAAATTCTCGGTATGTCATGTATTCTGATGTCTAATGGAATGTTAAGACATCGATCCGACATTGCGTAATGTAGAATGGGTCACTTTTTAAATTTTTTCTACAATGATAATGAATTATCATACCGTAACTCGAACACCATTGATAAGTGCAGTTCGATTTAATGAAGTTCGTAATGCTTAAGGTTAATTATACAAACCGATGTCATGATGAATGCTATGACATCAAACAAATAACCAATGCAAAGTAAATAACACACGTAATTGTTCACCCGCTTCTTTCAACCAACCTACATCCGAGGCTTCCAAGCCGTGGATAAAGTTCACTATTAGCAGATCAATTAAAGACCCTACACCAACACCCCGCTGATGCCTTTCTCACTTAATCACTACCCAATGACACTTTTACCTAAGTCCTACTTAGATATGAGTTCACTACTCCCTCAATCACACCCCGTGTGATTACTTCCACAAGACATAAACCTCGTAAGATACACTTATTACACAACTTGATCATGCTTAAAAGCTTCAATCAAGTACAATACATACATCTCTAACCTGTTTGAAGGAGTATGGTGACCATCCCACACCGGTGGTTCACAACAAACTAGCCCTAATGATTACATCTTTACAATACACGGCTTGCTTACAATTAGGTTACAATACTTTTATTTATAACCCTTTACCCAATGGATTTGGGCCTTCATGATAAAGAAAGCAGCTTCAACAACTCAGATAAAATAAGCGTAAAACTTCACAAGTTAGGTCTTCAATCGAGCTTTTCTCCTTATCCTTAGCTTTCGATTGAATCTTCTAGGGCTCCACATATGCCTTCAATTTTCGCTACTTGTTATGCATTCTATTTGGCGTAATATTCTCGTGATAACTTTAGGAATGAATCGCACTGCACTTGACGCTCAAGAGTTTGATGTCTCGATATGATGTTATGACATCTCTTGTGACATGTTGTTCCGTATGTTGAATTAAATCAACACAACATGTTTAGGCATTTACAATAGGATTTTCAGTTGTTCCTATTGTACATTACATTACATTATTGTTGTTTATTATTTGTTTTACAAGAAACGAGCTAATCCTAAATAAGGGCACTTACACCAAATATTGCCTTTTTGAATCAATTTCAATCAATTCTATTTCCAATCTTGATAATTTCGAAAATGACAGCTGTGTGGCTTGCTTGGACCTCAAGAATGAGAGAAAATCAATCTTGCATTTAAAATTTGATTTTATATCTTTTATTTTAATTAAATTGGTTTTAAATGAATAAAAATCCAAAATAAATAAAAATAAAAGATAAAAACGTGGTCTTGGGCTTGAGGTTCTATTTTAGATAAGGAACAAGTTTGAATAAAAAGAGTTGCCCATTTGGAAAATGTTTGACTTTCTCAAGTATTTCTTTATGCACTTCCTCAAAAATGCTCAATTTGCACAACTTGTATCTTGCTCAATTTTAACATTTTGGGTGTTCTTGGACTTTTAGAAAGCTCAAGATGTCTTATAAACAGCCCTTTGGTTTCATATTTATTGAAGTTTCCATGCTCATGAACACTTCTTTGTAAAAAGATGATTTTTTGTTGACTTTTTAAAAGGACTCAGATTTAGAAACTTTTGTCTGAAAATCCCTAACTTAGAAACTTTGACTTTTCATCAAATCTTGACTTTTCTTGATGAATCATGATCAACCCTTGATCAAATGATGAATATTACTCAAAACATTGATGTTGACCGAAATTATGAATTTTGATCAGATGTTGACCACAATTGACTTTTGTCCAATACATTGATTTTCAACCATCTGAGCAATTGGATGAGCAATTTTGACTTGTAAGGCTTGAAACTTGACATGGTGATCCCTTGAAGTATATGATGAGATATGATGACCACTTAAAATACTAGAGATCCATCTTAACTTGAGATGTGCAAAATTTTGGGATTGTTTTTTTTTATCAAACCTTGTGAACTTCTTGAATATAGAGTCATGGATTGTCTTGAGAAATATGAGGGCAAATTTTGGGGTCCAACAACTATACTTTCTCAAACAAAAATTTGAAGCTTTATCAACCTTTAAATTGTTTCATTCTTTTGTCCAAACTAAATTTAACACCACTATTAAGGCTGTACAATCTGACTTTGGTGGAAAATTTCTCCATTTTACTAAGTTCCTAGTAGATCTTTGTATTTTACACAAGTTAAATTGTCCTCACACTTCTCACCAAAATGGAAATATGGAGAGAAAACATAGGAACCTTGTGGAAATAGGCCTCACTATATTATCTTGTGCTTCCATACCTTTAAATTTATGGGATCATGGTTTCTCTACTTCTTTCTACCTGATAAATAAACTACCCACAACTTATCTTACTAAGGCTAGTTTCCCCATTCCATGCCCCTGACGGCAAGCAACCCGACCTAAGAGTTTTGGATGGTCTTACTTTCTCTACTCATACCCTTCAACAAACAAAAATTTAATTGAGAATCCAAAAGTGTATATACCGTGTATCAAAGATAAGGGTTTCAATTTCGTAGTAACGAGGGTAAAATTTTTATTTCAAGGATGTCAAATTCAATGAGCACCATTTTCCCACTCAACTATGTTTTATGCATGATGAACAATATGTTTCCACTTAATGTACTAATAGACTAGCTATCCCTATTGCCATCCATTCTAGATCTAATGTTCATATATCCTTCTTTTCTCCAGCAGCAAGAACCAATATATTACTCAAAAGTCTAGAAGTTACTAATTCCATTAGTCAAATCTCACCTACTACTAAACTTAGTCCCTCATCATCTCAAATCAGAGCCTCACCATAGTCTAAATGGCCTCTTTACCCATTTAGACCATTGGCCCCTAATTTGACAATTAATAGGCCTAATAGTACTTCTCTTAGTCAAGAGTGTAACACCCTTCTAAATCCAAGGAATTTTTTGCAATTATTTACACAAATATATCAGAGTACATCACCAGCAAAGGTGTCAAATCTTCAAAATAAACATCATAATAATATATCCCGCTTTTACAATAATTATACACCAAATAATATATTTAGCATCTCCAAATTATTGCAGGGAAATCATAAATCTTAAAACATCCTTAATTCATACTTCATATAATTCATCAAAATAAACATCATGATCCAATTCAATATCAATACCATAGCAAAGCAATTTGGAAAACATCAAAGTAAACTGAGAGGTATAGTTCTCAACAAACGTCCCCAACCTTGATGTTACATATCAGAACAAGACTCGCTTATTCTACTGAAAGCAAATAAAACTCACCTTGAAGCTATCTTCTAAGCTCCTACTGACTACTCTTGATCACCTGCGCATTACCCACATGGAGGAAACATTCAAACAGAAAGAGTGAGTAAATCATAATTATTATATAAGACATAAGGAATAACATAGCAAAATATGCACATAATTAAGGTATCTTGCTTTATCACTTCTTCATGTAACACTCACACCTTCACCAATTTATCAAGATACAAACACACACACACACACACACATTATATATATATATATATATATATATATATATATATATATATATATATATATATATATATATATATATACAAAGTATCACCATTCATCAATAAAACACATTAAATGCAACGTCACATAAAATGTAATGCATCATTGTAGACTCATGCATGTGGTACCAAAACGTCATTGATAAGTCAGTTATCTCCAATCTCTAAAGATCCCTATCAATAGGATCGATTCCCACTAGGAACCAGAGAACTTCACTGTTGCACCTAATCCACATTATGGGATTGTTGCTTTCACTAGATAATTGTCCTACCAACATCACCAGACTGAATTCCTAATCATCATCATTGGACCGAAGTCCTACTATGCCATGAACGCAATGATATGAAACAACATAAATAATATGACCACGACTAGTCAACATGTATCACCATTCATGAATCATCACAAACATCATCATGTTATCAAAGGAATCAAAACAAGATCATAGAATCATCATATAAATAAATACATAATCATATACATCACATAATCATCATTATGAATCAAACATTATCATAAGATCTTCATATCATCATCATACTTCATTATCACATAACAATAAAGCGATTCAACACGGGAAACTAATTATATCCTAACTTATGTACTAGAATCATCCTTCTTATTCTTCATTTTACTCCACATAAATATAGTTTATCGTGTTAGCCATCCAACGCTTCGAATGACACATCAAACGGAGTCTGAAAACTCAAGTTATGGCCTTTAGAAAAATCTGTCAAAAATTGGTTGTCACTCGGGACTGCTCAGGTCGACCCTTAGGTCGATGCATATTGAATCTTGAACTTTCATGAGTCAACTGATGAGACCTTCAGCTCTACGCATCATTATAATTTGAGGAATTATGTCTGCCTAGGGTTTTCTCAGGTCGACCCCCTTATGCTCAGGTCGACTCATGTTGAATTTTTCTGCGATTTTACTATATTATAGGTCCTAAAACATCATCTAACCATAGGGATTCATAATCTATTAACCTCATATGATACTAAACTTGTTTCCCTAATTTAACCCTTGGACCCCTAATATTCAACTTCTCAATCTTGTCCTCACTTATTCCTTCCAATTGACCATCTTGTCCTTACTTCCTCTACATCATATATTATTCTATTTATTTAAATCTAAATAATTCTAAATAATCACTATTAAATCTAAATAATTCCAAACCAATTATTTAAATTCTAAACCTTCTCGTTATCTCATTCTACACCACACAACTCATCTTCTTATACATCTTATTCATTAAATCATCGTTATTGCATCACAGACACATTGTATACCGTCACAAGGACTCACACAAAGCACCAAAATATCATATAAATCAAACACTTCACAAAGACTCATATATTTATGCTTAATTAATTAATTAAGTAATTAATCTAGAATTCGGGGTGTTACAAAGAATCCTCTACAACATATTATCATGAGGGTAATCTCCATGGTAGCACCTCTAATACTCACTCTAAATCAACTACTAATAGCCTTAATAACCTCATATCTAACCACATTATATCTAGTTATTCGAAGGGTAATAAGGATAGCAATACATTAAATGATATACAACTTTCCAATTCCCCTGACATCCATCCTAATGTTCAAGACTTCAGCTCTTCATTTCACCTAATAAGCTAAGTCTCTCCTCTTGCATTCCCTTATCTTCTTCTTATAATTCTCCATATATTAAACAAACAAACCATCATACTCTCTTGTGAATAATCACCTCATGCTAATAAGGCCAAGACCAAATTCTAAACCCAAAGTCTCCATAGCCCATACGATATCGAACCTATAAATGTAAAAAGTTCTAACTATCTCTCGAGTGGTCACAGGTAGGAAAGGAATTTAATTGTCTTCAAGCAAACAAAACTTGGAATCTTACCACTCTCCTAATAGATTAAAAAGTAGGGTGCAAGTGGTGTTTAAGATCAAATACAACTCGATGGTAGTCTTCTCAAACACAAATCAAGACTTGCGCCAAAGGCTTCCATCAAGAATAAGGTTTTGACTATACCGATGCTTTCTCCCGATTATTAAACTTACTACCACTAGAGTAATCTTAACTTTAGCCATCACCTACAAGTGGGACATTCAACTGATTAACATCAAAAATGCCTTTCTAATTAACACACTTCAAGATGAAGTTTACATGGTTCAACCACCTGGTTTTGTAAGCAAGGAAAAGCATTTGGTCTTTAAGCGGAACAAAGTCATATATAGCCTCAAACAATCCCCAATGACTTGGTATGAGATACTAACTCAGGCCTTTATTCATTTTGGTTTTACTCCCTCTAAATGTGATAACTCTCTTTTTATCTAGTGAAAATCAGGAGTCTCTATGTATGCTTTAGTATTTGTTGATGATATCCTAATTAGTCGATCTAGTTCTCCTCTTGTTCATGATTTAATTAACAAACTTCACAACACCTTTGCTCAAAAAGCTTGGCAAACCCACTATTCTCTAGGTATCAAGTCAAATTATGCGAAATGGTTCTCTTTTCTCACGGCCTTAATACATCAAAGATCTTCTTGCAAGAGCCAAATGATCAATTTTAACGGAGTGCCTACTCCCATGATTAAAACATGTAAGGTGAGAATACATGGCTCTAAACGTTTCTCTGATGCCCAACTGTATCAGACGATCCATTGTGGAAGCATTACAATATGTAACTCTAACTAGGCCAAATATTGCTTTTAGTGTCAATAAGGTGTGTCAATTCATGGTCTCGCCCCTTAATACACATTGGTCTGTTGTTATGAGACTTCTAAGATACCTAACTGGTACAAGTGATTATGGTCTGCTCCTATCTCCCTTTGTTTTTGCACCAATTTTTTCCCTTCGTGCCTATAGTGACTCAAATTCAACGAGTGATATGGATGATCGAAGTTCTATCTCTAGTTCTTGTCTCTACTTTGGGCCCAATCTTATACCATGGAGCTTTAAAAATAAATCTTTGGTGGAAAGCTCCAACACTGAGGCATAATACCATGTCATTGCTCATTCAACTGTGAGAATTTTATGGTTAGAATCATTGCTTTCAGAACTTAATGTGTCTTTTCACACACCTACACTTTTATGTGACAATTTAAGTGCGCTTATGTTATCTCATATTTTGGTGCTTCATGCTCGCACTAAACATATCAAGTTAGACATTCATTTTGTGCGTGAGAGTTGTGACAAAAATTCTATCCATTCAACATGTTCTCGCAGCAAAGACAAATAACTTATACTCTCACCAAACCCCTTGGCACAATAACTTTTCAACACTTGAGATCCAAACTCAAGGTGGTGTGTCACCAACGCTCAGTTTGAGGAAGTGTTATATGTATGTGATCGAGGCTTATTACCGATTTTCACATGTGGCATTTTCTCTTTCTGTTATGGATATTTTTGTTCTAACTAATCGATAATCACAACTTAGCTTTGGTTAATTTTAGATTGTTGTAATCTGTAATTTTATTACCTTATATATAAACCATGCCGATCAGATATGGAAGTTAATGAATGTATTACCCAAGTTTCATCTTCTTCTACATTTTGCTTGAAATCTTCAAATTTTGCTTGAAATCTTCAAATTTTGCTCTCACCTTCACGGAGTGAAGAATGAGCGTTTCATGTGTTACACTCATAGACAACACCATTGTTTCTTTCTAAAGCTATAAATAGCTTATGAAATTATAAAATAGAACATAAATACAATGACGAACCTATAAAATTAACACTTCAATGTCCAATTCAACAAATCAATAAAAAATTGTTTGAGTGAAAATTAATTAATTACTTAAAATAGTGAGATACGATCTTCCTATTATGAGTGGTTAAAATCGTCCGTATGTTATTTAGCGTATTGTGTTGACTGCATTTGTTTATATACTACAGTAAAATAATATGATGCACAGTATGTAATTATATGTCATTATGAGAGCAAAGATCCACGTGTACCATATACCTTCTTCTTCAACCCTTATTACTTGGCTTTTTACCTGAGTCTTTTCCGGAGCAATAAATACTATATAAATTATATAGTTAATGAATTTTGGTTAGTGACTAGTCGTTCAAAAGAATTGTAAATTTAAACTTCGTGAAAAAATATTTAATACAACTTTATTTACTTTTTGATTGAACTCTAAATAATTAAAATCCATGTGTAATTTAAGAGTTAAGACAAAAAAAATACATATACATACAATATTTTGTTATGTATATATATTTAGTGCTCTATAGTCCTTATATATGGGTTTTGTCTCCACGTTTTCAAATTATGAATATATTATCCATATGATGCTTCCATATATAGACTTTTATTGGAAAGATATAATAATGATAATAATTTCCTAAGGCTGCATTATCTCCCAAAACAATATCCATATGAGGACATACAAAGATACATGACTGACCCCATTATAAATCTTTCATGCAGAAAAAGAAAATTTTCCATGTGTTTTAAATATGCATCGTCAATTCCAATTTTTCTTTTTATACGCAATTCCAAACTATATATATCATGTTCTCTTGAAAAGCTATCGTTCTACATCAATTTAATATCTTAATCCACCCATATTAGTGGGGCTACTATATGAAAAACCGAAAATATAATTTTTAAAATTGAAAATATATTTTTGGTTCGCAACCTATTTTACATAATCAGTCAAAATGTGGTGTGATCTTTGAAATTGTAAAAAATATTATCGGAGATGCACTGTTGGTTTGGAACTAGAGGTATACATTCGGTTTTGGTAGCGGGAACATTGAATTGTGTTGTCATCTGGATATTTTGTATAAAATCGGAAGTATACTTCCAGTTTTGGTCACAACACTGATTGCTTAAAACATCAACCATGGTGATCGCCACCATAACACACTTTCTCCTTCAATCCTCTCATTGTCAATCCATTTTCCACTCCAAATCCTCATTTTTGTGTGGTTCATCATATCAGAAATAGCTCAAAAAAGTAGAATTTCAGGTAAACTTTATCCCTTTAATTCCTCATTCATTACATTAAGCTGTTACTTTTTGAAGAAATAAGGTTACGTTTAAACCGGATGTATACTTCCGGTTTCTGATCGAACAGAACCAGAAGCGCATTTCTGATTTTGTCTCTGTGTTAAATTTTCCAGCCGCTTTCATTGTGACATGTATATAATTATGTTTGTATGTAACATAGGTATGGTGCACCCCAATAACATTCCTAAATCTGATGTGAATGAAGTTGTCTCGTCGGTCGTAGCTCCGACTCTCGTAATTAAGGTGGTGGATGTTCGTGAACATTTTGAAAATATTGACGAATTTGTATTACATGACGATATATTGCAGTGGATTCGTTTAGAGGCAACGAGACTAGGATTTGATATTGTGATAGCAACGTCCGATAACGACACTGATAGAAGAAACACGTTTGTAATTTTGACATGCGAAAGGAGCGGAAAATACGTTCCTCGCATTCAAAATTTGAAACTCGAGGAAACCAGTACAAGAAAATGTGAGTGTCCTTTTGCGTGGTTATCTCATGGCCAACAAGAAGTGGAAATTTAATGTGATTAGCAAAGAACACAATCATGATTTAACTCCAAAGTTGATCGGTCATCCAATAGTATGGCTACTTCCGATGAGAAGACTTGTGTTTCGACATGACTTTGAATTTGGTACATCCCAAAAATATTCTTGCAACTTTGAAGCACGAGAGACCAGAGAACACATCAAATTTCATACAAGTGTACAATAAGTGATATCAAACCAAGTTAGCCCTTCGGGAGGATCAAACCGAAATGTAACACTTGTTGAAAATTCTAGATGAGAACGATTATATTTGTAGGCACCGACGGGGTGATGATGGAGTAACTATTAGAGACATTTATTGAACTCATCTTGATTCCGTTAAATTGTTCAATATGTTTCCTACCGTGCTCGTAATTGATTCGAAGTACAAAACCAACAAGTACAAGCTACCGTTGTTGGAAATTGTTGGTGTCACGTCGACTGAAAAGACGTACTCTGTTGTTTTTGCATTTCTAGAGTGCGAAAAATAAGACAAATTTCAATGGGCTTTAGAGGTGTGTAGGTCAATGTTGAAGGACCAAGAGGATATGCCAAAAGTAATTGTTACCAACCAAGATACGACATTAATGAATTCATTAAACCGATTTCCACTTCATTTGCATTACTTTGAGGTACCATATTACAAAAATGTGAACTAGGGTTAAACTTGTTGTGGTGTTAAAACAGTAGTGGTGAAGATGGAAAGTTGGTCAAGTCGGGTGTTATTTAGGAGAAAATCATGGTTGCATGGAATGTTATTATAAATGCTTCTACAAAAGAAATGTATGCCGATGCTATTTTATAATTTCGAGCCGTTTATGTAAACTATTTGAATCTATTGAAATATGTTGAGAGCATAATACTTGATCAGGTGAAGGAAAAGGTTGTTTGTGCATGGATCGATCAGGTTATGCACCTCGGTAATACAACATCAAACTGAGTCGAGTCTGAGCATACTTGTTTCAAGAATTGGTTGGGAAATAGCAAGGGTGATTTGATTACGGGTTGGGAATCTGTGAACCATATGATACTAAACCAACATAACAAGAAACAAACGACATTTGGTCGTAGTGTCACGGTGTTGGAACACAGGTTCAAAGACAATATGCTATATTCTCAGTTGGTTGGTAACATCTCTCGAGTGGCTCTTAATTATATTTTTCATGAGACCAAAAGAGCTTCTAATGTCGGTGATGACACCTCAAAGTGTAGTTGCACTATTGTGAAAACATAAGGTCTCCCTTGTGCTTGTGTCATATCCAAGAAGATGATTGATAATATCCCAATACGTAAGGACGAGGTCTCCAGTCATTGGAAGAGACTTAGTTTTGATGATGACGGGAAAATGAAAAATGACGAGTCAAATATCTCCATCTTTACCGAATGAGAAGAAATACAAGCAAGATTTTTGAAATTCGATGACCCCACCAAACTCCACATCAAAGAAGAGTTGAGGAAGATTGTGTTTCCAGAAACCACGAATTTGAACTCACCCTCCCAACCGGTTAAAACTAAAGGTGCACCAAAGAAGTTGAAACCGATACCGGGCGACAATTCTTCTACGAGGAGTCCTTCGTATTTTGAACACGTTGACAAAGAATTTTTCGATTCACCTACACCAAAATCTCAAAAAAGTGCTTTCAAAGTTGCCCGTATTAGCAAACCACCGCCTATACTGACTCCATCAAAAATACCATTCATCGATCACATGCTGGTTTTCATGCACAAGCACGTTGAATGAATCGTCAATGTGGCTGGTGACGGTAATTGTGGTTTTGAAATGCTTGTTTGCTTGGTAGCCTTGAAGAGTATTACAATATTGTGCGAGATACCCTGATCATAGAGTTGACGGAATACAGAGAACTTTACACACATGTGCTAAGGAGTAAAGAGAAGGTTGAGTAAATATATCACACACTTGTATCTACTGAGGTTATATTTGCACATGAGGATAAATGGATGTGCTTCCCTGAAATAGGTCATCTCATAGCAAGTGTGTATGATATGGTGTGTATTAATCTAACAAGATACGATTTTTGGGAGACTTATTTCCCTATGCGCACTGCTCCTACACCAAATCCCAGTGATCGTATCATATATGTTGGGTGGATTTCAAATCCACGACATTTTGCTTAAATCTATTTGAAATCGGGATGCCCTATACTATCGACATCGCCGAAGTAGACGCTTCATTTCACACAACCATTAGAGACTTGGCCGAAGGAATTCATGGAAAAGATGCAAGAATACAACAAGTTGAACCAAATAGAAATAGAAAAAAATAGGGAAAAGTCAAAAGGGGTGTCACCGGTGGATTAATCCGGCGACACTTTTTTCGGCTCTTTCAAGTAGTTAGGTAGAATTTTAATGTTAACTTCAGTTTTTTCATGTATTATTATGTGAAATTATACTCATTTTTGTAGTTGGACCAAATGCACAACATTTGAATATATGAGATTTTATGAGTATAGTTGTTGTTTCTGTTCTGTTTCTTATTTTTCAACTCCATGCCATTTACCAGATGTTTATTTTTGGTTTTGGTTAAGTTAAAAAACCGGCAATTAACTTTCGGTTTTATCACTGAAAAAAAGGATAGGATTTCTATGATCAATGTTTACATCCAACTACTATAAAATACCTCTCCTCTTATATTTTTCCCTACCACAACACAAAAAACCAGATATGGACATGAAATTAGACATCACATGGATTGTTGGAGTTGTCCATTTTCCCGTGCCATGTCGCCTCGCGAATTTATGATCACGGTGTACACCTCAATTGAAGAGGTGCGTGAAACATTTCGAACTTGTACCTACTACGACATTAAAAGGTAGAGAAGATCGAGTACCGCCGCCATCGATTGACAATGAAGGAAATCTTTAGTTCATGAACGTGAACTCAAGAACGACATCGATTTACAAGCTATGTGGTCGACTTATCAAAGTTTTCGAGAAAGTTCCAATCGAGCTAGATGTGACTTTATCAAGAATCGCGATGACATTATGAGGATGTTGCAACGCCCACCGGATATTGATTTTAATGTTTTATTTATGTTTAACTACTAAATATATTTGCTAAGTTTATGTTATGAATTATATGTATCTCTATGTTAAATAATGCAATGAAGTTTTCGGTTTCATATGAATAAACCGAAATACAGCTGTAAAGTTCTATTTTGGTGTCTATTTTATCAAATGGTGGTGCGCACTTAAGTATACTTCCTTTTAGGTCATTTTGGAAATTCATGTGGGTAAGAAAGTCATGGGGTGGAATAAGAAATTTCCAAGTTTAAATGCTATTAGATGATCATGTAAGGATAACATGGACTTATAAGTATTTTATATTAGACAATTTTTTTTAATAGAAAAATAATATATTAATAAAAAGTTTAAAATTTTAAAAATACCAATAATTTTTAACGAGAAGTGTATAAATGACTACAAAGTATACAAGAGGAATACTTAAGCATCTAAAGACCAACCCTAAAAGATTTAGCTTATATCTCATACCTTGAGACCATCATCAACATGTTATAACTCATCTAGAGAACAAAAAAATAGCAAAAACAAATATCTATCTTAAAATTAAGGTAAACATTCAACCCACTATTGATAAGATATATGACAGGGTTATGAAATCAATAAGGAAAAATGCATGAGTTCGCTGGTGTTCCACCCAAACACCATTTTCAAGCAATAAAAATATTCTTCTCCTCCACCTCTTTCACAGTTTTAAAAACACTATGAAATATGATATCATTACGATGTCTCCAAATGATCTATTCTATATCGTGTCAGATCGTAAGAAAACCAGCCCCACACTTGGCCTTACCACCTAAAAAAATAACATCCCACTAGAGTTAGTGACCACCCCCGACCTTCTTTAGACAAGTTCTTTCTAAAAGGAAATTTATCTTGTATAAGTTTCCAAGAGAATATTGTCACTTTAGGAGGAGTCAACTTTACCCAAATAAGGGAAAAGAGGTTTTCATACGTAAGAGCTGACAAGAAACCATCCAAATGAACAAGAAAAGCCAAGCCAAGTGGAAAAAAACTCTCTTGATTGCTTCCAAATCCACTTATCACTATCTTAGGAGAAAATAATTCTTCGGAGCAGAGAAAGAAGATTTTGAAAAACATGTAACTATCTAAGAAAGAAAGGTCTTCCACTTGATGTCTTAAATTAAATCTCCATTATCCACAAGACTTCTTTTTTACCAACCCATATATATGGTGTTAGAAAATATCCTAGAGAACTTAAACTTTAAGAGTATGAGTTCTAACCAATGTTCATTCCAAAAGGATGTCTAGATGCCGCCCAAGATAATACCATAATGAAATCAGTTAAAAGTGTCAACCTCTTTGGACCCAAGGAGAGAAATTTTTTCCCACCACGTAGATCTACATCAAAACCCATAAGCCATCCTCCCCTGAAGAGAGAATACAACTAAGGTATCATATTTGACTACAATAATATCACACCACATACCTAAAGCACTTGTAAGAAACCTCCACCTTTATTTAGTGAAAATGGCTACATTAAGCAGTCAGTGGCCCTTAATTCCTGCCATTTTTGTCTCATGCTTACAAACATTATCCCAATTAATCTAGGAGATCTTATATTACCCCTTCACCTATCCTCAAATTAACATTTTGTGTAACATAACAAACTTTTTCCAAAACTTTACACGATATTCAAAATGACAAGATGTGAATAACAATAAGCACATAATTAAGAAGAACCACTCTGTTATACCTCAATTTCCCCCCTAAGATTCTCCATCATTTCATATCATCACAATACATCAAGATTACTATCTGTGGTTTTCCTTAGGGGATCACCAAACACCTGAATTGTGTGTTGTATATGTTTTGATGTTTAATAACCCTTATACAAAATCCAAAAATATGTATGTTTTATTTTTTTATGATTTGTGTGTTATAGGTGTTGAACCAAGTGCATTCATGTCGCCTTCTAAGCTAGGGTTTTGAAGGATGGTGATCATACAATAGACGATTAGTTGAGCTTCAAGGGGGTTGGATTCAAAATAATTGACCCTATTATCAAATTATTGTGGTTTGAGCATCTCTCAACTTCATTTGATCAAGATTATCTTAAGAGATTGTAGCTTGATCCATTAAGAGACTCTATAGGTTTACGACTTTATTTACATGCCTTCTTCAACTAGTTTCATCAAGCCATGAGCTCTATAATCAGTTTACATCAAGGATACATCATTTTTAAGGTCATATTTGATCCATCGTGCCCTAAGTTGCAATAAAAGTTCAAAATATACAAAATTGATTCAAGTGGTTTGACCTAATTTGGCAAGTTCGATTCTATATTCAAACGCATAACTCACTCAATTTTCATCATCTTGATTTGATTCTTTTTGCTATGAAATGTTCTCATAATTCTTAACAACCTTTCTTCATATGATCAGATAAAAAGGTATAAGGAAAATCCTCAAAAGGTGAGAAACATTGCAAGTCTCCTTGTATTTGAGGGAATAAAGGGAATATCAACTTCAAAGAATCATAACTTTGTCAATTTTCATCTCCTTGAGTTTATTCTTTTTTCACAATATACTTGAGGATGTTTACTACAACTTTGATTCAAGGATTAAGAGCAAACAATGTGTGGAAAGTTATGGAATTGATGGAAACATTATAGGTCATTTGTGGATTTCTCAAGAAATTTTCATCATCTTCTAAGGACCATAATTATCTAAATTTTTATGATTTTTGAGTGATCTCAATTATAAAATTTCATTTGAAGGGTCTAATTATAAAATTTCATTTAAAGAACATTATAGGTCATTTTGAAGATCGATACTTAGAATTTTTCTAAGTAACAAAAATTAGTGAGCTTTTCCTGATTTCAAGAAGGTATAAGTTTACATCCAAATGCAAACTTTCTTGGAACATTACAAAGATTTTGGCAAGGTCTTCCAAATTCAAAAGGAATGAGTCCAAGAAAGGTTCGTGAGTTGTTTGCACCATGGTTGTAAAGTTGATGCTTTGAAATTAAAATGCCACTTGAAGTCGAGAATTTGTGAAATGTGGCTTCTAATCATAAAATTACCATGTGATTTCCACTTAAACATGATTAGCAAAGATGCTTGAATCATTTGGAGTGTCAAAACATCATTTGGATGAGTTTTGATGAGCTTGAGTCACATTTTCTTCATGACCAATGGTGTGCATGAATTCCTCTCAAATTGCATCATTCATCACTCATTTACACAAGCTTTGATATCTAAAACCACTCTGCCAAGATCTCATACGAACTCTTGAGCTTGAACTTTGTTTTTTCATTTCCTCACCTTAATCACTCAAAAGCTCTGTGCAGATAGCTTCATTGAACTTTATTGAATCTAACCAGTCCTTTAGTAGGAAGAATTGTGCCTCAAATCAAGCTACAAAAGTTCAGTTTCAGAGCTCACAAGTTAAACTTCATTCATGTAGAATTCTCCACCAAATTGCTTCGAATTTGTTATTACAATGTAGCCCTTGGTTCACTATTGCTGATAGTATCATCAATTTTTAACCGTAGATTTGTTTGGTACCTCTATTTTTGAATTTTTTTTCAATTATTCCTGGTTTTTCTCAAATCGAATGAGCTATGGTTGATATAAATTTTTCGCGAGCATGTGGTTGAGATCATCTTGAAGAGACTAATCCAAAGATTTTTACTCATTGTTCGCGGTAAAAAGTGACGAATAAGGGAATCGAATCGGAATTCGAATCTCAGGCTCAAAATGATTTACTCTTTTGATTTGTTTTAAAAAGATGTCGCGAGTGTGAACTAGACGCAATGCATTAGGGAGTGACTTGAGTAAGAGGGTTTGTTATATAAAGGGAAGGTATTAGCATGCTATATATATAGTTATCTATAGCATCTTTTGTATATATGAATATTTTAAATATGTTTGTGTGTTTTAATTTGCTACTCTATTCTTGGGAAAGTTTCTCCTTTGGGTTTTAAGAAAGGTAGGTTAGCGGGTCCTAAGTTTTGTTATTATTATGCTCAAAAGATCATTGGGATCCTCTCATACATATCCCCACTGGGAATCGAGCATCCGTAGCTTGGATCTAAGGGAGCTATGGTTTGTTTGGTTTGAGGAAAATAAGTATGCTCACCAAGGATGAGACCTTGCCACGTATTCTCAAAGGGAGGTTGAGAAAGTCGAGCAATCGTAGTTCCCACTTATGCTAGTGGAAGCAAAGGGTGTTATTAAGAGACAAAGACAAATCTCATCTTAATGAAAATGTATCTAATTTATTTCATCACATACATTTTCGAAAGGTTGATTGATTGAATCTTTCATCGTAAGTATTAGGTGTTTTTCTTGAGTGTACAAGCGCTACCACTTACGAGTTAAGAAAGATGTTTGAAAATATGATTGAATCTTTAATTGTAAGCATTGCTTTTTGAGTGTACAATGTTACCACTTACAGTTAAAAGATGTTTTGTTTGAAAAAGTGTTTTGAAAAAGTGTTTGATTTGTATGTGATGTTATAGATGAGATACTTCTTCCATAGAGATGATAAATGTCTAAATCTCTAGGAGAAATTGATTATTGATTAGGGAGATGCTTTTAAAAAGCCCGAGAGGAGGCATTCCGAGGGTCATCGAGGGTCTTTGCATTGTGAGCCCAAGAAGAGGCATTCCGAGGGTCATCGAGGGTCCGTGTATGAAGCTCAAGAGGAAGCTATAGGGTATGGTTGCCTTTGGTTTTAAGAGTGGTTTCACCGGGAAACCATCCTCTTCGGATTCAAGAGTGATTTCACCAGGAAATCATACTCTTTGGGTTCTATCCTAGCACGGGTGATTCTTTGCATTGGAAGCCCAATAGGAGACTGTTAAGAGATTCCCAGGTCTCTTTCTTGTTTGATGCCCAAGAGAAGGCTAAACTCAACGAGGGAGTTCTTTTGAACGAAGCCCAAGAGGAGGCTAACTCAACAGGGGAGTTGTCTTATCCGAAGCCTAAGCGGAGGCTAAACTCAACAGGTGAGTTATCTTATACGAAGCCTAAGAGGAGACTAAACTCAACAGGTGAGTTGTCTTATATGAAGCCTAAGAGGAGGCTAAAGGGAACCTAGTTGTTAAACTAGTTGTTATGTTATAATTGAACAATTATATGAACAAGTATATGATAAAGTGTGTGATGTGTATTCACATGAGTTTATGAAGGATATTGTAACACGGTGGGAAGAAATGACTTTGGATTGTTTTGCATTTGATCTCAAATGTTGCGGATAGCAAGAGTCACCATCGAATTTTCTTTTATCCAATTAAGATAAGGTGAAAAGAATGGGAAACGACCTTCGTTAGATTCTGAGTAAGGGGGGTGATTATGAATAGGGAAGGTATTAGCACCCTTTCCATCCGTAGTTATCTACGGGCTCTTAATTGCTTTAGCTCACTTTCAAATTTTCTTTTTTTGTGTGTGTGTTTGAAAATGTTTTTGACAAGGCATTTCGCTTTGACTTTGTAATGATTCACACTGGAATGTATACGAAGCGTTTGGAAATGTTTCGTTTTGGAAAAGAACTTTGTAATGATTCACGCTGGAATGTATACAAAGTGTTAAAAAATGATTTTTAGAAAGTGTGAGGTGTAAAACGATGTTTTGATGGAGCAAGCAATTAAGAGTCTATTACCTACTCAGAACGGTCGTTTTTGTGTTATTTTACTTTCCTTTAGAATAGCGCTATCCATTCCATTAGTTGGTGGGTAACCCTATTCATTGGATATAAAGGGACATTCAGATGGTCATAGAAGGCAACTTGTAGGAGTATCCTAGCACATTCGTAGGAACGATCATCACTTTTCGTAGGCAACAATCGAGGGACTAGATCATATATTCGTAGGCAACATCGAGGGTCATCGAGGGACTATGATCTTTGATTCGAAGGGACTATGATGATATGTTTGTAGGCAACGATGCTAAGATACCCCTACGTTCGAGGAACTTGACCATTTATTCGAAAGGCAACGAGAGAGAATACTCTAGGGGGTGCATGTGTGAAGAAAGTGTGTTGAGTTCGGATAATTTTATCTTGTGATTAGAGTTAGCTATGTTGATTTTATCTTGCCATACACGCCTAATTTACTAGCATAGGGCGGAAAGTAAATCATGGAAATCTAAAGTGCGGAAAGTAAATACTACGCTATTACATGGCTTTGGGAAGTTACATAATCGAGGAGTGCGGAAAGTAAATCCTAATTAAACTATTATATCCCGTGAGCGCTATATAATATTGAAAAAGAATGCAAGAAAATAATTCTAACTATTACAACCCGAAGCAGATATAATAATCTAAAAAGAATCGAATCATAATAATAGAAAATAATGTTAATGAAAATATTTTGAGTTAGGAAAAAGTTTTAGGGTTAGCAGACCTAATTAGATCGTAAAATATTTTTTGGGAATTTTCTAGATTGATTTTAATGAGAAAAAACAATTAAAAGTCAATTTTCGATTAATTAACAATTAATTAAAATATGCATGCAAAATATAATTTTTTTTATGTCAAAATTAAATAAGTATTTTTCCTAAATGCAAAAAGAAATAATTTTTGTGGTTTTTAATGCATTAGAAAAATATTTGAAAAGAAATTAAATTGGAAAAGAAAATATGAAAAGAAATAAGAAAATATGTTAGTTTTGCAAGTGATAAAAAATATTTATGGCAGCCAAGGTTCGAACCAGGGACCTCCTTCCCACACGCGCGCTGCCTTGCCATCTGAGCTGGGTGGATTAGTTGTTAGCAATATGAAACAAAAACGTTATAAGGGCAATTAGTTTCTGAGAACCAATCAAAACACGCGCCAAGAACATCTTCTTCTTCGTTTGAATTTTCAAACCTTTAGCTACGGTTTTTGTCCGTAGCAACAACCTTTATCTACAAATCGTTTCTGTAGCTAAATCCATGCAAATCAAGACATCACGAAATATGCAATATAAATGAAATATAAATCCATGGATCAAATGGAAATCAGATTCTAGACACGATGACGCCCTTGGATCCTTCCAATTTGTTCTAAATAAGAAAACCCCAATCGGAGCTCTCAAACCCTAGCAATGGTGAAACGATATTCCTGGACTTAAAACTCAATTAAACTATGCAGAAAGCTTCGAAACTTCATCACAAAAACAAAAACATGGTTAAATTCAATTGATTATGCATAAAAGTATGAAAACAATTTGGAGTTCAAAGTATGCAAACCGTGATCGTGTTCTTGTGATTCTGGGGGTTTTGCTTGCTTGTGAGTAACTGGATCGACTCAGGGGACTTCCAGCAATCGATTGCAATGCTTGGAATGGATTGAATTGAATCAAAACTATGGCTGCTAGTTTCTTGCAAGTCACAGCTTTTTTGAAGCTTGTTAGGATTCTTTAGGCCAGAATTTCGTCCTCTTGTCAAGTGGGATCATTGTGTATTTATATTGTAATGAATTAGGTCAAGAATTGTCAAAAAATATCTTGCCAATCAATGGAAAATTATTTGATTTGGAATCAAACCAAATATTTCCTTTTTGAGCTAATTTCAATCAAATCAACTTGCCAATTTTAATTATTTCGAAATAACCAGATTAAATGGCTTGCTTGGACCTCAAGGATGAGAGAAAATCCATCTTGCACTTAATTTTTGATTTTATATTTTTGATTTTAATTAAATTGGTTTTAAATGATTAAAATCCAAAATAAATAAAAATAAAAGATAAAAACATGGCCTTGGACTTGGAGGTTCCAATTCAGATAAGGAACATGTTTGAATCAAGAAAAGTTAGGCCCCATTTGGAAATATTTTGATTTTCTCAAGTATTTCTCTTTGTGCACCTCCTCAAAAATGCTCAACTTGCACAATGTGTATCTTGCTCAATTTTTTAACATTTTTGGGTGTTCTTGGACTTTTTAGAAAGCTCAAGATGTCTTCCAAGCATCCCTTTTGGTTTCATCTTCATTGAAGTTTCCATGCTCATGCACACTTCTTTACAAAAAGTTGACTTTTTGTTGACTTTTAAAAGGATCTGTAATGTTTTGATCCATAACTTCCAAATGAAGCATTTTCTGCCCAAGCTTGTGAGACATGAAGTTGTAGAGAATTGAATTCTCTTCAAAATGAGCTGTGGTGGAAAAATTTCTGATAAAGTATGTAAAAGTTATGCCTGGTCAAAGTTCTGTTGACTTTTGTCTAAGAAAGCCTAATTTAGAAACTTTGACCTTTGATCAAATCTTGACTTTTCTTGAGGAATCATGATCAAACCTTGATCAAATGATGAATATTACTTCAAAATATTGGTCTTGACCAAAAATTATGAAGTTTGACTGTATGTTGCCCACAATTGACTTTTTGTCCAATACAACTGATTTTCAACCATCTGAGCTATTGACTGAGCAAACTTGACTTGTAAGGCTTGAAATTTGACATGGGGATTCTTTGAAGCATATGATGAGGCATGATGACCACTTGAAGCATTGGAAGTCTACCTTGACTTGAGAATGGCAAAACCCTAGCTTGGGTTGATTGCCTAGAGAGGTTTGTCTGTCAACCTCGGAAATCCTTGAGTATGGATATGTGAAATGTCTTGAGAAGTGGGAGGGAAAATTTTGGGGTATATATATATATGTAAACAAGTGTATAAAACAAGCAATTAAAGCAAGTGTAACTTGAATATATACAAAGGAGTTGGGACTTACACCTTAAGGGAGGCCCATTGGTTTAAGAGCAGTTTCACCGGGAATAATGCTCTTCTTAATACCAATAGAATCGGTGTATAAACAAGTGGATGAAAACAAACGAACGAAGTTTGTTATACTTGAATATTTACAAAGATGATTGAATATGTACAAGGAAATGAATATGTACATAAAAGGGGTGAATATGTATAAGGAAATAAATATGTACATAGAAGGGTTGAGACTTACCCGTGAGGGAGGCCCATGATCAATTTGAAAGAAATTCAAGGAAAAACCTAGTTTGGTTTATCTTCAAATCGAATCGATCATGGAAAAGGTGTGTAAGTTTATTGAAATGCTTTTGAAAAGGTTTGAAAATAATTTTGAAAAGTGAAGGATATTCACAAGAAGTTTTGAAAAAGATTAGGTTTGAAAATCGGAAAGAAAACATTTTTGAAAAGTAATAAAAAAAAAACTTAAAGCGTCTCATTTTTAACCTAATAAAAATATAACCAAAAAATAAAATATTTTAGGATTTTTTTGACATAATCATAAAATAGGTATATTAAATGACAAGTGTGCAAAAAATCATCTCAAAATGAGAAGTTTTGATTGGTTTTTGAAAATGTTGAAGTTTGTTGAAAAACTTAAGAAAATTAGTCATAAAAAGAAGATTTTGGTCCTAGGGAGGTTTGAACCCAGGATCCTTGGCTTTGAAGAAAAGAGTCAGAGTTTGAAGATGACTCTGAAGGTGAAGGCAAGAGTCAGAAGTTGAAGCTTCGAGGAGAGTCGGTCAAGCTTCAAGGAGAGTCAATTTGAAACTTCAAGGAGAGTCAAGTCAAGCTTCGAAGGAGAGTCAAGTTTCAACTTCAAGGAGTTAGAGTCATAATATGAAGATTCAAGCGGAGTTAGAGTTAGAAGATGAAGCTTTTGAAGGAGTCGGTTGAAACTTCTGAAGGAGAGTCAGAAGTTGAAACTTCTAAAGGAGTTAGAGTCAGAAGATGAAGCTTCTGAAGCAGAGTTTTAGAGTCAAAAGATGAAGCTTCTGAAGCAAAGTTGGAAAAAAAGGTCCGGAGGATTCAACCCTGGTCTTAGGCATGCCGAGTTTTAAGAGCGTCTGGCAACACAAGTGATACATCCATTAACTTAACTCAAACCATAAATATATATTATAAAACGTGTTTTGAATTTCCAGAAAAATCGAAAAACGCGCGCAGCTCATCTTCTTCCTCCATCCTTCTTTGATCCATGGATTCTTTATTTCTCAATGAAATTGAATGATGTAAACATCAAACTTGCTTGTTTTGAGCCCAAGAACACGATGGTGATGATTAATTTCATTTATTTTAAGCTTAAAACTATTAATTTTCGTATGAACACGAAGAACCCTAATTCTAAGATTTTATCATGAAATCACGATGTGCATGGATTTAAGCAATTGATTGAGGGTTATTGCTCGATGATAGTAAAAAATGGCATAGCAATATTTGAACCGGATTCAAATTAAAGAGTTCAAAGTTGAGCAACTTACCTCTTCAAGTGAGAATCGATCAATTCTTAGTGTTTCGAAGTTGTTTGATGATTGCTACAACACCACTGGACCTTATGGAAGGTGCATGGATGCTTTGCTTGAGATGGCACGGATCAGTGTACCCAAGTCCAACTGCAGTTTGCTCAAGTTGAAACCAATTTGATGATGGAGTCATATAGTCGTGATGAGTCGAGATCACTCATATGAAGTGTATGGAAGGTTTTTGAATGATTGGAAAGTGAAGAGCACGAGTGAAATGGTAATTTGGAAGTTTTGGCTCAAAATGACATCTTTAGGAAGTTGGAGGTGGTTTCTGAGTTTGGATAGTTCTTGGGCTAGCTTGAGGATTCCAACAACTTTCTAATGATGTTTAGAAAGTATTTGAAGCCTAAGATTGCTTAGAAATTGCAAGACTTGGAAGTTGCAAATTCTCCCACTTAAAAAAACTTAAAACTTGAAAAACAAGAAAGAAAGAAAGAAAGAAAGCTTGGTTTATGATGCTTTGGTGTGATTTTGAATAAAGAAGTGACATCTATTTATAGGCCAAAAGTTCTGAATGACAAGGAAAGGATTTAATTGAGGTGAGTGGAGACTCAAACCCTAATTGATCACATCTTGAACAGATGAATTTTTTTGATAAAACCCTAATTTGGCTTCAGGAGCAAACACACGATCTATCTTGTTCTAAAACTGTTAGTGATGCAATGATGCATATGTGAATGATATGATGTGGTATCTTAGGTCAAAAATTAGGATATGACACTCATGTATGCTAAATTTTCCATTTGAGAAATCTGTAATTTGTGTGATTTCGTTGACTTTCAACATTCTCGAGGTTTAAAATGATGACATGGATGTCTTCAACCAATTAAAACGTGACACTTGTTTTTATTTTTATTGATTTTCCAAATATGGTTCAGTGCTCCATTCAATAATGGCCATCACATGCACCTCGCGCCAGATTCATTGGATTTGATTACTAACGCGTTTTGACACTGATCAGATGATCCATATTTTTTTGATTTATTTTCTTTTATAAATTTGCTTTTATTTTCAAAAATTAATAACTCTTTTATTTTAATTCTGAAAAATATCAAATTTTTTGCCAAAATTTTCTCTTAATGACTTATATTTTTTTCATATTTATATTTTCTATTTTACTAATTTTACTCAATTTTTGCTTTGTTTTCTGAATAGTAATTGGTTTAAAATTTTTCTAAATACTTTTTAAATTTTTAAAAAATTATAGAAGGATCCAGTGGTATTTTGGTAAATGTTGGTGACCTCATTTGATTTTTATTTTTGAATTTTCTATTTTTTTATGATTTTCGTTTATTCCACTTGATTTATCATTTTTTTTTTAAAATTGTTTCTAACTTTTAAAAAATCCAAAAAAAATTTGTCAATACTTATTGACTTTTATTTTACCTTTGATAATTTTCTTGAATTTTTATTTGGTGTTTGATACCTTTTGTATATGTCATCAATAAATTCTAATTAAATAACCATTTTAAAACTATTTTTATATATTATTTTAATTGATTTTTATTTTTATTTGGATTGGTTATGATTTGGTGATATATGTACACATTTTGAGTCATAAATTTCATCAACATCAATAGAATTTGGGTGTTCACAGGTCAAAAGACTAAATCCACAAAGATGGTTAATTGCTTTTGATGAAGTTATACCTAATGGTGATTCATCCGAGACATGGATTTCATTGTGACATTTCATTTGCCTCTTCATCGTATCCCCCTTCTACTTATCCTATTGATTGATTCTTAGTGGCCCAAACTGTATGTTTGTAAGCCCAAGTATGATTAAGTGTTGAGTTATGGCCAATAGCTTTGAAAGCTCATTTTTATGAGGCTTTGGTTCTATCATCCTCCAATGAGTCTTCATCAATTTTGACCTAGGCTCAAGGCTAAAATCATCATGGATCATATCATTTGGATTTCCAAATCCATTTTTGTTTCCTTGAGTGATTCTTAGTGGCTCAGACTTTATGTTTGCAAGCCCAAGAATGATTAAATATTTATCTATGACCAATAACTTTGAAAGCCCATTGTTAGAAGGCTTTTATTCTATTAATCTTCTAATGAGTCTTCATCAATTTTGACTTAGACTCAATGTTAAAATCATTATGGATCATTCCTCTTATCCTCTCACTATTAACATTTAACTACTAACTTATAATCATTAACGTCTAACTTCCTAACTTTACTTTTATGCCTCTTTTATTATTTGATTTATTTCAGTATTCATTTTCATGTTTATGTTTATGGAACTTTTTTTGTCCACTTGGACTTTTACTCATGCTTACACTTTTTCCTTTGTCCATTTAGACACTTTATTTTGTGCTTAAAACACTAATAAAGGACCAAACCCTGAAAATTTTTAATGAGTACTTGGACTTGGTTACTATACCCTATGCTTGGAGATTGGATCTTAGACTTAGGATTAGAAACTTGGACTTTGGCTTGTGGGATTCCTCTGTGTACAAATGATACTCTGCTCAAATTTTTCCTGAAGTCATTGGGGTTTACTACAAGGCATTGGTTTGTTTTTGTTCTTATGCAGGTGTTATTTTGAATTCAAGAAAGTTCATCTGATACATTGAAGTGTTGAAATAAAAATGAATACTTTTCTTGGTCCTTGATTGATTCAAGGCTTATTTCATTTGAGGCTTAGTATTAATCTGAGTATTATGCTTGCTTGGTTTTCAATCCAAAGGATGAGAATTCTACATTGACTTGTTTATGTCAAGTGTTGCCTTCTTATTGGTTAGACCATTCTTTTCCTTAACTTTTACTTTGTGTACATAGGATAGTCCATTCATCTCCTCATATCTTCTTTAATTTCAAAATTTTCTCCATGTCTTCAAAATTCCTCTTGTTTTTTTTCAAACTTGAATCGCTTTCATGCTAAACTTGGACTTAGCTCCATGCATTTTTAAAATTATTTCTTCTTAAATAAACGCTTAATCAATATAATAATAATTTAACATTTTTTAGAAGACTAAAAGTGCATAACCTCATTCAAACCATTTTTTCCACTTTGGCTTTTTATTTTAAAACTTTTCTCAAAAGATTAGACTCTTGTTGAACTTGTAGTGAATTAAACTACTATGCTTCTACATTATGTAGTGAAGTGAGACATTTTCCACTTGGGTGTTGAGTGATGCTTTGTTGATGTTAAATCCAAGCTATATACTCCACTTTGAGATGATGCAAATGCTCCTTTCTCATAATTGTGCGTAGTAAGTATATTTTTCACTCGGATATGACGAGATATTTTTTCTCTTAAAATTAACCAACGCATAAACTTTTTAAAAAAATTGAGTTGAACTACAGTGCCCTGATCCTCTATTGTACAAGTGAGGTACGTAGGCACAAAGGTTCGCAACCGCGGTAGGTGCAAAAATTATAAAAAAATACTTCTTTTCTCATCTCCACCATCTACTTTGTACATATTACCTTATAGCCAAATACATAGATTTTCAAAGGGGTTCATGTGGAGTATCGTAGATGTTTAGGGTGCTAACACATTCCCTTTGCATAACTAACCCTCGTACCCAGATCTTTGGTTTATTAGTTTTTTGTTTTAAAAACTTCTTTGGATTTATTCGCTCTTTTCTCATTCCTTTGGAACAATAAAGCGTGGTGGCGAATTTCATTAGTTACGAGTTAAGTCAACCAATGACTTAGATTCAAGAATTTTACCGCTACACGCCCTATCACCCAAAGTAACATATCTCTGTTTCAAGGAATGTAACATATTATTCAGCAAATTGACTAAAGGATCCCAAGTAAATTCAAGCCTACGATTTTCCCCTAATAGCAATCCAAGGTACTTAAAAGAAAGGGTTTCATTATGATAAATAAGTAAATCAACTACTAATTTTATAAAAATCATGTCTATGTTAACCCATATAATATATCTCTTAAAGAAGTTAACTCGAAGCCCCAAAGCCAACTTAATATCTCTTACAATCACCTTAATACTCTACAAATTTGCAAGAATAAGATCTACCACATTGAGTGTATCATATGCATCTGAACCTAGAGAAAAGACCTACTTCTGTAGCCTTAGAAACTAAGCCACTTAACTCTTCTTCCACAAGGAGGAAAAAAGAAATGGGCTTTATGATCTCCTTATTTCAGACTCCTCTGGATTCTAATCTATTGAGTTGGAAACACTTTTATTAGCACTGAAATATTACCAAGGAACACCCAAGCTCTCATCCAAACCCTATACTTCACATTAAAACCAAATCTAATAAGCATGTAATAAAAATTTTAGATCTGAGTAAATCACATGCTTTCTAAATATCCACCTTAAATATAAGACATACTTTCTTATACTAGATCTTGTGAATATTTCACGGAAATCAATTCTAATGTGATTTTGATACATATTCTATTAAACAAGGACAAAGAAAAATGACGTGTGAGATAAATAATAAGGACAATTAATAATAAACACCCCACATACAACTAATAAGATCTTTAAGTTCTTAGGATTAGAGATCCATATGGGTCTATTTGTATCTTTAAGTTTACTTATTTAAAAATCTAGTCGCTTTCAAATATGATGAAAATGTGTTTAAAATGTTCGAACAAAATTGGTTTGTACCATATGTCTAAGGTTTTGATCATAACAAAGTATTTAAAGAACACTTAGGTATATTAATATATGTTCAAATGTGTAGGGCCATAGACTAAAACTTATAATCTAAACTTAGTTCTTGTAATGAATAGAACAATTGAAAGAGAAGCTAAAGATCAAGAATATGAAGGATAAAAACTTGAGAACGAGACTCTGAAGACTCAGAATCTAAAGAAGATAAACTTTTGAAGATCAGTCTCTGAAGAAAGTCAACCTCTGAAGTTCTAAGACTGGAAAGACTCGGACTCTAAAGGAGGTCAACTTTTAGTAACCAGGATGTGAAGGAAGTAAACATGTGAAGAATAACTCTCTATAGTTATAACTCTGAAGTCATTCAACGCAAGGTTCAAGAAAACTCAGATAAGTCATTATCAGACTCATAGGTCCTTTTATCGTCTTCTGATCACGTGCAGAACCAATCAAAAAATTTGCACAGACAACTGGGATACAACAAATAATTCCTTTTGAAGCAAAGGGGTGTCAAATTTATTTTCAATGACATTAACCATATTGTAACACAGTGGGAGAGCTGACTTGTTTGTTTTGCATTTTATTGCAAATGTTACGGATAGCAATAGTCGCCACCGACTTTTCTTTTATCCAATAAAGGGAAGGTGAAAAGAATAGGAAAAGACCTTCGTTAGATTTTGAGTACGGGAGGCAATTATGAAAAGGGAAGGTGTTAGCACCCTTTCTATCCGTAGTTATCTACGGGATTTTAGTTGCTTAGATCACTTTTGAAAACTTGTTTTTTGTGTTTGTGATTTGAAAAGCATTTTAAAAAGTAATTGAAAAGTATTTGAAAAATATTTCGCTTTGACTTCGTGATGATTCTCGTTGGAATGTATAGAAAGTGTTTGGAAATATTTTGTTTGGAAAGTATTTAACTTTGTAATGATTCTCGTTGGAATGTATACACATTGTTTTTGAAAGTAATTTTGAAAAGAAATGTGAGGTGTGAAAAGTATTTGTTGATTGGAGCAAGCAATATAGTCTTATTTACCTACTCAGATTGGTTATTTTCTTGTTATTTTCCTTCTCCTTTAGAATAAGGCTATCCATACCATTAATTGGTAGGTAACATTATCCGTTGGATGTGTAGGGAAAATCGTAGGGTCATCGTATGGTCATTGAAGGCAACATATAAGGATACCTTAGCAAATTCGTAGGGACGATCATCACTTTTCGGAGGCAACAACCGAGGGATGAGATCATATATTCGTAGGCAACATCGAGGGTCATCGAGGGACTGTGATCTTTGTGATGATTTTTGAATCAAGGGTCTCTTGCTAATGGTACCCCTACGCTTAAGGGACATGACCATTATATTCGAAAGGCAACAAGAGAGGATACCCTAAGGGGGATGCAAGTGTGATAGAGTGTGTTGAGTTCGGATATTTTATCTTTAAATTAGGGTTATCTAAGATTGATTTTTATCTAGCCATACAAACCCTAGTTACTATACAATTAAGCAGTTTATAGACAGTTTATAAGAGAGTGCAGAAAGTAAAGTGCGGAAAGTAAATGTCCTACGCTATTACATGGCTTTGGGGCAATCACATAATATAGGTGCGGAAAGTAAATTGCGAGAAAAGTAAATATATGTTATTACAAAAATAACCTTACAACCTATACATCAATTTCTAGAATTTAAATGCGAAATAAAGTAAATAAATTGGAGAAGAAATGTCTTAAGAATAGGAAATAACATCTAAACCCTAATTGTAAAAGGAAAGTGTTTTTTTTTTTTAAATATTTTTTTGAAATGATTTTAATTAGAAAAATAAATTAAAAGTTAATTTTAATGGTTAATTAACAATTAATTAAAATGAAAGAAAATCAAAATATTTTTTCATGTCAAAAATAAAATAAATATTTTTCTAACCTAATTCTGAAAATAAAATATTTTTTGTGATTTTTGTGGTATTTTTAAAAATATTTTTAAAAAGAAATTAACTGGAGAAAGAAATTGAAAGAAAATTGAAAATAAATAAGAAAATATGAAAAATGTTAGTTTTGCAAAAAGGCAAAAAGAATTGGGGTAGCCCGGGATCGCACCCCTGGCCCTAAGGTTAAACGCGCACCTCCCTTGCCAACTGAGCTAACTGATTTGTTTGTTAGTAAATGAAACAAAATTATATATATATATATATATATATATATATATATATATATATATATATATATATTAAAAATGAAATTTAAAATATAAATTAAAAAAACGCGCGCGCTGGTGTCATCGTGCCCGAATTGAAATTCCCATGGACATTACCCACAGTTTTTTCGTGTGTAAGCCTATACCGACACTTTTGTGTGTCACTACAAACCTGCAACTTTTCAAAAATCAAAAATATGCACAATAAATTTGTTAGAAGACCATGGATCGATTCGGTTTGACCCCTTGAGCATGATGGTGCCATTGGTTTCGTCTAATTTTATCTGATTCATAAAGCCCTAATTCTGAGCTCTAACCCCTAACAATGGTGCATTCATGTTCCTGCACTTCAACTCAGATTAAACGATCCAGATAGCTTGCAAACATCACAAACACAAATATGCAATCGAATTAAGTTAGATATGCATGAATCATTGAAATCGATTTTGAAAAGATATTGAGCTAACTGTGATCGTGATTTCTGGATTCTGGATGTTTTGATCGATTGTAAATGGCTGGAATGGATCAAAGGATCACCAGGAAGCTGTTTGAATGCTTGAAATGGCTTGAATTGAAGCAGAACATGGTCTGCCAATGCCTTGCAACTCACATATTTTTTGTGTTAGGTTAGGGTTCTTGGCTGCCAATTTTCGTCCCTTTAGCATCTGGAAATCTTGTGTATATATAGAGGATGGAAAATAGGTCAAGAGATGTGAAGAAAATATATGCTTTCAATGAGAAAATATTTGATTTGGAATTGCACCAAATATTGCCTTTTTTGGATTCAATCTCATTCAATTCCTTTCCAATCTAATATATTTCGAAATTGACAGCTATTTTGGTTTGCTTGGTCTTCAAGAATGTCGAATAACAAGCCTTGCATTAATCAATTTGATTTTTTATATTTTATTTTGATTAAAATTGGATTTAAATGAAATAATTCCAAAAATAAATAAAATAAATAATGCAAGGGCGTGTAAATGGACTTAGAGGTCATGGACCATCTTATAAATAAGTTTGGATCACAAAAACTTAGGCCCATTTGGAAAAAAATTGATTTTGCCAAGTAATTCTCTTCATGCACTTCTTCAAAAATGTCAAACTTGCACAACTTGTATTTTTCTCAATTTTTAACATTTTGAAGTGGTCTTGGAATTTTTAGAAATCTCAAGATGTCCTCTGAACACTACTTTTGGTTTCATCTTTATCGAAGTTTCCATTTTCATGTGCACTTCTTTGCAAAAATATGACATTTTGTTGACTTTCAGAAGGACCTATAATATCTTGATCCATAACTCTCAAATGAAGCATTTTTACCAAAACTTGTGAGACATGAAGTTGTATAGAATTGAATTATCTTTAATATGAGCTTTGGTGGAAACATTTCTGATAAAGTATGTGAAAGTTATGCCTGGTCAAAGTTCTGTTGACTTTTTGTCAAGAAACCCTAGTTTAGAAACTTTGACTTTTGATCAAATCTTGAGTTTTCTTGATGAATCATGATCAACCCTTAATCAAATGATGAATGTGACTTCAAAATATTGATGTTGACTAAAAATAATGAAGTTTGACTATATGTTGACCATAATTGACTTTTTATCCAATATAGTTGATTTTCAATCATCTAAGGAATTGACTGAGCAAACTTAAGGTGTGGGGCTTGAAATTTGACATGATGATACCTTGAGACACGTGAGGAGTTATGATGTCCACTTGAGGCAATGGAAACCATATTTTACTTGAGAGAATCAAAACCCTAGTTGTGGGTTGATTGCTTAAGAGAGGGTTTGTTTGGTCAACCCATGAGAAATTCTTGAGTATGGACATGTGGATTATCTTAAAAAATAGGATGGAAAATTTTGGGGTATAACACATATCAAGAAACATTTTAACGTCTATGATAAAGTTTCTTTAAGATTCACTTATGCAAGCTTTTTGTTAAAGAATCTTTTTTGTCTCTCTATATAAGAAGGTGAAGACTTGAAGAAATCTAATGAATCTTTGATAATAAAAATAGTTGTTACTTTATCAAATCAAAAGAACAAGTTTAAATTAGAATTTCTTATCATTCATATATCTTAGAAATTCTTAATTATCAAGAGTCTTTTTGAGTTGTATTTTGTTTACACCTCTGATTGTATATCAAGTGTAATATTCAAACAATCCCTTATTTGTAATTTAGATTTTTAGAAGTATATTGCTTGTGTTCTTGAGCAAGTGAAGTCTATTTCTTGTGTCTGTGTGTGTGAGCATCTGGAAATTTTTTTTGTGTGTTTGAGCATTAGAAGTCTCTTACTTGTGTGTTTGAGCATTAGAAGTCACTTGATTTTGTGCTTAAACAATTGTAATTAGTAGTGATTATAATGAAATCCATTGGAAGTGCAAAGGGCTATGACTACTCTTATTTTGTAAGAGGAACCAAGAAAAAATTGTTGTGCATCTCTCTTTTTTCCTATCTACCTTTGAACTTGTTTTTATCCATTGTAAACACTTAACTCTGTATTAGATTCTATACCTTGTGTACATAATATGATAAGAAATTGTTTTTTTAGAAAAGAAAGAAAAAGCTAACACAATTTTACCCATTTCTTGTGTTTTTCTCATCTTCAGTTGTCATCACAATAAAGTCTATGCTCAAAACACTTAATAGTGGTACAAAAAATGAGCAAAGTCTATGTATGATAACACTGGTGGTCTTGGTGTTAACATTATTGTGAACTATGTTTATAGTCCTTTTAAGAAGAAAAATTATACTACTAAACCTTCAACCTTTAGTGGATACAAAGTTTGTGGGAAATTGTTGAAGATGCATTTATATTCTAATTGATGTAGTATGAATGGTTGCTGATAGAAAAAACCTCACACCTGCTCAAGAAAAGATCTATAGAAAACATCACAGAGTGTGTGGCATTTTCGTAGATGATCTACCTCATCATGAATGGCTCCAGATGACCAACAAGTCTACTGCAAAAACCATTTTTTAATCCTCGTGTTCTACCTATGAAGGCAATCGACAGGTGAAAGAAGCAAAGGCTAACCTTTTGGTCCAACTGTATGAATTGTTCAAAATGAAGGAAGATGAACATTTTGAAACCATATTCTCAAGGTTTCAAGTTATGGTATATGTACTTCAAGTTCTGAACAAGAGCTATACAACTTATAATCATGTCAAGAAGATTCTAAGGAGAATTCCTACTAAATATAGACAAAATGTGACAGCCATCCAAGAAGCAAATAACTTAAACAAAATAAGTCTTGAAAGTTTAATAAGAAATTTCTAGAGTCATGAGAAGGAGCTCATTTGAGATGAACTTGCAAAGAAATCCAAGTATGTTTCCTTGAAATATATTGGTAAATAAGTCTCCTCAAGTTTATAAACCTAAAAAAGTTGGTCATGTATGAGATTCTGAAGAGAGTTTAGATGATGAAGAGATGGCATTTATAATCAAGAGGTTTTAGTATCTGGCTAAGAAGAATAAAAGGTCCTCATGAAGAAGAAGTGGGTTTAGAAGATTAAGCTCCAGATACAAGAAATATGACCTATTATAACAACATGTTCACTTTATTGCTGACTATCCAGAGTTGCATAAGGACGAGTCAAAGAAAAGAATCTATAAAAAAATCAGCTTTAGAAACAAGGTTAAAAAAATATCTCGTGGCAACATGAGGTGAACTTGACAAAGAAGATGAATCTGAGAAAGATAAGGAAGAAGCCAATTTAGCTCTGATGGCTTTAACATCTTTAGAAACATAATCTGATTCAAATTCTTGTTCATATTCTAAAGAAGAAGAAGAAGAAGAAGAAGAAGAGGTATTTTCTAATTTATCTTGTTTTGACATAATTACTCTTATTCAAGATCTTATGGGTCGTTGTCAAAATAAATCTAGACAGATGAAAATTTTGAAAAATCATTATGAATTAGTGACAAATGAATTAAAATATTTTCAAATTAAAAATGAAGTTTTAGAAAAAACAATCATATTGCTCAAGTAAAAAAATATGTTTGATCAATCTCCAAATGAGCATGAACTTTATATTCAGGAATTTGTCATAAATGGCTTTGGTAGGGAAAAACTTGCATCTCTAATTTATGATGTAAGTGGGAGAAAATAGAGAGTGTTGATTTCTCACAAAAACCTTTCTATCCAAGGTTTGGAAATTTGGTTAAACCAATTAAACCTTATTCTTCAAGCTTTGTTCATAATGGGTTATATTCTTTCTCGTACCAGCTACTGACAAAGAAAAGATTATGAACTAGTCAGAACCAAGACTATAGAGTCAAAGATTCTGAAGAAATCAGAACTAGAGACTTCAAAGTCAAAGGTTCTGAAGAAACTAGAATCAAAGACGCCAAAGTCAAAAGTTCTTAATAAACTGTAACTGAAAACATCGAAGTCTAAGGTTCTTTCATAACCAACTAGTAAAAGACCCGTGTGTACGCACGGGTTACACAAAGTTGATATAAATATTAAATAAATATTATTTAACTATGGTTAAAAAATGTATGTCATATAAATATTAATTTAATTTATCAAGTTGTAGTAGTTGTCAGAATATACAAAAAAATTATGTTAAAAAATTATGAATATATAGTGTAGTACACTTTAAATAGATGCATAATTGTATCAACAATTGATTTTATTCCGTTCATAAAATGTGTAATGTCTGTGAATTCGCCATGTCCCACACTTATAGTTTTGCAGAGGGGGACAAAGTTTTAGACCTCGTGTGTCAATTTATAAAAATATTTGAAATATATTATTGTTTATGAAGATAATTGTATCAACAATTGACTTTTTTCATATATAAAAATATTTGCAACTTTTTCCCATTTATAAAAATAATTAGTAAATTTTTTTTGTTTATGAAAATATTTGTAACTTACTTCCGTTTACAAAATTAATTTTATCAACAATTGATATTTTTTCCGTTTAAAAAATTATTTGTAACTTATTCATATTTATAAAAATAATATTTTCAAGTCAATTATTCTTTTTCTTGTATCATATCATAATATCATATATCATTTTACATAAATATTATATTTTTCTTTAATTTTAATTTTTGTATTTTGTATTGTGTATTTAGCTAATATATTTTTCATAAGCATTTAGTATTTTGTTTTAAATTTTATTTAATTGTGTTCGAAATGGTTAATAATTAGTATTGAATTTATATAAAATAATAAATAAAACCAAGAATTAAATATAATTAGTATAATTAATTTAATCTGAATTAATTAAAATGGACAATCATATTAAAATCTTGAATAAATAGTCTTAAATGATAATTGTAATTTCTAAATAAATAGTTTAACATCATTAATTGTGAACTGTTTTTTTTTTTAACATATTGTAATATGGTTTTTAAAAATCACAATTTAATGAGGAAAAAGTAATTGTCCCCGGTGTTTCTTTACATGTAAAAAGTAAGCCGTGATTTGGTGTGAATTTAATGTTTATATTAAAGTGACACAAAAATTATTCTATAAATAATTTAAAAATAAAATTGCATTTCATTAATTAATTAATACTTTAAATTCTTAATTGATTTTATAGGTAATGGTCAACAGAAAAATTAAAAAGCGGCAAAAACTCTTTAACAAAAATAACTCCTTAACTGACCGATCGTTAGTTGATTTAGTGGTGACTGACGCAGAATTTGATAGGGAACTGACCCCCGAACCGGACTATACCGGTAGGGAAATAAAGGTGTGTGTGTAAAAATTTCAAAAGAACCCAAATAGAGAAGTTTTTACTTGTAAAAGTTATTGTACATGTTTACAAATATTCTTAGTTTATGTCTTTTTATTCTCACCATGGAAGTTTTTACTTGTAAAAGTTATTGTACATGTTTACAAATATTCTTAGATTATGTCTTTTTATTCTCACCATGTCTGTAGCAGTACAGTGGGCCAGTTACATAAAACTATAGCATGTTATATCTCAAGGTTAGTATTCTCGAAATGAGTAAGTACCTAACTAAGTAGAAAGCAATGTGTGACAGTTTATCATGGCAATAGAAAAATGCAACAGCTCATTTGATGCAATGGATCACACCATAGTACAAATTCCATTGCCTTGTGTTAGCTTTATTTATAGCTAGCGGGGTATAGAAATAGAACAACCTCTAATCTAACGTGCATGGTTCCTCAAATCTACCATGGTATGTTCAATGCCTTTATTACAGGTTGGGATCACGTTACACATTTGCACATTTTGCACATGTATCAAGTACTTTACTTCAACTCTCCCATTTTAACATTTTTTGTGTATGTTTTTGTAGAAAATCTTTTATATGAGTTAGGGTACAAATTTTCATGTGGATCGGAAAGTACATCATGACATGTTTTGTTTTAGGTGTTAGATGCGTTTGTATTTTATTCTAAATTTTAAGAAATTTATTTTAGGTGTTAAAAGTGTTAAGAACTAAGATTACTGTTACATTTATTCTTATAAAAAATATGGATTAAAGTAATTGAAATTTTTGAAGTAATTTAGAATTCTAATTAATTTAAATAATATAATTGAAATTTATTTATTTATATATTTTTTAATTAATTATTAAAAATTGTAATTGTTAACGGTTATATTTAAAAAGTTTGGATTAAATAAAATTTTAAAAAAGGGATTAATTTTGTCATTTTTAAATAAATAAAAAAACTTTATTTATAATTTAGCATGATATAAGAATTTGTTGGTGCTTAAATTAATAGGGAATAATTTGTAATTCTTAAATTTTAGAATGTCAATTTGAACATTTCAAAAAAACACGGGGATCATATTAGAAAAAAATACTTTAACAAAATGTAAACATTTTCTTTAAAATGTCATACTTTAGATATTCGAAAGTGAAATAAAGTATTTACATAACATTAGTTATAAGAGCTAAATCACAAAATAATAAAATCTTTCGTAAATTATTTTATGAAGTACTCAATTCCCCCTTCAATAACAGGTGTCTCAAATTTATAGTTGAGTCAAACGCAAAGGCAGGAACAAAGGTCACTCGTTTCCATTGATCTTTTTACCGAACCATGACTCCAATATTATTTGTCATAGAATATGAAAACGGAAGTATTTATGAGTTACACGTTTAAGATTCAAGAGACATTGATACCACATATTTATAAAAAATTCTTAAGGCAATGGGAGTATGAGACGCCTCTCACATTTACTGAATTTTTTTCCATTTATCCATATTAAATCCCACATCACTAACTTTTATCTATATTAAATACCACTTCCATTCCTTCGTCAAACTTAACCATGAATCTGATACTATTTGTTGGAGAGTCTGGAGAGCTTCATAAGTATCAATGGACTAAACATTTATAATCGAATAGACCTTAATATCACATAACAAAAAGGCTTAAGACAATGGGATTCACCCATGTAACTAGAGGTATTCAAAATTGAGCCGACCCAATAGAAAATTATAAATCAAATCAAACCAAATCGATATCGCAAAAAACACATTTGATTCAAATGTGTTTGGGTCATCTTTTAACAAATCTGCATCGTTCGGTTTGATTTGTGGTTTGTATTTTTCAAACTGAATCAAACCGCATTATGTTACAACCTAAATTTTACTTAACTCACATCCAACCTAAACCTATTATACCTTAACTTTATGATTACATAAATTTTCTCATCCTTACACTTATGATTTCAGTTTCACTCTTCTCAAATCTCTTCTAACATTATTACATCTTTTTCGGCACATACATCTTTTTTCTTCTTCTCTAATCTCTACTCTCTTATATTCTTTCTTTCTCACATTCTCATTTATGCAAATGATCTCTCATCTCTTATGTTCTTTTTTTTTTCATCTTAACACTTTTGTCTAATCTAATTTATATATATTAAATGAGAAGTTATTGTTCAAATACGATGAATTTTTTTGTTATTTGGTAATGTATGAATGAGTAAATAAAAAATTATGTTGTCATCGATATGTGTATGTATGGCTCAATAAAATATATAAAAAATCGAACTAACCGAACCGAAAAAAACTACATTAATTTGATTTAGTTCGGTTCAATTTTTTTAAAAAAATCAATCAAATCAAACTAAATTGCATATTTTCTCTCTTGCAATTTCGTTAAATTTTAACGTCAAAACCAAGGAGAAAGCTACTCAGAGGTGAAAGGGGTTCAACTGCACCTCTAATTTTCTCAAAATACAGCTAATAAACCTACATTATTATATTATGAACTCTCTAAATATTTAATAATTTTTCAACTCGTTTTGTAGTATTTTCTTATGACCTATCTTTCTTTTTGATAGGACTACTAGTAGTACTTCATATTTTTATAATCACTTTGTCTCTAATTAATAGATATAATTAAGATCTAATATGTAGGACACCGAATTTTAATTGAAAAATGACTTTTTTTTAATTGTCTTCGTATCACTTTTTTGTTATTAATACTTTTATTAATTAGTTCTTACTATTATTGTCATTACTAAAACTTTAAATATTAAAAAATGATAATAGAAGGATCATACAGTATTTTGGGTAATTACGATAAAAGTTTTGTTGTAAGTGCCATATATTATAGTAAATAATCACAAAACTATAATTGGTGTTACCGGATTTTATTGTATGTGTAATATATATAGAGCATATAAATATATTATAATTTTGTATATTATTTTATTATATGAATGTCTTATCAATTCCTCTATTTTAATTTAGTTTATATTATTATTCCATCACCAAATATTTATTCTAAAATAATTGTTAACCAAATTTAAAAAAATTTAAAGTTGAAGCCTAAAATCATTTGAAATACAAAGAAAACTAATGCATTAATAAAAAGAATGATAATTATTAAATAGAATTAAAAATAATAAAATGATAATCTCTCTTTTAATTGATTTGTTTGGTTCTTGCACCCATTATTCTCTCTGCAAATCTCTCTTTCTTCTCCTCTTTTAATTGAGATTGATAGAATGAGACAAAAATACAAGGTGATTGGTCTAAATTTCATGTATTCGAAAAGTACGTATAATGATAGTGTATGTTGTTGATACTATGTAGTTTTTTGTCATAATAAAATTTGAATTTTTGCTCAAGCTTTATGATTTTTATGACTTATATATATATATATATATATATATATATATATATATATATATATATATATATATATATATATATATATATATATATATATATATATATATATATATATATATTACGTTAGAAAGTCTGTATCTCCTGATTCTGCTATTAGTCAAAATTCGCTCAAACTGCATCGAGAACACCTTTACATATAACTAGCTTCTATCCTTGCTAGAATCTCATTTCTACCCAAACATTCTCCCCCCACAAGTTTAATTCACCCATATCACCAACCTTATCCATACTAAAATATTATTTCTACTCTGCTAGAAAATCTAGCAATGACTCTGATATTATTTGTTGGGGGAGTCTAACGAGTACTAAAACTGTCAATAAATATATGTGTCATTTCTCTTATATATTTAACATTTTCTCACTATTTAATCGATGAGAGATATAGCCACCCATATTTTAAATAACATGTTATTTATATATATATATATATATATATATATATATATATATATATATATATATATATATATATATATATATATATATATATATATATATATATATATATATATATATATATATAATTGATTGATAACTCCGTTTGACTTAGTTTGGGATCCGTCAATCGCTATCCCCTTCGTGTAGTATAAGGTCCATAGTTAATTAATAACTTGATCAACAGCCATTGTTAAAATCCAATGTCAAATAAATTTTGTGAGAGTGGATATTCACGTTCTGTATCAACCACCTAGACACATACCCTGTCATTTTACTTATTAAACACTCAATACAAAAGTAAATGAAGGAGTTAACAATTAATTGCTTAGGGTCATTGCTTGGTTGGACAATCTTTGCCTAACACTTTGCCTTGTCTAAATTTTGATGGATGATTTAGACAGGTATCTTCCACTATTACTACCCACTTTATCTTAACAATCTCATCTCTAGTGAAAAAAAGAATCTTATAAATTACACCATTCTTGACCCCTTTCTTTTTGTAACTTTGAATATATAACATGGTAGTTCTAATATAGAATATGGATAAAAAAAATGTCCCATTCAATTTCTAACATTACATTTGATTTTATCATTGTGTATTGGCTATGCCATCAATGCTTTCCTCTAATGAGTGCCTTGCCAATCAAGATGAGAATGACTTGAGTTTGGGTAGATTAGTACTAACAATTTTTTTGGAAAAGCCAATACTTACATGAATGATGAAACCATCTTAAGTTCTAATACCTATTACACCAAATTTACCTGACTATAAAAATGTTTAAACTCAAAAGTATTTTTATTTGTTAGTTAAAATATGGTCTACAATCAAATTTAAGTTAAATAAAAATGTAAGGCAGTCAAGGGTATGACGGGGCAAAAGAAATATAATCAAAATCACTGGAGCCAAATCTTTTTTAATTGCAAGAATGTCAATTTAATAATTTATACATTAAGAGTGAACTCTCGGATTTTTTTAATGTATTTTTGTTTGTAATCGTTTATGTTTTGCAAGTTTTGTTTAGATTTTGAAGAATTATAAGAAAGACCAATTTATGTCAATCATCCTAACACACAAATTTGGAAGTATTTTTCTATGAAAGAGATAACGATGAAAGGAAGAGAGGACTTGCACACAAGAATAAGAAGGAACAGATAAAATAAACAAATCGTGCAACGCATGATAGGCATTGCACTGTGTTATGGATCTCAAAAATAATATTGAGCTACAAGAAATATTGCAGCGCTCGAGATAGGAAAAACGACATATTTTTACAATCATAAGGTTGTCATGTCATCATCATCGCAAAGTCGCGACGCACCATACGATTTTGCAAAAATATATATTTTTTCCCTATAAATTACTAAATGCATTCAGTTATTAGGATTATAACTTTTATTAGACAAAAGACACATCATGAAGATTGGAGTTGAGAGAAGGCAAGTAATCATTGAGAGTTCCATCCCTAATCGTTGTAAGGTGTAATTGTTTTCTTTTAGTTGAGTTGACCATTAATTGCTTAAGGATGAGTGACTAGTTCCCTTAAATTTAGTCCACTTAGATAAACTTTTCTATATTTATGTGAACAATGTCATTCATTTATATTGCTTTCTATAATGATAAACTTCTTATAGTTATTCAGTAATATTTTGTATTTAATATTTTTTCCATTTACGAATTTGGGGAAATAGAGAGCTAATCGTGAATATAGATCCTCTGCTGCTGGACAACACTCATGCTCCAATTTTGTAAGTGTGGAGAAAGAAAAATTGAAAATTAAAATAGATGTAATAAAGATGAGAGAGAGAAAAATGATGAGAGAGATAGACACAAAAAATGAGCATGAGAGAGGGTGGTAGAAGAAAGGCAGTAGATGATCCAAATCAGTTAATCGTAGATAACACCGTTGGAATTAAATATTATTGGAAAGTTGTTTATAATAACTAGACATAGGATATACTAATTTTTCGCATAGGTATTTTACTATTAATACAACCATCGTCAGTTGCGATTTCACCTAAGAATTCAAATAAGAGTTTAATTGTCTCTATAATAGTACTTTCAAACATTCATTTAGTTTAAACAATTTTTACAATATTTTCGAAATCATGTGTGTAGTCTTGTAGAAAGTTCCATGTGAAGACGATTTAAACTTATTCACTTCTTTGTGATTTTTGTTGCCATAAATTGTTCTACACTCATATTTTTACGCAAACAAAATAACGTTGATGTCATAGATTATTGATCATTTCAATAAGGAAATATTTGACTATTATACTTGATATTATTTACATTTGATTTCTGTTAGTTTATTTTATTTTATTTTATTTTGAGTTTTTTAATTATTTTAATTTTAATTTATCTGGTACTACTAAAAGTATCTTCTTATTTAGTTTATGCACAATGTAGCCAAAGCAATCTGAATCCATGTTTCTTTGACATTAAAAATTATGCGCTTACATGTTTAAGAAATACTTATTTCGATAGGTGTGCACTGATAGATCCTTATAAGCAACATGTTCCTTTTGAAACCCGACATGTATAACCAAATGCAAAAAGAGGCTCAGATTGTTCGAACAAACACTATGAGGTAGATAAAAGAATTGGATGAAGACTTTAACAAGTGGGGTGTAAATATTTGAGAGTAGCTAAAGAGATTGTTTTTATTGAAATTTTATTTAATAGGAAATTTTTTGGACAACACGGCTAATATAATTGGTTTCGAGGAAGCATATACTAAAATTCTCCATGATGCATGGGAAAGGTATAAGTTTATGATCAAAATATGTTCATCACATAACCTTTATGATTTTGCGTAGGTATAATACTTTACGCAAGAACTTAAGAAATCACATGGTTGATATTAAATGCCTCAATTGGAGGTACTATGAGAACAAAGTCTTATGTAAATGTAAAGGATTTGATTAAGAATATACACATAATAAATACCATGCAATGGAGGATAAATGTGTTAGAAGAATAAGAGGAGAATTCGATACTCAAAGTGTGTTGTTAGCATGCCACACAAAAATGCAAGCTCAACTTGATTAGCAAAAAAAACTTACATACACTCAAAGGGGGGCATCATAAGGTAAAACAGGTATCATCAAGCTATAATGTGTGATTATTGTGACAATGCTCATGTGAATTCTAATGTGACACTGGAGGATTCTTTAATGAATGGTGAAATTCTAGCACTTGCAACACATGTTTATATTGATGACATAATCATCAAAACACAATGTTAAGATAGATGTTGAGATATTTGTTCCTGATACAAAACAATAATATCAAACAATAACTTAAGCATAAATAAATTGCAGAATAATAAATAACATAACAGATATTTAACCCAGTTCAATACAATGTCACGTACTCCGCGAGCTACCAAGTCAGGAAGGAAATTCACTGTGATATTATTAGTTAAAAGCCTAAACAGTTCTAGTTTAAAACTTCTCGCCTAATTACTACCTTGTACAAATTCTACCTAGAAATCATCAGTCTATGGGCTTCGAAATATTCACCCAAATATTTCTTGATCCAAAAGTTGTGGGTTGTACTAATTATGCACAAAAATCTCCTTAATCTTGGAATAAAATATCAAGTTTCCTAAATTGTCTCAACATCCAGTTTTAGAAACGTATGTATAGTTGAAGATTAGATTACCTGTTCCAGATTAAATATTACTGACCTGCAAAAATTATTGATATATATATATCCAAAAGAAATTTCACAAAATCAAATCAAAATTGTCAAGATTTAAAACAGTTTGTACTAGTGTTCTAGTTCAGCATGTCACAACATTTGTCAAAACATTTGTCTTCAATGCAACCTTCACATTCTGTTGTATCATTTTGATCAATATATTATGACTTTTTGCTAAGAATGTGTCATGAATCATGTTTTAGCAAAATTGTTGTCAATCCTAAAATCATGGATCTAACAATCTCCCTCTTTGGAAATTTTTGGCTAAAACAACCAAAGCACAATAATCCTGGAGAGAGGAATAAAACCACAACACAAGATACATGCAAACATGTAAACTGTGTACAAACTAAAACACGCATCAAACATAATAGGTTATTTCTTATATATATTCAAGATTACTTATCCTTCCACAATGAACCAATTCTTATCACAGAGAATCGAACTCTCCTTTAAAAGGAAAATCTAAATCACCAAAGGAAGAAGAAACTTTTCCTAGAGGAAGAAGAAACTATTCCCCAAGCATAAGCATAACAAACTTGAGCTCACATATTAGAAGGATATGCAGTAGAAGCAACACACATTACTTAGAGCACCAGAATCCTAGACTAAGATAAACCCAGCCACAAGACACAACAGACATGATGTTAGAATATTTGGTAGGATGTTTTGCACACAACCATATCAGAAATAGCAGCTTAAATAGAAAAACTAGACATACAAGACATACCACCATGCTCCCCCTAAATAGTTGCATACATTAACAATAAAAACTACACTAGACTTCACTAACACTTTACTCTCAATTTTTAGTAAAAAATTGATTAAAAAAAATAGAGTAAATGTAAAAAAAACATAAAAGAAAAAACACACAAACTCAAAAAGGACACAAGACATACACACAATTGATAAAAATAAAATAAAAACAAACGAAATAAACATCAATAAAGGAACCAATCCTTACTGACTCAACTATCTAAAAAATAAAGGAAGAAACAAAAGACTCTACTGGAACCAAACAACACAGACTCAAAAAACAAACAAAACACACAGTTTTTGTTTTATATTTTTCTTTTTTTTTTAAGAAACAAACAGCAGCTACCCAATCTTTCTTCTTGAGTCAATGAAATTGGCTCGATCTTCATCAACACCTGAATCTGAATTATGTAACTAAACATGATTTTTCTTAAGGGACTTCATCTTTGTCACAGACATTTTCCCTGTTAGAGATATTCAGTAGATATTCCAACAAGTGAATTCACCTTGAACTCAACTTTCTTTGGATCAACAATCTTATCCTTTTTATTTGTAATGATACCTTGCTTATAAAGTCAGGCCAATCAGGGAGATAATGTTTGGAAGAACATATAATCATCCTTATTAACAGTGCACCACTCACCATAGGAGAGAGACTTTGTTGATATACTTTCCCTCTTTCCAAGCTTTGAGTGCTGGAGAATGTTGTACTATTTGAAATAACATTCTCTATGTCATTAAAAAATATTTCTCTCTAAACTACACATGTAACGCTCGAAAACTTAATTAATTATTTAATTAAATTATAGCCGAATTATTTATTTGAATTAACGGAAGTTGGGATTTATCGGTATTAATTATTGATGAATTAATTTTAATTATAGAATATTATTGGAAATAATATTAGAAATAAGGTTAGATTAATAGAGTTATTTTATGTGGACCTATTTTAGTGTTAGAAGTAGTAGAAAGGGAGGTGTGGAATTAAGTCCATTAAGACAAAGATATTAATTAGATTATTAGTATTATAAAAAGGAAGCATTAGTATTATAAAAAGGAATTAAGCATCAGAATTAGGTTTTACGTAGAAACATAACAAGTACAAGGTTTAGAAGGAGAGGATACGAGAAGTGCAAGCCGGAACCAGAAATTAGGAATTCGATCAGAGTTAGAGAGACCGTTAAATACAAGCTAAGGATGGGGTTCTAACTCTATAATTGGGTTTATGATGAATCGTATGTGGGGATCGAATTGTATGAAATTATCTCTGTTGGTGTAAATTGTGTGTAGGACAATTGTATGATTTTGTACTGATTCAGTTAATTTTGATCGTTCTATGGAAATAATGGTATCTTGAAAAATTATATTGTTGTGATGGTTGGGTGATATGATTGAATAGTGTATATTGGAAATTTACTGGTTCGTTTGTTCGTTTTAAATTCTTGTATCTGCTCCATTGATGTTATCGTTGATGTTATACCGAAACTGAGAAAATTGTGTGTTGCTGCTATTGAATTAAATTTGTGTAACATGTTGGTTGAATTATATAAATTGAATCGATCATGAAGTAGTTAACAATTCTGGAAAGAAAATTGTAGAACTGAACAATAACATAACAAGGAAAAAGAAAGAAAAGAAAATTGGGGGGCGGGGGCCACACCATGAGGGGTGGGCGCCCCATGCTTGAAGAAGATGAGGGGTGGGGCGCCCCCCATGTGCTATGGATGAAGGGTGGACACCCTGTATAGAGGAGGTGTGGGTCACTTTGTTGTTTTGCATTGTTTTTGGATACATGCTTACTTTAATTCTTCTTAAGGTATTTGGTTATAACTTAGACACTTGTAAAGTAAATTAATCAAGTATGGACTAATTATTAATTAATTTGAAGATTAATATTGATTAATTAATAGGAGCAAGTCAGCTTCTATCAGGTAGCAGTATGAAATGATATTTTTAGCAGAATATGAGAGAGTAGCAGATGATAAATTTTAATAACAGTATAATTTTGGATGCAGGGAATTAGTATATCAGTAATATAATTAGACAGGAACAGGGTATTATTTAGTAGTAATAATAGTGCATAAAACCAGTACCGAATTAGTCGAATTTGTAGAATTAAGCGGTATAGTTAAATGTCTGGAATCCGTTGAAAATTGTCGCGGTAACTAGTATATGTTGGTAGGTAATTGTGATTGGTTTGTTTTGTTGAAATTATATTGAATACGTTGTGGTGTTATTTTCTTTGTGATTTATCAGCGATGTGTATGTTGCTATATTTTGTTGCTTTATGCGAAGTTGTAGGATGTTTCAGTGAGAATGTTTACCTAATATTATTGGTAATGAAATTGGTGATATAGGCTTATAATTATGCCTAGCGACGAGGATTTGTTGTTTATATTGTCTGATGTGTATTATCGAGTTGCATACATTGCATTTTTAGCGACGACCTGGATTGACAATTGTATTGAAGGCTTATGTCTTATTTGATGCCTCTATTAATTGGAAATTGGCGACAGAGGCTGAAGCCCTGATTGGTACCTCATGCATATGCATTGTTGTGTCTCATTTGAGTCAGCATAAGTATAATTGTTGTGATGTGAAGTGATTAGTGATGTTGTTAATTGTGAAATGATAATTTTGTATGATTTAGTCCTAATATATTATTTATCATACACTTGTAAATATTGATAGATATCTCACTCTTTATTTGTTGCCTGTTGCCTTTATACTGGTAATGTGCAGGTAATGAAGAATGAAGATTTAGTTGCTGTTAGTTCAAGTTGGTGTTGTCGCTGTGATACATAGCACTCGGGGGGATGAACGCATTGTTTTGTTTTGTTACTATTAAGTTGAATTGAAGTTGTTTCTTTTGAGAAGTTTAATTTGTTTTAAGTTGTTTATATTGAGCAAGATGCTATGATTATTTTGGAGTTTATGTTAAGAATCTGCTGCGTTGTTTTTAAAAATAAAGTTGGTTTATGTTTTTGAGAATAAACAAGTTGTTATCGTTCATCCGAATGTGATGTGCTATGTATCTATGCGTTAAATGTGACTATTATGCTGTTGTTTTAAGTTGAGAATGTGGCATCCTATTTGTGTGTTGAAATTTTGAAACTTTGATTTTAATTATATTTGTCGGGTAGAAATGGGGTGTTACAACATGCATCACAAAATGAAGAGATATTGTAGTCAAATCGTCGAAACATTAACTACTGTAATTCTTTAGCCGTGTAAATACCTAAATCACCCCTAATATTCTCAAACTAACTTGCACCTCATGTCTTGGTAAATATACTTCCTAAAGCTTCTCATACATTCCAAGCATAGGAGTAATAAAATTTTCCTATATCAAGACCCTTGACACAATGGTGATTATTACCAATGATTATGTTTTGTAAGCAAAATAAAATACTTGATTGCAATAGCTTATAACAATTACAATGTCATGATGTCTAATTTGACATTGTAATCTTTTAGCAACCAACTCAATTGAGAATAACATCTTCCTTTATCATTTTACCTATCCCAAAAGATAGACTTGAATTAACATATTTCTAACCCAAGAAACAAGATTATTTCTTAAATAGAACTATTCTCCACTAATACTATCTCAATTATACTTGTCCAATAACTTCTACACCAAGAATCACCATAATTAAACACTTCATCTCTAAAACTAATGATGATCACAAACTCTAATAAACTAAATAATGAACTCTTTCTAGACAATTTTTTTGTTATTGAGAGTTTTCTTATTTAGTGCCTGCCAGCTCTTTAGAGTCTTTCCCATTCTCTAGAGTATCAAACTGTTAAGGTAATGTTCCAACTCCTAGTTGAACATTAGTCATTTTCTTAATGAATAAATCATTGAATTTGGATTTGAAGTTAACATCTCTATATGACTACTCTTGGTAAAGTAACTCAGACAAATTCATTCATCTCATTTGGAGCTCATCTTTCCATGAAGAAGAATATAAATACGTTTTAAGACTTCACAAATATCTTATTTTTCCTTTATATAGATTACTCAGATTATTTCAACACAGACATGCCTCTATCCACAAAGATTCTCGTCTTGCATTGGCCTCATTAGATTCATAACATGAAATTCTAGAACTATGTTAACAATCAGATGTTGCAGCTTCTCATGTGACATCTTGACTATGTCTTTCTTGTACATTAGCATGTGTATACGCCTGTCACATCTTCAATCTTCTCATTGGTGATCAACCAAACTTCCTTAGAGAGATTTACCTTCAGACTTTGAACATAACTTACTTATGATAATCATATTAAATTCCAAACTTTTAACAATGAGACCATCATCAAATCAATTCTCTAATACCCTTAAATATGCCTTTGAAATTATTACCAAAGTAGTATATATGATAGGATGAAAAACAAAGTACATTATCCACATCTTTACTTCAGCCTTGTGTCTGAAACAACCACTGACAAACTTTTAAACTTTGAAGTTCCAAGAGACAAAGAGCAATAAAGCCGATTTTCTTAAGATTCCATATCTTCCTAGTTTTGACCATTGCATGGTCAACCTTAGTTTGAGTAGGAATGTAGAAAGACTATTCATCTTGAACCAAAGAGACCTAATATAATCAACTTTACCATAGAAGAAACAACTTAAGCGCAAGAACTTGCCTTTAGCTTGAGTATTTTGATGTTTGGTACAATGTTGAGACATTTAATTTGATATCCTTGACCCAACTTGCCTTTTATGTAAATATCCTTTTGTTAGTTGAGTTTTCTCTTTTCTTGTTATAGCTTGAAAACCCAATCCTTTTTAGCCTTCTAGACATCTTCCTAATTCTTGAAGGAACTCCTCCAACAAATTTGAACTATTGTTCAGCATCCACACAGACTTGATCATGATATAAAGTTTGTAGGTTAACACAAATACTTATATTTTATTCCTTGTTGACAACCTTCTTCACTTTTGATGAATAATTCTTTGTAAGAAGCAACCAGCACATCATGATATGATTCTTCAATACATGAGTGTATCAGAAGTTCACCTTCCTGTCTTGACAGGATCACATCCCTCATCATACCAAGATATAGAAAGCCCTTTTAAATGGATCTTGATATAAGTAGAACATTCTACTCTAAAAGGTATTCCAGAGCCTTTACACTCATTTTACTAACTTCTGTGACAATGATTGGCCTTTAATTCAGTTTCAACTGTTACTTGAGCATCATAGTTCTTGCTAATATCAATGAAGATGTTTTGGAAATTTTGTTATAGACATTATCTCCAATCTCCTCAAAACTCGGTTGAATTGATTTCCTAAGAATATAATACCAATAAAAAAACCCTATTAGATACCAGGAAACAAGCTCCTACAGAGTTGAAAACATGCTTTTGTTCTTCTTTATTGGATGTCACTTCCATGTCAAATCTCTTGGGTATAGACATGAGTAACTTCTTCTTAACCAGCCTTTCTTCTGAACTTTATTCTCCCAAAATAGTTAAATGTACCTTTATAAGTGGACTTGAGAATTTTCTAAGTATCTTTGGCCATAATACAAGTGATATTTAGTCTGAACAAATTCCTTTCAATTCCATTGATTATGATATTGAGAATTTCAGAGTTACAAAGAGCTCTTCTATCTCTTTAGTACAAGATTCACAACCATGAAAAACTTCCCAAGTTCTAGTACCCAATGATTTCCATAATTCTATCATTCTAGTATTCTAAAAGAACATATAGTACCAAAAAAATCCTCCATGAAGCTCACCCAATAAACAGACCAGGGGGACTGCTCTGATGTCGATTAATGTTCTGGAACTTGCAACACATGTTAATACTAATGACCCAATCACACAATGTTAGGATAGATGTTGAGACATTTTTTCGTGATACGAAACAATAATATCAAACTGTAACTTAAGCATAAATAAACTGTAGAATGAAAAATAACACAACAGATTGTTAACCCAATTTGGTGCAACGTCACCTATTCTTGGGCCTACCAAGCCATGAAGGAAATTCACTATGATAGTATTAGTTCAAAGCCTTAACAATCCCATTTTACAACTTCTCGCCTAATCATTACCTTGTGCAACTTCTACCTCGAAATTACATTCTAGATATAAGATATCCCTCTCACTTTCAATCACCACAGTGATACCTACAACCACAAACCTTGTGACAAGACTTAAGACCAGAAGATTACACTTTTAATAAACAATACTCAGTTTTTCTTTAAAGCTTCAACCAAGAATAATACTCAACTCTTTGCTTAAAAGCTCACGAGTGATAACAATAAATTGATAAACAATCAAGCAACAATTAGTTTATCTCACTGTATCAAAAGATACACGGGTGACTTACAAAAACACAAGAGACTCTTAAAATCATGGATCTAACAAATAGAAAAATTACATGGACAATAATCAAAAGACCAACCCTTTCTCATTCACATACACTACTGCATAGAGAAATCACATGAATTTAAAGTGGAGTAATAATTAGAGGCAAGGTTCTAATCAAGCCCAACAAAATAAATTATGGTACCAACGACAAACTCGGTAATCAATGATCTCAATAAAACCAAAATAAATCTCAATAGAGATACCAGAATGATCAAGAACAACCACAACAATAATAAGACATGATTTAACAATATTAGAAATCAAGGAAGTCTTTGCAAATTTAGGATGCATTGAGCCATTTCATACAAGTGACACAGTATAACCTCAGAAATGTGAATCTTGATCAAGAAACTACTTGCAAGAATAAAGCTCCAACTAGGAACTTAGGAACATAAATTGATAAATATCCAAACATGTAATAACTCAATCTTCAGAAAACAATGAAGATAATACCATTGTTAACCCCTATAAAATGAAATATGTTATGCAATTAGATTGAGATGAATCAAATTCGACAAAGTAGGGAATATTAAATGTTATCCGAATAAATTATCCAAAAATATTAAGATTAAAAGTGAGTGAGAAGTTAGATAGAAATAAAAATAGTGAATCAAATCGTAAAGAATAATTAAAATTAAAAAAGTGGAAATAATAGTGAATGAAGAGGAAAAAATAAATAAAAGAAAGCTACATTTTCTATAACATTATCCTATCCATCTATAAAGAAAACAAATCCAAATTAAGGACATTTTAAAAATTCTCAAAATTGATCAAAAGCCTATACGTAACTATTTCGTTTGCAAAAGAATTACAACAAATCCTAGCATATGCAAGAATTACAACAAATCCTAGCATATGCAAATATTTTGCCCACTCAAAGAAGAAAAGGATGGCATCAACATAACAACAAAGATCCAAGAAAAATATAGGCTTATAGATGAGAGGATATGGTTAAGAAAAACCAATATGTAAAGAGTGTAGCCTAACCAAATTCTATCATATTGGCTCAAGCTTTGTTACTCAGTTGCGTCATAAGTTAAAGCGCACAAGGAATTACATTGGTAATAAAGGAGAAGTGTTATAGAAAGTGAAACATCTAAAAGGGAAAGAATGTGATTCTATGTATTATGTGGGTAACTATGGACTTGATTATGGTTTTGAAGATAACAAAAGGATAAGGCAAAATAATTATTAGCATCAAGGAATAAAAACATTGAAGCAAATTATAAATAAAAAAAAGCTAGAAGATTCATATGTTTGGTGCCAAAGAAAGTGAAATGCTAAGATTAACATCTAAGAATTTGAAGTCTTTGAAAGCTCTTCTGATCATGTGTTTTAGTTTGTTTTTATCTCTTTAATCAATATTGTGTAATAAGGGTGAGTAAATCCCAAGATACTAAAGTAAACACCAATGAAAAGTGTATAAAACAATTTCTAATAAGAGAATGACAAAGAGAGAAGAGTGGAATATCATATTTGCAATGACAAAGAGACAAAGAAAAAGACTTGAATAAGAATTGAGTAATTGGTATTTGAATCAAATCATTTTTAATTAAAAATAAAGAGTTTCATTCTCTCGTTATAATTTACTTTTCTATTAAAGTTGCAAGTTGAACTTGAGTAAAAGTTTGGGTTAAAAACATTGAGGGATAATCATGTCATATAAGCTAAAGTCGATAGTAAAATTTTCAAGAGAAAACTCTTGAAAATTAGAATAGGTCGCGTAGTTTAAACTAGAATTAATATAAATACTAGTTTGTAATATTATAACTTATTATGTAAAAGAGTATCTCAAATGATAATAAATTATAAAATACTTCTTTATAATAAATTAAGAGAGTATTCTCAAATCATAACAAATTGTTAATACTTTTTTTCTATCGTACATTTTACTATGATTTAAACATTTTTTTTGACCTCATAAGTTAAGATTTATTTGATCTCTTAATTTAAAAAAGATTTATATTAATTTCTTAACTCTTCAAAATTTATTATGTTAGCTCTTTTTCTTTAATTCAAGACAAATTTAATAATCAATTTTTGAGTGAAATTCGAACACAAACACTGAATTATAATGAGAAAATCTTTTGCCAACTATGTACATCTATTTATATATAATCCGATATTATTCTTATCTTTCTGATAGTCTCTCGTATAATACATTATACTGCAATATAAAACTTCAATGTAACTACAATGACAATATAAAAGCTTGATTACATCATTTAATTACCTTCAAGGTATTAGAACAAGCTCCCATAGCTATTACTAAGTAATCGTAATCAAGGGAAAATTCTTTTGTTCCACCAAGCTTTTCGTCAAGAGAAATTCAATGTATTTTTATATTCTTCAATGTATTTTTCCTTCTACTTAAGAGTTAAGCCACCATCCACATCACTCTCAAGACTGATGCATGGTTTGCTCTCATAAATACATTACATGCATAACAAAACTATATCACTATAGCAAATTCTAAGTAAGTTGTTGCTCCAGCATATATGAAACAAGAGGCCAGTTATAGCAATATGGTGCTTTAATAACATATATTGAACAAGTACTCAAAACGGAGTTTGCACTATTGTATTGTATCTCGGTTGTCAAAAGATTCTCTCATTTTCATTGAGCGTGTGAGTTTGAACTCCACTACAAATAAAGTATATTTATATAATTTAATATTTATTATTGTCTGATTATATATTGATATGTGGCACTTAATAATTATTTAATAACTAATATTCAAATGCTATTGCTACATCATTGTCACCTTTTGCAAAAATGAAGAGGGTAAAAAAAAATCCAAAAAAAATTTAATAGAGGACAAAAAACTAATTTTTTAAAGGGACTAAATTTTTTAAAATATTAAAATAAAAGTATCAAAAATACATTTAAACATAATAATAATAATAATAATAATAATAATAATAATAATAATAATAATAATAATAAATATAGATACAATAAATATAACAAAATAATTAAAATAAAATATTAGTTTAAGATTATTCTGTTTACTGACTAATTTTTTTAAAAAATTGTGCTTATGTATCACACAATATAAGATGAATACTTATATAGTAACAAAGCTAAATAAAATTTATTCAGACCCACACTCATAAAAGAGAAAATAGGTGATGTTTTGAGTAAAAATTTATAACATGACATAATATTATATTTTTATTAGATGACAGTATTTATACTGACAGTGTATCTCTTTTTAACTCCTCATAAAATACATGTTATTTAATAACTAAATACATGTTATTTAATAACTTCAAAAATATATATTATATATTTCTATATTAATTTATCTGGAGCTAAATGAGTTTTATCTAGGTTAAATCCTGGTCCAAACGTCTATTTGAGAGATTGGGCCACTTGGTATAGTTTGTAAGGGTAAGTATAGCCCATCACACCCTGATTATACTCCTACCCCTCAAATGCTTGGAAGAAGTCCTTAACTTTGACAAATTTAAATTATTAATTTGACAGTAAATTTCAAATTCAAAATTATTGGTACCAATATTCATATAGGATTTTTATTTTATTGAAAGAGGGATTAAAACTGTTTGTATTTAAAATATTGGTCAAAACTATTTAAATTTAAAATAAAAAATTATTTTCTTAAATTAGGTAAAATATAAAGAAATATTACAATTAAATCAATAAAATTATATTTATGATAACTCGAATACACTAATTTAGAAGAATAATCTTATAAAATCTCTAATTTCTCTTTCTTTTATCACTTTTTTAAAAAAGAGGGTCTCTCACTATTATTTTTATTTTTTTGGATTACAAATTAATAAGAAAGTATGTTATCTTTTCAAGAGATTAAAAAGAGGTTGAGATTGATTTCAGTGTGAATTTTTTGAATTCAATTGAATTTTGTGTATTGCGATGCTTTTAAGATGGGATTATGAGGTGTATTGATGCAGAATGCACATGTTATGGCTTATTCTTTGAGGAAACTTAAAATTCATGAGAAGAATTATGATATGCATGACTTAGAGTTAGTTGTAGTTGTGTTCACACTTAAGAGTTGGAGGCATTATTTTTTGCTCCAAATTTATAGTGTTTAGTGATCATAAGAGCTTAAAGCACATGAGATCAAAATGAGGGTGTGGTGATTGACCTTGAGATTATCCAACATACCATAGAGAAAATCAAATTGATGCAAGAAAAGATGAGAGCTTCGCAGAGTCGCCAAAAGAGCTACCATGATAAGTGAATAAAAGCATTTGAATTTTAAGAGGGAGATCATGTGTTTTTGAGAGTTACTCCGATAATTGGTGTTGGTAGAACTTTGAAGTCTCAAAAACTCACTTTGTGTTTCATCAGTTTATACCATATCTTGTGACATATATAAATAGTTTGAAACTTATTTAAAACATGATGATTCTCTTGATCTTGATGGTGAAATTTTGTTTGAAAAATTGAAAGTTATTAGAGAAGTTTTAACACTTTAATCAAAATCAAGCTATACGACATTTAATTCTTTAAAGACTTTTAATTGTTTTCTTAATGGATGCATAATTTATAGAATAATATTGACTATTCTTATCAGTGTTTCATATGCCGAAAAAAGTTTTTGTAAATTAAAATTATTAAAATACTATTTGAGATTACTATGTCACAAGGTAGATTAAATAGTCTTGCGTTGATTTTAATTAAAAATAATTTTTTGAAGAACCTTTATTATGAACAAATTATTAATAATTTTGCAACAAAAATGCTAAGAGGATAATATTTAAATAATTTTAAAGGTTCGGTCAATTTTTTATAGTAAAAAAATATCGGATTAAGAAGAAGGAGAAGAAGAAGTCTCTTTATAGTGGTTTATGTTTTGATGTATTATAAATATTGATTCAAAGATTCATACTTGTATTCTTTTTGCACAATGTCAAATAAAAATGTATTTTTATCAAATTATTTCTTTTATCCTTATATATTTATTGTTAAAAAAATTTATAGGAGCACCACTCTTTTGATTCGCTCAAAACATCTAAATTCAAAGGTCCAATCATACTTTAAATGAAAGTAAATATGTTATTACATATGTTGAATGTCTTATTATATAATTATGTATTATAGAATAAATGTGGTTCATATCGAATAATATCCTAAATACAAATACATATTTTATAAATGTTTTATTATTACATTAAATGCGGAGTTTTTAGGATGTTATATATAAATAAAAAAATGCCTCGTGTTGTTCCATTATACCTTAAGAAAAATCATTAGTTATTTGGTATGAATAAAGAATTTATTAAATTTATTTATTTGTCTTTACTAATAATAATAATTCCTCTCTGAACACACCCTTTTTTTTTATTGATCTCATCATTAATATTTTTATATTTCTTTGTTAATACTTATTCACATCTTTTAATTTTTTATTAAAATATGGATCGGTTAGTTTTTATATTAAACTAGTAAATAACCCGTGCTATCGCACGGCTCCGGTCGAGATTTCATATAACGTGGAACTAACCTTGTCATGTAATAGAACATTCGTTTGTATCTAATTCAATCAAAGTTCATTTAATTCGGCCAAATTTAGTGTATAAAATGAATTTGACAACATTCAAAAATGTAAACTGAAAACATCATTGTGTAACAAAATTAGAAACTGTCACGAGTCTTCAAAATAAGGAACTGTCACGAGTCTTCAGATACAACGCAACCAGCTTGCAAACGATGTTTTCAACTATTTGACCTGCACAATAAATTATGCAAAAATTAGACAGCAATTATGCAAACAATTTATACTAAAGAAAAGATTTGTTATGATGTACTTACCCATCAACAAAGAGATTGGAAAACTTTCTTGTATACAACATTTGTAGTGATAGATGTTGATACATTCATATTATCATGTATTAAGATCTTTAGACCATTTTTGCTTGTAACTCTTGAAATGGCTACATACAACTGGCCATGACTGAATACTAGGCAAATACAATCCAACGGTATCAAGTGATTGGCCTTGAGACTTATTAATTGTCATTGCGTATGACACAATAATTGGGAATTGTCTCCTAATCAACTTAAATGGCCACGGTGACTCGGAAGGTGACATAGACATTCGAGGGATGTAAAAGATGTTACCAACATTCTTTCCAGACATGATCTTTGCCTCAATAACATGATTTGCCAACCTTGTAACAATTAGTCTAGTTCCGTTGCACAAACCATCGTTTTGGTCCAAATTCCTCATAAGCATTATTGGTGTACCAACCTTCAATTTGAGTTTGTGATTTAGAATACCTAAAGTCCTAAGCTTGCTAAGAAATTCTGGAGTAAGACATTCATAGGCTTCAGTGTAACTTGTATCAGTTCTATCAATTGAATCAAAACTCAAATACTCTTTGTCCTCACCTAAAAAATGGGAAAACGCGAATCAATCCAATATTTTTTTCAAGAATAATTAAATGACGAAACATTTATATGAAAATATATATCAAAACAAACTTTAGTTTACCTGATGTCATGTCCAATACGTAATGATTAATTTTATCAACAACTTCAATGGTTGAAGCAAGTATTGCTTTTCCTTGTAGAAATTCTACATTTTGAAACTCGACAACTAAATTTGGGTATGTCCTTACAATTATGGTCTTTACTAATAATAATAATTCCTCTCTGAACACACCCTTCTTTTTATTGATCTCATAATTAATATTTTTATATTTCTTTGTTAATACTTATTCACATCTTTTAATTTTTTATTAAAATATGGATCGGTTAGTTCTTATATTAAATATTGTTTCATTGGAAAAACCAAAATATGTTTGTAAAAGGGTTATCAAACACTCACGAGATGGTTATTACATGCCTTAAGTTAAAGAGATAAACGATGTAAATTCGTCATATGTTTTTGTTTTAACAAAGTTAATAATGAAATTTTACTACCAACAAAAGTTAATAATGAAATTTAGTAAACTTCTTTATATAAAACTAAATAACCAAAAGAGTAATAATCAGTTTTTTTAGTTCAAATAAACATTTATTCAAATTATTTTTTCTTTCATTAAATAACTCAAACTAAAGTATTTGAATGTTAACTTTATCAAAAACTCGGGTCACCGCATCAAAACTCAATTTCCAATCTACACCTATTTGTGGTCCATTAAAGATATCCTTGCACTTAATTTATAAATTCATTGCATAGTTTTTCATGGAAAAACAATAATTAATCAAATCTTATCTTACTATTTTTTTCACTAATCACAAAGCTAATTACTCTAATAAAGTAAGAAAAATAAAATTAAATATGAACTAGTCAAGTGAAATTAGGGGATGATTATGCTTTGGACAAAGAAAGATTAGATTGAAAATTTTACTTTTTTTTCTTCCTTTGTTTAAAAACAGAGTCTCTCTCACGTCTATGCTTCATTCTCACTGCACTTTTCTCGGATCTGTCTCTCACCCTTCCATTTTTCTCTTCTCCCTCTTCACATTTCCTTCAAAAGTTTGTATTTTTCATTCTCTCTCTCTGTAATGATCTTACCTTTTTTTATTCAACCTTTGATCTGATTTAACTATTTCATTGCTTAAAGTTTTAATCTTTGTGAGTGATTAACTCTAATTATGATAATTGTTGGATTATATAGTGTTAAAGTTGATTTTTTTATGGTTTATGTGATCTGATTAGAAATGGGGTTGATTGAATTTTGATTTGTAGGTGAAAAATGGCTCAAATTCATCTTCATGGCACTCTTCATGCTACCATCTACGAGGTTGATAAGCTTAAGGCTGGTCCCGGTGGAAATTTCTTGCACATGGTATTTTTTTTTGGTTGATTTATTTGGATCTGGTGATTTGATTTGATTGTTGATTTTTGACTTTTGACTTTTTTTTTTTAATTTTAATTTTTGATTTTGAATTTGAAGTTTTTTGATTTGTTTTGCAAATGATTGAATAAGAATCTTTTGATGGTGATGATGAATTTAATTGATGATTGATTCCTCAAAAGTGAAGTGGACCCTGCTTGCTTTGGAGGATCTGTGATCTGTTTGGATACTGTATATGAAAAGTTCTGTTGATTTTTATTCTGTGATTCTGTGATCTTGCTTATTGTATATACATCATTTTTCTTATACTGCCAATGAGGTTTTAAATAACGGTTGGTTGTTTTGCGATTGCGTAAAAACTTTCGTGATTTTGAGTAGGTATCAGTGTTGCGTTACTGAATGTGGTTGTTATGGTGTGAATAAGTCACCGCATTTATAATGAATATTTTTCGTGATTTGTATTTTCATATTCTTATTCTGAAATTTTTTGAAATTTCGCATTGATAACAATGTGATAATGACATTTCGCGGCCCTATAACAGTGTTTTGTGGTTGTACTTTTTTGTCTGTGATTTTTTTCTCATCATAAAAACATAAAATCATTGAATAACGGTATCGGTGATGCTCTGTTGTGTGAAGAATATTATATGGAAATGATAGTGTTAATCTATATCAGTGTTGCCTAATATCAGCCTTGGCAGATAGTGGTGGACCGCCACAGCCAATTTGTGAAGGATAGTGGCTTGAAATTTGGACTTTTCCTCCGTGGTCCTCCATCTGCAATTGATAACAATGATCTATATTAGTGATTGTTGTCCTGAATCAGATTTTTTGAGCCAAATCATAATTAACATGTTGTAATTTAACTGTTTGATTGACTTGATTCATTGCTTTCAGTTGAAATCTCAGTAGCACCGATACCTCTGGAAAAAAGTGGTCTGTGTCAGTGTTGGACACCAACACTTGTAATTTACGTTCAATTTATTTGTTTTTCAAATTATTACCCAGTGTTTGTGTCGTGTTCGATGTCCTTGTGTGTCTGTGCTTCATAGGTTGAAATTACATTTTGTTCAATCTACTGATCTCTTACGAATGATCATTAACTTTATTTTGTGCATCCTTTATAATGCAGAAGCTATATTTTAGTGAAAAGTGAAGCTTGCTTGAACCTATGTTGTTGTATATAAGCTACTAATGTTAATTATTCATGCATATTCACATATATACATTGCACCTACCGAAAAGAGAATAGCCAGTTTCTTTAGTTTTACGCTCTTATTTACCGTATTCATTATTAATGACTGCATTTTAATGTATGCGCTTCTACAGATCAGGCAAAACATTGAGGAGACTGTTGGTATTGGAAAGGGAGTTACTCAACTCTATGCTACTATTGATTTGGAGAAGGCGAGAGTGGGAAGGACTAGAATTATCGAAAACGAACATACTAATCCTAAATGGTACGAATCTTTTCACATTTACTGTGCTCATTTGGCTTCCGATATCATATTCACTGTGAAAGATGATAATCCTATTGGAGCGACCTTAATTGGAAGAGCATATGTGCCTGTTGAGGAGGTATTGGGTGGCGAGGAAATAGATAGGTGGGTGGAAATTTTGGATAAGGAAAAAAATCCGGTACCTGAGGGTTCGAAGATTCATGTGAAGCTGCAATATTTTGATGTCACGAAAGATCGTAGCTGGAATCGAGGCATTCATAGTACTAAATTTCCTGGAGTTCCTTATACTTTCTTCTCGCAAAGGCAAGGGTGTAAGGTATCTCTTTACCAAGATGCTCATGTGCCGGATAATTTCGTCCCTAAAATATCACTTTCGGGTGGTAAAAAGTATGAACCTCATAGGTGTTGGGAGGATATTTTTGATGCAATCACGAATGCGAAACACTTTATATACATTACTGGTTGGTCTGTTTATACTGAAATTTCGTTGGTGAGGGATTCTAGGAGACCAAAGGCTGGGGGAGACGTAACACTCGGTGAGCTTCTAAAGAAAAAAGCGAGTGAAGGTGTTAGGATTTTGATGCTTATTTGGGATGATAGAACATCGGTTAATTTGTTGAAAAAGGATGGATTGATGGCTACTCACGATGAAGAAACCGCCCAGTTCTTCGAAGGCACTGATGTTCATTGTGTCTTATGCCCCCGCAATCCTGATGATGGTGGTAGCATTGTTCAAGATTTACAAGTTTCCACCATGTTTACTCATCATCAGAAGATTGTGGTGGTCGACAGTGAACTACCTGGTGGAGGGTCGGATAAGCGAAGAATTGTTAGTTTTGTTGGGGGTCTTGACCTTTGTGATGGAAGATATGATACTGCATTCCACTCACTTTTCAGAACCCTTGACACAGCGCACCATGATGATTTCCATCAACCTAACTTTCCCGGTGCTGCAATCACAAAAGGCGGGCCAAGGGAACCATGGCATGACATTCACTCTCGGCTTGAAGGACCGATCGCTTGGGATGTTTTGTTTAACTTTGAGCAGCGATGGAGGAAACAAGGTGGGAAGGATTTACTGGTCTCTCTAAGAGAGCTTGAAGATTCTATTATCCCTCCATCCCCAGTAACGTTTCCCGATGATCAAGAGACATGGAATGTTCAGTTGTTTAGATCTATTGACGGTGGAGCGGCTTTCGGGTTCCCAGAGACTCCTGAAGATGCTGCAAGAGCCGGGCTTGTTAGTGGTAAGGACAATATCATCGATCGTAGCATTCAAGATGCTTATATCAATGCTATTCGACGCGCCAAGAACTTTATCTATATTGAAAATCAGTATTTCCTTGGAAGCTCTTTTGCTTGGAGTAGCGAGGATATTAAGCCTGAAGAGATTGGTATTTTGCATGTAATCCCAAAGGAACTTTCGCTTAAGATTATTAGTAAGATTGAAGCTGAAGAAAAGTTCACAGTGTACATTGTCGTCCCAATGTGGCCAGAAGGTGTTCCGGAAAGTGCGTCGGTTCAAGCAATATTGGATTGGCAGAGGAGAACAATGGAGATGATGTACAAGGATATCGTTCAGGGGCTTAGGGCCAAGGGAATTGAGGAAGATCCTCGGAAATATTTGACGTTCTTCTGCCTTGGTAATCGGGAAGTGAAGAAACAAGGAGAGTACGAGCCTTCTGAACAACCAGAACCTGATTCAGATTATGAGAGAGCCCAGCAGGCCCGCCGTTTCATGATCTATGTTCATACCAAGATGATGATAGGTAAAATTAATCTCATAAATTGATTATTTTATCATTACATTCAATATCATGTATACCTTTTTTTTCTTTCTTTGTAGTCGATGACGAATACATAATCGTTGGATCGGCCAACATCAACCAAAGATCAATGGATGGTGCGAGGGACTCTGAGATAGCAATGGGAGCTTATCAGCCCCACCATTTGGCTACAAGACAGCCGGCACGTGGTCAGATCCACGGTTTCCGCATGTCATTGTGGTACGAGCACCTCGGCATGCTGCATGAGTCATTCCTCCATCCAGAAAGTGAAGAATGTATCACTAAGGTGAACCAGATTGCTGACAAATATTGGGATCTTTATTCCAACGATTCTCTCGAGCACGACCTTCCTGGCCACTTGCTTCGCTATCCGGTTGGAGTTTCTAGTGAAGGAGATGTCACAGAGCTGCCAGGATGTGAATTCTTCCCCGACACCAAGGCTCGGATTCTCGGAGGCAAATCTGATTACCTCCCTCCTATCCTCACTACTTAGTTTGAGTTTTACACTTTTGTTCACAATACTTTGACTATTTACTTACATTCTAATCTTTGTTTTCATTACTATTTGTGTTTTTTTTATCAGTAAGAATCGAACTCGGTATTCCTCGGTTTACTTCTTGTGGTTTGAAGAGTAATAAATAATATTTTTGATTTCTATACAATATTGAGAGAAATAACAATCTTAATGTAATATGTGACCATATTTTGTGGAGATGATTTTGGCTTTTAATTCAACTACATAATTTTGTGATATGATGTTAACTGCTATGACTTAAGCTGATTTCTAATCAGTGTTTCTCTTCTCCCTTAATTTAGTTTCTGATCAAATATTTAATTTTATTTAAATCAATTATGTGATTTAATACGAGACACTTTAACTCGATTACATCGATTACAGTTTTGTTAATTTATCAAAGTTTGTTAGATTGATCCAAACTTTTAAAACATTGATAATATTATTTATATTTTAAGGTGAAGAGCCTAAATTTTATTAAAAAATAAATAAAATATAATTAAAGCTGTAAGTGTAATTTTCTCATATAAAAATCACCAGATTTTCAATTAGCACAATTAGATAGAAAAAATATTTGAAAACTAATACTTGAATTATGATATTTGTTTTTTGAATAAAAATTAAATGTTGTGTTATTATATATTTGATATTGAGTCAAACTGAACTAAATCACATTAAAATAATTACATTAACTTAGAAATTAAGAATTGATGTTTCTTGAAATCACTTTAAAGTGTGCATTGAGATAGAAATAGAATATTGATTATTGAGAAAGTGATTCAAACATAAACTAAATTTGTAAAGAAATGTACTTAAACGCATAATTGTGATTCACACATAAAAAAATTATTTTTTGTGAAAAAGCATTGGGAAAGTGATATTTAGATCTGAATTTAATATTAAATATTAGAAAAAAGTCAAGTTGTTTTACTTTATTTATTGAATGTTGTGGAAGATCCATTCTGAGAAGACGAGGATATCGTAGTCTATAAACAACAGCATCGTGCTCAAAATCAGATTTCAGAATAATTATATGAGTGGACACTAGTTTTGAATAAATTTTAGATAAATTTAAGGGGATTTCGTAATCCACTCAATAACCTTTTTAATTATTCATTCGAAATTTCATTTTTATATTTGTGAAATCAGATATAAATTTTTAGTTAGTATCATATATCAACAAATCACGTTGAAAATAGTTGGATGTGAATCAGAAATATATTTTCGATTTTAAATTTTATGTAATATTTCAATAAAGCGTGTATGTTAGATCAAATTTAGAATAAATTCATAATCGAAAATATATTTTCGGTTAGCACTCAAATATCATGCAAATTACGTTAAAAATGATTGGGTGTGAACCGAAAGTATATTTTCGGTTTTAAAATTCTATGTAATATTTCAATAAAGCGTGTACGTGAGACCAAATTTGAAGTAAATTTGAAACCGAAAATATATTTTTGATTTTCACCCAAATATTTTAAAATATAGTGCGTACAAAAAATATATTTATGATTTTCCAAAGACATTTTTAGATTTTCACAAAGTACGTCTCACCCTTATGGAATGGATTAAAAAAACTACTAAATTTTATTCACCGATAAGTGGCGTATTAAAATATTAATCTAAATTTATCTAATACTTTTTTTTAGTCAAAAGTGGACAAGTGATCCTAGTTTTTTTAGTCAAAAGTGAACTAGTGACCCGTAGTGAAAAATAAAATTGTTGGAGTCTTAGTTTCGTATTGTTAGGATATTTTTTGTGGTTGAAAAAACCATTTAGTTTTATATTTTTATGTGAGAAATTTTAACTAATTTTTTTCATTATATAAAGAGTGTACATGTTTTATTCCAAATCACCCAAAATTATTCTATTAATTCTTCCATTTTTTTTTTATTCGTTGAATTTTTCGAATATTTTCTTGAATTCTTATGAGTGGTCAAATGATCATTATTTAATTTTTTTTGGAGAATTATTTGAGTCTCTCTTTGATTGAAAAATTATTATGATTGATCTTTGTACAAGATACTACAAGTGGTATTGAAACCATATTTGAATGGTCTTGTACTGTCAGAGAGTGTATTTCTAGATCAATTATATACCATGCAAGTAGTAATCGTACAATATAGAATTGAGTTGTTTTATCCTAGAGACGGCGCGGTAGCTCGACTGCTTTGCATAAATTTAGACATTACCGAGAAACAGTTTTAAATAGAACGACCTAATCTGCGACTCAACCTGATAATAGATCAAAATTTTAAGAGCTAATCCCTCTGAAAATTTATACAATGTAAGGTATTTTTATTGAATTTCATAGTTATATTCATAATTTAAAAAGTGTATTTTTTAAGACGTTGAGTTTAAGTTAGCTAAAATGTCTACTTATCCTTCATATATAAGTAATTCAGGTTTTGTCGACAGTTTGAAAGTGTTACAAGTGAGACTTGTGACATAAGTAAATTGTCACAAGTTTGACAATTTATTTTAAATTGTTTTTGGTGATTTATAAAGTATAAAAATATCACCACACATTGTAATCAGACAATATGCAATCATAAAATACATTTCCTTAATTGACCACTCTTTCTTTTGTCACTAGATTATCATTTGTCAAGTAACTTGCAAAATAAATTACCCAACAAATTGGTATCAAGAGCACATATTCGGTCCTTAATCTGCAATCGTGGTGAATGGAATCACACATCCAACTAATTTTCAGCCAATCTATCAATTTTCTAAGGGAGAAAACTATGATAGATGGTGTGCACAGATGAAAGTCATATTTAGATTTCAATATGTGCTTGAAATCGTGAATGATGACGTCATAGCATTTGAAGAAAATGGTATTGAGGCATAAAGTGATGCTCATCATGAATTGAGCAAGAAGGACAGAAATGGTTTATTTGTGATCCATCAGTGTGTGGATTCGAATGTCTTTAAGAAGATTATCAAGCAAGAAACTGCTAAGGAGGCTTGAGATATTCTCAAAAAGTTGTATGGTGGAGATGGGAAGTTAAAGAAAAAGCTACAAACTTTAAGGAAACAATATGAAAACTTGCAGATAAAAGATGATGAGACCATTGCTGAGTTCTTCTTAAAGATGGTGGCTTCGAAAAATCAGATGAAACCATATGGAGAAAATCTCTCAATTGCACAAGGTGGAGAAGGTGTTGAGGGTTCTTCCAGTCAATTTTGATCACATTGTAGTGGAAATTGAGGAATCTAAAGACTTGTTAGAGATGAAGCTTGAAGAACTGCAAATATCTCTTGAGGCGCATGAGATGAGGCTGAAGTAAAGAGATTCACAAAATATATATAAACAGACATTGCAAGAAAAATTCATCAAGAAGGTGAAAGAAAACTCCTCAAGAAACAACAAAGTGAAAGGAAAATGGAAGAACATGTTGAATGATGATGGTGATGGTAGTAAGGTTGCAAGAAGCAAAGGTAAACTAGCAAGTGTGTTTCTAATCAGAATCAGAAAATCAAGAAAAAGGATGACATGAAGGAGGTTTAGTGTTACTGTTATATAAAGCTTGGTCATTATGCTAGAGGTTGCTATTGTAATAAGAATAATGGCGTGGCTCAATTTGCTCATGATGGGAGCTATGAATTTGAAGATATTATCTTGATGGTTGCAACATATTTGGCCTCAGAGAAAGCAACTATGTGATACCTTGATAAAAGTTGCAACAATCATATGACAAGAAATAACAATTGGTTTCTCAAGTGAGATGAATTAGTTATAAGATCAATTTGATTTTCATATAATAACATTCTGACAATATAGGGAATGGGCAAAATTAGGGTGAAAATAAATAATGGAGATGAGGCTATCATCGAGGATGTATTGTATATTCCTTCAATGGAAAGTAATTTGATCAGTCTAGGTTATATTTGCGGTAAACCAACTTTGAATAAACCACACTATAACAATAAATTTCCAATGAAATAATCAACAAAAGTAAACTAAGGCAATTTTTCAAATACTTGGAGTGCAATCAATATAAACTAGATATTTGTTTGATTTTATTGATGTTAGAAACCAATTACAATCACAAAGATTGTAATCAAATCAACAAAATTGTTCATTGGATTAACCTAAGAGATTATCTCGATGTATCGATCCCACGGTTGAAGTTTTCACAATGGCAATAAAACGTAAAGTAAAGAGTAAGAGAGAAAGAGAGATACACAAAGATTTGTTTAGGTAGTTCCCCAATTGGCATCATTATGGGTACGTTTTTCCCCAATCCCGTTTGCAATTGAGATAATGAAAATTAGCCTTTGCAAAATGTTGATACAAGAGAAGGAGTAGCAACCTAACAAGCAAAACCCTAAGTATGTTGTTGATTCTATCTTCTTTTCTCCCCTTTGAGCTTGATCAAGTGAACCTATACTTCCAATTTGATCCTCTTTCTCATGATACTCTTTTGCAAGAACCCCCGTTCTTAAAAGACTTCACTCGCCTGAATCCAAATTGAAAACGTATCGTGACCCTTAGATTTACCAATTTGATCCTTTATCTTGTGTTACTCCTTTGATTAAACCCACCGTTCTTCGAAGCTTTCACTCGGCTAATTGCATAATCTTGTCCAAAACCTTCAAATCACCAATTGATCTTGAAGGAGAACCCCACCTTGGTTTTCTTATTTGAAACCCCCAAAGAATTCTCAGCCGAAACGATTACAATAACCCTAATTGGACGTTATCAAGCTATCTCTAGATAGCACCCAAATAAAAAAATAATTATGTGTAATTTGTTTGTGTGTATGCATAAAAAGAAGATGAAGATAATGAGAATTTGCTTTGTGTATTTGTGGTTTTGTGTTTTAGAAATGATGCATGTATGACTATATATAGGTGTAAGTGTGTGAATGAATGAAACAAATAAAATAGGGTTGCAAAATGACAAATTTAAACAATTTGATCAGTATGAGTCGACTCCTAAGGGCAAGGGAGTTGACGTATACAACATGGGAGTCGACTCCAATTTGACATAATTGATTTTTGAAAATAAGCTTCAGTAGGAGTCGACTCCAAATGTCTAGGAAGTCGACTCATGTTGGACATAAAAGAATTTTTAAAATTGCTTTTTGCAAGAGTCGACCCATAGATCGAGGAACTCGACTCCTTCAGTTGTGTCTAGACTCCAAGAGCAGTATGTATTTACCCATTTTTAACAGAAAGGTCCTTTTTGAGACAACTTCAGAGGGAGTTGACTTCTAACACGGGGAAGTCGACTCCAAACTTGATTTTTCACCAAAATGCTTATTACTGAAATGTTTAACTTGTCCAAAAGATTTTGACATGATCCTTAAATATCATAAGATGAAAATGCAACTTAAAAATAGAGAGATATCTTCCAATATACAAATACTACATATTTCATAATTTTGACATCATTCAAAATATTTAATAGAAAATATTACACTCACAATATTTTATGTCGGCTTTGACCAAAACCAAAATAAACGGTTTTTTTTTAAAAAAAGAAATAAATAATAGTTTGTTGCAGATCATTTGACATCGAAAATTTTCAATGATTTGTCATAAAAGATTTTATTTATAGAAGTGTAAATATACTCATATATTATCTTAAAATTCATTTCAAATAGACTAGTTGTTCCAAAATTTAAAGATTTAAAATTAAAATATTTAAACTCATTTACTATAACTTCGTTGACCCCTTCCTTCTGCACACCCCAATTCTTTAATGCAAAAATTATATTACTCTTCTTTCCACTTGATAACATCCCATGAAAGTATTTTAAGTTGGCATCACTCTCTTTTTAACCAAATAACTATAAACTTTAGTCATTGAATTTAATGCAAAAATTATATTACTCTTCTTTCCACTTGATAACATCCCATGAAAGTATTTTAAGTTGGCATCACTCTCTTTTTAACCAAATAACTATAAACTTTAGTCATTGAATTTAAGTGGATATTTGGACTAACTTCTACAAGTCTCAAAATCTCAAAAGCATTTTTACTTTAGAAATTGATTTTCTTTTATTTAAATATTTTTCTAAAATCAATTCTCCTCCTTCAAAAATATTTTTCTTAGAAGTTAAAATTCTTAACTTTTAAATTTAGTAGAATTAATTATGTATTTATTATTTTTAATTCAATTCATTTTAATTTTCTTTTCTTATATATTTTTTAATTTTCATCAATTACTTAATTTATTTTTATTTTAGTAATTATATATTTAAAATCAATTTTGATAAAAATATGCAAATAACTTTAATATTAATTGATAACAACCACTTTTATATTATTATATTCAAAAAAAATCAATTATACTAATTAAATTCAATTATATTAAAATTAATTTTATCAAATTTAATTATTTTAAAATGAGTTATATGTTACTCTAAATTAATTCTTAAACGTAAAAAAGAACCATTTAGATGAATAAAGTCTTTTCTTCACTTCACCCGCATCAATTAACTTTGTCAATTTGTTCCCCAAATTTTAGTTCTAGTTGGGATGCCACCCTTTCACTCATATTATAACATGTAGGAAACAAAAAATAAATTATTCAATTATTGATGTAGGTATACATTAATTTCACTCTTAAAATTGTATGAGTTGGATAAAGCCTAAGGAACTATTTGAAACCTCAAGAATACATTAGAATTAGATTTTTCTCCAACGTCTTCACCTAATTTACAAAAATTTCCTCTCTATAACTCCTCCAAATGTTGGCAATTTATCATTTTGTATTTTAGGCTCTTTATGGATTCATGTGTGATTTGATTGTAATTTTAATAATTTGATTGTAATTTTAATATTTAGCTAGTGGATATTTACTATTATAAATATGTATATCTTATATGTTTATAGATGTGACAATTTTAGAGTTTATAGTAACAAAGAAGAACACGAGTTTAAAAGTATAGTTTTGGTTATTCTTAAGGTAGACTTAGAAAAGCAAGGGTTTCGAGAAACCTTTGGAATTATTTAAAAAATTAAGAATTTCGAATGCTATTTTTTTGTAACATATTGATAATTTCTTGTAACAATTTTTTAAGTATAATGAATTAGAGAGCAACTTTTCGAGTATAATAAATTGTAGAGTTACTTTCTCTTTTAGAATAGATCGTTTGATAAAATTGACTAAACAAATATTTGTCTTTTTTTTCTTCGTTTTATTATATTATATTATTTGTGTACTGATTATTATTATTGTAAGTCATTTATTTTAGTTGTTACTATTCTTTATCTCACATATTGATATTAAATTTTGTTGTGATTCTCAGCATTTTTTGATCTCTTCTTTCTCAAATTTTTTGACAAAATGATACACCCATATTATCTTGAAAATCATTTTGAATAGACTAGGTCTTCCTAAATTTATATATTTAAAATGAACATATTTAAACATATTTACTATAACTTCTTTGACCCCTTCCATCTGCACACCTTCGTTCCTTGATGCAAAAATTATATTACTTCTCTTTCACTTGATAGCATTCCATGAAAGTATTTTGAGTTAGCATCACCATCTACTTAATAGAATGGCCATAAATTTTTGTCATTGAATCTAAGTGTATATTTAGATTAGTTTCTACCAGCCACATTTCTACTCCACTTTAACTTAAAAATTGTATTTTTTATAATAGATTTTCTCAATTGTTAATCACTCATATCAATAGAGAAGATAATTTTTATGCCGATTTTTTAGCAAATTCCACGCTCAACACAAGTTCTATCATTAATTTTTACTCCATTCTCTCAGATATTCGGAATGATTTTGTAAATAATAGGTTAGATATACCTTTCTTTAAGTTCTCTTGATCCATGGACCTTCGGACTCCCCCTTTTATACCATTTGTTTCGATAATATATGAATTTTTATTCAAAGAAAAAAAACTTAAAAATTAATTTTTTCTCTCCTTATCTGAGTATTTTTCTAAAATCAATTAAAGATGAACAATTGAAATGTCGCAGGTTCAAGTTCGTGTTCCTTGATAACACGAATTTATATAACATATTTGACGTAATTTTCATAGATAATGTTACTATTTTTATTTAATTATTCTGTTTTATTTCCGTATTACGTTGGTATTTCTTTTGTTTCAGGTATTTGTATTAAATAAAAGAGAAATTGAGAAAAGAAATAAAATTGAGGAAAAATCGGATTAAAAAGCCAAAGAAATGAAGCAAAGGGGTGATATAGCAAAAAGGAGGAGTTAAGAAGAAAGAAATAATTATAAGACTAAGCCCAGAAAAGCCAGTGATTAGGTCCACAAGGTGTTACGTAAGACCTTGTGGACCATGAGACATGACGGTATATTTCACGTTGCCGAACTGAGACCCACGTCTCAGGATTGTTCTTCATGTTTGGAGACCCACGTCTCCTTCCCTCTTCATCTTGAGAGACCCACGTCTCACTTCCTTCTGCAAGTGGAGACGTGTCCCATGTTCTCCCATGATTCTTCCCACAATTCTGGCAGTTTTGCACACGTTCTCCATTACTCTTCGTATGAAATTGGAAAAGGGTAGTTACAAGTGAAGGCTATAAATACAACTTCAAGCATTCAGTGCAAGGGTCGGCGATTTCTTCCCGAACAATCGTTCTTCCATTTTCGCATTTTTTATTTTTCAGTTTTGTATTTCAGTTTTGTATTTCTATTTTATTTTCTATTTCAGTTTCTTTGTTTACTTTTTATTTTAGTTTCTTTGTTTCTATAATTTTCTCACAACAATTTCTACACCGGAAATTGTTGTGTATTTTTCACTAATCTAACCTTACGTTAGATCTAGTGCTTTTTATTCCTTGTCGTATTTTCTTTTAATTCGAGAAGTCTCCGAGCAGATCCAACCGACTTGTGGTGGAATGCTGGTTTATTTCGAAGAACAAGATTATTCAAGTATTATTATTTTCAGGTTCTCAATATAATTATTTTATTTTATTTAAGTATTGTTGCTTGGTATTTATTTACTTAATTATGGAGATGTTTAAATATATTGAACCTTATTATTTATGCATGTCTGAATTAATAAATATGTCCGGCTAAACCGTTTAGGTATCGGTAAGTAATAGTAGTAAAAGTAGGAATTAAATTGTTTCTAAGCTAAAATATTAATTAACATAATTTCTGGTTATGACTTTTTGTAATTAAAATCCATCTTTTCGTTACGAAAGTAAGAAAAGTAGAATAGGTTAGGATCGAGACCACGAAAGTGTGAGGTTTTAACCGGATAGCTAAAGTTAGGCATTCGATTTAAATACAGCGAGAGCGCTTTAAAACGAATTAAATTTTATTAAGTTTTCAAAGAATATTTTCTAAACACTTATGGGCTAGCGAAAGCAGGCATAGGGCTTTAGGAGTATAATCCGAGATAAGACCACGAAAGTGTGAGTTGAGGGTTTTTAAATTGATAATATCTACAGAACAATTAAGTTAACAATCTTTATACGCTTAGGTTCGATTTAATCCGCTTAGGTTCACTACGTTACGTACCGATATCCGTTTTATTTATATTTCTATTTTTCCTTAAACCAAAATCCAAAAGAATTATTCGCCTTAGTCATAGTAACTTAGGATAACAATAGATCGATTTATAGTCTCTGTGGGTTCGATATCTTTTTAAAACTACGCGATAGGACTGTGCACTTGCGGTCTCCCGATTTATAGACGATAAAGTCCTACGATCAAGTTTTTGGCGCCGTTGCCGGGGACTATTTAAGTCGATATTGTAACTCTGGTGTTACACCGTATAGACTAAGGCACCTTTACCTTATTTACTATGTATAGCCCAAATTTTTCCTACGCCCATTATCAGTATTTTGAGGAACCACAAGAATTCCATAGATCCAACCTTGAAATACTGATGGAAGATTTCAATGCTTCACAAACCTACTCTTACCCAAACTTCCTCCAAAACTACCAATCCCCACATTTTGAGGAACCACAAGAAACTTATAATTTCAACCAAACTTTTCCTCAACCCAATTTTCTCTACAATCATCAAATCCAATATTTTGAAGAAACACCAGAACCATATAAATCTGATATCGAAATATTGATGGAAAATTTTAATGAAACATCTAGGATGATAGAACGCTTCGGGGAAACACAAAAGGAGACTCTAACTCACTTTCAAGACTCTGACGAATCGCAAGATTTCAACTTCGAAACATCAATAGAGGATTCTGATGAGATGATAACTAACTCTAGGTTAGAATCTATGATTGAGCATTTTGTAGAGACACAAACTATCCAAAATGAAGAAGTAAGAAAACAAAGTCTTCAAAATAATGAAACCCTTAGCCAACTAATCATTGAGGTTGAATCCCTCGCGTCTAACAACATTGGCTTAGAAACTCAAATCTCCCAACTCGAACAAAACCTTCTAGGACCATTCCCCAAAGAAGATATGGATGTTGAAACAACCATTATAGAAAAATTATTTGAAAACCTAGAAAGTGATGATGAGTTTGAAGAGAGTGATATTGCGACCGAGGAAAGTTCTGACGAGAAAATAGCGGAGATTGAAATAGATTCACCAACGCTGTTCGAAAAGGAGGTTGTAAACGAGGTAGAGAAGGAAGCGCAAATTGTAATCCCAAATCACTACACCCCACTGATTTCTATCCCAAAATTTTTTATAGAAACTCCGGTAGACTCCCAATTTTAAACGTATGTTGCGGTATTAAACAATATCCACATTAATTCACCACTATTTGAAGTCTTGCCTAAAAAGAGAAAATTAGAGGACCATAAAATTAAGGATATAATTACTGTTAAGAGGGTAAGATTAACTTATGAGGCGATGGATGAAATCACTAAGCCCAAAATTGAAAAACTTATACTTAGGATAAATCCAGAACCACTACCAAAATTTCAAAAGAATAAACCACCCTATAAACGTAAGAAAAGAAAAGGTGAGGGATATGTGAGATGGCTTGATAAGTGGTCATGGAAAATCAACGAGTAGTCATTCTAGTTTCTAATTTTAAATTTTCTTTTTCGTATTTTCAATTTTTTCAATTTTATGTTAAATTTTAAAATTTTACTCGATTATCAGTTACACCCTTTCATCTGATGCGTTTGAACTATTTCCCCATAATACCGATAATTATACTCAATTAAATAATTCACGTTAATATTTATAATTATAATTGAGTATTATTTTTAATTATCGTATTTCCCCGTCTCCTATTAATATACCGAATTAATACTTCTCAATATTTATAGTATTAATTATAAGGCATTATATATACTAGTATTATATATATATATATATATATATATATATATATATATATATATATATATATATATATATATATATATATATATATATATATATATATATATATATGTATGTATGCATTTGATCTGAAAATCTACTCCCTATCCCGTGCCTCACGTGTTGTCTTTTCTGGTCTCCTTGTCATTTATATGTTTCGTCCATTTCTCTTCTCTTCATTTTCCACCGTAATTCCCAATCAAACATAGAGGCAGAGGAACAAGAAGACGAAATTTTCCAAGTGACGAGTGATCACCCTTCTCCTTTCTAATATCTCCCGGTTCTATCGCATTGAGGACAATGCTTACTTTAAGTTTAGGGGAGTCAGAACATTTCTTAGTTCCTTTTTTATTTTCTTTGCTCTATTTCGTTTTTCCCTTTTAGCATTTCCTTTTTGTTTCTTTTTCCATGTATTGCAAAATTTCCATTCAATAAAATTCATGTTTATGTAATTTTAGTCTTTTATGTAAAATTCTCGTGCTTATTCGAATTCCTCCATTTTCTTGAGCCATAATGAAAAAAAATTCAAACGTTATATTAACATATTCAACTAGTATTAAGGTTGCTTATTTTTATAAATAAAAACTCGAGCGCGACTAAAACAAAATTATTATCGTCATAACACTTCAAAAACCCCCAACGTGTTAGATTGATTTAAGTACTTATTATACCAACACCTTTAAACTTAGTTTTAAAATAGCCCCGAGTAGTTTATTAAGCAGTCGGCACCGCCTTGAACGACAAACTACATGGAGAATCGATGAATATAAGTGTTTGATCAAGATTTTTAAAGAAAATTTTTTATTAGAAGATGCACTTATTAAGTTAGATGGTCCTTACCAGATCATTTAATCCAACAGTTGCGGAAACTATAAATCTTTATGCAGATAAACCATTATGAATTGGTTCAGTGGTTTCTGGTGCTGAACTTGGTAGGGCGGACGACGGTCCGATCCCTCGCAGTTTGTAATTGGATAAAGGAGTACCAAATATAATTACCAGAACTCCTAGATGGATTATAAAGATCAAAGTCACTAACCGGTTACTCCACTATGTGCGCGTAAGGTAAAGGGCTTAATGTGATTGCGCAAGAATGAAAACGGGTGAAACGAAACGAAAGTATTAGGTCGAGTTATAATTCATGACTTAAATTGGTCTGCATAAATGAGGTTATCTAGTGTTATTACGGCAATTTTGATGTCGAAGTCTGAACTTGAGTTATCCAAACAAAGAATTGACCTGCAACCAAATACGAATTGAATTGTGTTTTATATCTGCGTTTGACTTATGCTTAAACGATTTTTCATTTTTAATTTTTGCTTGAGGACAAGCAAAGGTTTAAGTATAGGGGAGTTTGATAACACGAATTTATATAACATATTTGACGTAATTTTCATAGATAATGTTACTATTTTTATTTAATTATTCTGTTTTATTTCCGTATTAAGTTGGTATTTCTTTTGTTTCAGGTATTTGTATTAAATAAAAGAGAAATTGAGAAAAGAAATAAAATTGAGGAAAAATCGGATTAAAAAGCCAAAGAAATGAAGCAAAGGGGTGATATAGCAAAAAGGAGGAGTTAAGAAGAAAGAAATAATTATAAGACTAAGCCCAGAAAAGCCCAGCAGAAGTTCAGTCCACAAGGTGTTACGACCGTAACAACCTTGTGACGACCGTAACACGCTAATAGCCTTGTGACGACCGTAACACGCTTATATTTCACGTTGCTGAACTGAGACCCACGTCTCAGGATTGTTCTTCATGTTTGGAGACCCACGTCTCCTTCCCTCTTCATCTTGAGAGACCCACGTCTCACTTCCTTCTGCAAGTGGAGACGTGTCCCATGTTCTCCCATGATTCTTCCCACAATTCTGGCAGTTTTGCACACGTTCTCCATTACTCTTCGTATGAAATTGGAAAAGGGTAGTTACAAGTGAAGGCTATAAATACAACTTCAAGCATTCAGTGCAAGGGTCGGCGATTTCTTCCCGAACAATCGTTCTTCCATTTTCGCATTTTTTATTTTTCAGTTTTGTATTTCAGTTTTGTATTTCTATTTTATTTTCTATTTCAGTTTCTTTGTTTACTTTTTATTTTAGTTTCTTTGTTTCTATAATTTTCTCACAACAATTTCTACACCGGAAATTGTTGTGTATTTTTCACTAATCTAACCTTACGTTAGATCTAGTGCTTTTTATTCCTTGTCGTATTTTCTTTTAATTCGAGAAGTCTCCGAGCAGATCCAACCGACTTGTGGTGGAATGCTGGTTTATTTCGAAGAACAAGATTATTCAAGTATTATTATTTTCAGGTTCTCAATATAATTATTTTATTTTATTTAAGTATTGTTGCTTGGTATTTATTTACTTAATTATGGAGATGTTTAAATATATTGAACCTTATTATTTATGCATATCGAATTAATAAATATGTCCGCTAAACCGTTTAGGTATCGGTAAGTAATAGTAGTAAAAGTAGGAATTAAATTGTTTCTAAGCTAAAATATTAATTAACATAATTTCTGGTTATGACTTTTTGTAATTAAAATCCATCTTTTCGTTACGAAAGTAAGAAAAGTAGAATAGGTTAGGATCGAGACCACGAAAGTGTGAGGTTTTAACCGGATAGCTAAAGTTAGGCATTCGATTTAAATACAGCGAGAGCGCTTTAAAACGAATTAGATTTGATTAAGTTTTCAAAGAATATTTTCTAAACACTTATGGGCTAGCGAAAGCAGGCATAGGGCTTTAGGAGTATAATCCGAGATAAGACCACGAAAGTGTGAGTTGAGGGTTTTTAAACTGATAATATCTACAGAACAATTAAGTTAACAATCTTTATACGCTTAGGTTCGATTTAATCCGCTTAGGTTCACTACGTTACGTACCGATATCTGTTTTATTTATATTTCTATTTTTTCTTAAACCAAAATCCAAAAGAATTATTCGCCTTAGCTGTATACCGTAACTTAGGATAACAATAGATCGATTTATAGTCTCTGTGGGTTCGATATCTTTTTAAAACTACGCGATAGGACTGTGCACTTGCGGTCTCCCGATTTATAGACGATAAAGTCCTACGATCATTCCTACACTTGATGTCCCTACACATCAGCTGCAAATCGTCTCAAAAGAATATTAGGAAAGTGCATCTCAGATAACCAATAAGCTTTTGTTCCTGGAAGATCTATCTTGGATAATGCTACGACTACCATTGAAGTGATTCATCATATGAAGACTAAAATCAGAGATAAAGTTGGTGAAATAGCTCTTAAGCTGGATATTAGTAAAGCCTATAATATGATAGATTGCTTTAAGAGAAATGTCGCAAGTTCGAGCTCGTGTTCTTGTACTTAACTTTTGAAATAAAATTAACTTTCTTTCATTTTCTTCAATTACTTCTTTGTTTTAATTTGTATTAAAATTTATTATCATTTCGATAAGAGAAAATTAGACAAATATAAAATAATTTTACACTATCAACCTATAAATATCATGTATTGTGTCAAATTATCTTTTATATTTTAAAATTATTTAAATGACATGTTAGATTGATGATTTATTATTAGACGATAGTATAAAATTATTTACACTGTCAATACATATTCATTAAACTCTTTTGATAATAATACATTCAAAAGTAATTTTGATAAAAATTATTCCTAACACTATTAACTAATAACAATAATTTTAATATTATTATATTTAAATATAAATCAATTCTACTAAATTTAATTATATTAAATTCAATTCTATGAAAGTTGGATAGATTCACTAAATTGATTCCGTTTATTAAGACCATGAATCAATTTTTTGTTGTTGTTGACAAAGACCATGAATCAATTTTTTTTGTTGTTGTTGACAAAGACCATGAATCAATTTAACTCCAAATTTTTAATTCTTATATTAAACTCAATTATGCAAACTCAATTATATTCACTAAATTGATTGATTCTTGAACGGAATCATAACCATCAATCAATTTACTCCCCATATTTTCAATTCTAGATGCCACCCTTTCACTCATATTATATAACATGTAGGTAAAAAAAACAAATTATTCAATTATTGATATCGCCATAGCTATACATTAATTTCACTCTTAAAATTGTATGAGTTGGACAAAGTCTAAGGAACTATTTACAACCACAAGAATACATTAGAATTAGATTTTCTCCAACAAGTTCACCTAATTTACAAAAGTACCCCCTCCATAACTTCAACCATTTTTCGATCAATTTGGACTTCAAATATTGTTTCCAACACACCCTTCTAAAAAAGAGAAAAAATAAAACAGAGTAATTCTATACCTTGAAAAATCACTCCCCTATTCTAACTTATAGTTTCCAAAACGAAGATGGTTAAGGTTTTAGTAAACCACACAAAAAGTCGCGACAAAATCGTATCGAAAGATACCAATATTATTCACCATTTTAGTGATGATGAACATATTACGGTTAATTCACATTATAACAACCGTAATCAGTGTCACGACATGCGACAGACACATAACTCACCGTGATCGTTATTTAAAACCTTGATGATGATCAATGACAAGACCCCATTCTTTGAACTCGATCTCTTAAAATTCCATTGTACAAAGCAACTCTATTAGCTGGCATTACACGTTCTTCATGAATTTCATTTCTGCATTTATTCATCGATACTTCGTTTTTCGTCTTCCCTTGTTTTTCTCTAATTTCTTCATTACTTTCACTTTCTTCTTCTTTCACCATCACATTTTCTGAAAACTTAACCTTTTTCTTCTCCCTTCTTTTTTCCCTCTTCTTTTCCTCTATTAAAAAAAACAGAATAAAGTAAGAATTTTTATAATTTATAATATAATATATCAAATAATTTCATGTGAAAAACATATTATTTTTTTATGAATGAATTGAATTGAATTACCTGAGTATAAACATGATCGTAGAATCATTTTTTCCTTGGAATTTTGGGTTTCATGAATTTGGAATTGTGATGAATTTTTTTGTTTAGAGAAAGTAAGGTAAAGAAGGGTGGTTGAAAGAACCATGGCTGTTGTTAAAACAAGACCTTGTGAAATAGAAGACATATTGCAGAGGAAAAAGAAACAAAAACAACAATGTTTGTGTTGTGTTGTGAGAAGATGAGAAAAAGAGGACTTGTGTTGTTGACTGTTGAGATGATGAAAGAGGCTTTTATAAATATTTTGAATAGAGAGAGAAAGTGAGAAGTGCTTTTCTTGAAGCTTCACATGTTGCACTGGTTGGAAAAGGAAAATTTTATTTAAAAAGGAAAAAGAGAAAAATAAATTTAATAATAAACTTTTTTTATGATAACCATGTGCAAAGTTATTTTATTAATAATGTACAATAATAATATTGTTGTTTAAGGTTTTAAAATATACTTTAAACAATATCATTAGGTGCTGATTATCTACACTCTTATTTATTCCTACCTCCGTTCCTATATATAAGAGACAATTCAATTTTTAGATTCATTGAATAATCAATGTACCTAGTCTATAAATTGACCAAATACATTGATTATTCAATGAATTTAAAAAATGAATTGTCTCTTATATATAGGAACAGAGGTAATATTTTTATGTTAAAGAATAAAAATTTAAATGCAGGTTTGATTTTTTAATTATTAGATTTTATATTATTCAAGATTTATTATTTTTTATAATTTTGTGTGTTTATTTAACGTGAAGTTTTGATAATATTCTCACGTCATTAATAAATATGTTAGATATGTAAAATTAAAAATAAAAAAAAACAAATAAAATTTTGATTGAAATAAAATTTTGAAAAAGAAAATTAACTTTAAAATAGAGAAACAAAAATTTAAAAAACATAAGGAAAAAAAATACATTTAAGTGGAACGATAGTAATAAATATTATAATACTTTTAGTGATTGAAATCGTAATTTTTTACATAATTGCAATCCATATTTAAAACTTTGTTGATGTTCATAACAACAAAATCATATGTTATTACATTGAATATTATCCTATATTTTAATTTCAAGTTATCCTATATTTTAATTCCAAATTTCATGATATTATATGTAATTTTGAATATAAAATGAAATTCTTATATTATAATAATAATAATAATAATAATAATAATAATAATAATAATAATAATAATATTATTATTATTATTATTATTATTATTATTATTATTATTATTTTTATTTTTAGTGAAATGGTTGTTGGATGATATATGGAAGGTGTGACCAAACTACGGTGGAATATTTCTTTGTTGGCCTAAAGGGAGTTTCCCAGAAATGTGTGTTTAAAAAGTTGAATAAATTCCGAGTGACAAGATGATGAATATTAAACAATATAGATTTATAAACTAGTTAATATATTAATCTTAGTAATAAAAAGAAACTATTTTTATGGGAAATAAGTTAATCTAATACTTTTAAAGATTTGTTTTCCTGTATTGTCATTTTAAAGTTCTTTTGCGAATCAGTCACATTCAATTATATATAAAATAAGAGATGTTTTTTTAAAATGTAAATATATTAAAAAGAGTAAGACAAATAATTATTTTCAGATAATCTTATAATTCCTGCTTTGATTTCATAAAAATTTTCTTTATTAGAAAATAAGCATCTTATTATAATTAAGAAAATTTCACCAGTCCAAACATATAAAAGCTTTTCATTATCTCATATTTTATTTTGATTTATGGGAATGAATGAGTCAAAGGTCAAAGAATGCATGAGTATTTCTTTCTAGAAGGAGAAAATAGTGAGAAAATGAGACTTTTAGACAGAGACTTGGATTGTTGCGTGGCAATTGCGTCTCACTCAATGTAAAACTGATGAGACAAAACTTTATTTCATTTTCAATTTTATTTTAAATTATTTTTTTATTAATTAAATAAAGTAGCATATAGATTGAGAATCAAATGCAAGGAAGAAATCTCGTGTTAATTGAAAAAAAAGATATAAATGAGAAAACACATATCTATTACCTTAAAGTTTTAGATAGATATATATGTGACATGTCTCTCACACAAAAATGTGTCTCAAGTAAAAGAATGTTTTCTTTAAATTATCCTTACCAGTGATATCATGAGCTTTTGGTTTTGAGATAGAAACCGACTTACTTGTATCGAAACACTTCCCGTAGATTAGAAATGTGTTCTGTTGAAGAATTTCAAAAATGATAAAAATATATGTAGAAGAGAGAGCTTCCACGTGAGGAGGATCATGACTCACACTTGAAGGAGAGTGTTGAGAATCAAATTTCACATTGATGAGAAAAGTGAAGATTGAACACTATATAAGTGAGAGAACTCATACACATATTATCTTAAAATTTTAAATAAATATGTGGCGTGTTTTTAGATAAAATGTATCCCAAATAAAAGAATGTTGCCTCCAAATTATCCCTAAAGATATATAATAATATTTAAGTTAGAAATAAATTATTAAAAAACTAGAGGATATATAAACATATCCAACAATCACATACCTAAAAGAATAATACAACGTAGAAAATAAAATGGTATGTAAAAAGAAATAAATTGAACAAAAATTTAATAAATAACTAAATTCGAAACAAATAGATATACAAAGAACTCAATCCATCAAATCCAACGCGGGGTTTAAAACCAAATTGCAAAAGAAAGTGTATAAAAAGTCGTAAGCATTCTAAACGAATCGGAGATGAATTTGAAAAATTAAACTTATCTTTTAAAGAGTGGTAAATGTTTCGGCCACCAACATAGACAAATACATGTACCAACAACTCTTATAAAATAAACCACAACGAACTTAGCAACTCTTTCAAGCCTATTCAAACCAAACAACATCGAGCTAGCTCAAAGGCATCCTATTGGACAACATCAAAACATCACATCGGCGACGAGGCTATAACCACCACAAGATCATTAGTGCATTGTCAAACCCGAAACACAATGAAAACTGCATATGCCACCTGATCTGAAAAGAACCAAGGATCAAAGTCAAGATTCCACTATCAAGACTAGTGCATTGTAGCTTAAGAACAACTGTCTCCATAATCAAAGAAAAAAACATATCAAAACTCTGCAAAGCAACAACGAACCAACCATATAAGTCGATGAAGCAGAAGCAACCACCAAAAGAGACAACACCAATGTGAAAATGAACTGAAAGCCATCTGGAGAATACAACTTGAAATCAACGCTTGTTGTTAGAGAACCTTGCAAAGAGATATTTTCCAAAAGCTTTGAAAAGAACATGACTGTTGAGAAATTGATGTAAAAAACAAAGTAAAATTGTGAGAAAGATGGAGTTTCTTTATCAAACAAGAAACCTTTCAATTCAAGAAGAGATAGAAGATGGAAGAGGATATATATATATATATATATATATATATATATATATATATATATATATATATATATATATATATATATAGAGAGAGAGAGAGAGAGAGTATCACATTTAATAGTAATTGCTTGACTTTGAAATTTCAGTTCCTTAGCAAACCCTTCAAGCCACAATGTGTTTTTATAGCTCCAATGAGGACCAATGTATTCAGCTTTAGTGGTTGATATGGTTACAACCTTATGAAGTGTTGCTTTCAAACTAATTGTTGTACCAAACGTGATGAAAACATATCGAAAAAGAGATTTTCTGGTATACATACATCATGCATAGCCTGAGTCAACAAATATTTCGACTTTAACTTTGTTATCATCGCCTTTGCCTTCACCATAATTTAAAACCTGCTCAGAGATCATTTTATGTACCTTAGGATCCATTACAAGGCTTGCCACTGCACCTTTCTAGAGCTCACCATGTACCTATTACAAGGCTCACTACACATGTTATGTCTGGCCAGGTGCAAACCATAACATACATCAAAGAACCTACTGTGTTAGCATATGGTATATTATTCATATAGGCTCTTTAGACTTCAGTACTAGGATTTTGAGTTATACTCAACATGAACTGTTGAGTTGTTGGCGTTATATCTGGATTTTATTTTGATATACAAAAACTTTCGAGAATCTTTCTTAGATACGACTCTTAAGATAAGCATAATTTTGATTACTTTCTATCTCTTTTGATGTCAATACCTAAAATCCTAGCCGCAACTCCAAGGTCCTTCATTTTGAATCCCTGGTTAAGTTTAACATTTACCTTAATTACTACTTCAATGAGGTTGCTTCCTGTGAGGATGTCATCCACATAGAATAATAAGATGATAAGTGAATTTTCATGTTAGAACCTGACATAAACATAGTGATTGAAGTTGCTCCTTGTGAAACCTATGTGTGTCACGTGTAACACCCCAATTTTGTTGAATTCTTTTATCTAAATTAATTAGATGATGTAGTGTAGTTGTGCACATTAGTAAATCTTTTTTTTTGTGTTATGATGCATTTGTTGGGAATTATAGGCCTTAGGAATTGTTGGAGTTGAGATAGTGAGGGGTGTATAACTAAAAGTGTAGAAACATGAGGTGTAGTGAGATAAATATTTATTAGTATTATTTGAATTAAAATATTAGATTTAATACTATAGTATAATAGTTAAATAAATATTATTAGTAGAACAATAGAATTATTATTTATTTTAATTAGGAAGGGTAAGGTTGGTATTATGAATTAAGGGTCATAAGATCAGTGTTGGAATAAAAAGAGATTGGGAAGAGAAAAGAGAGTTAGAACGTAGAAACAATGAAGAAGCGTAGAAGTGAGAAGAAGAGAAAGAGCACTAAGAGGCTAGGGCAAGAAGGTTCACTGTAAGAGTCAAGAATCAACAAAGTCCAAAGTAAAGGTGAGATTCTAATACTATAATGGATAATATAACAATGAGATATATTAGTGCATGTCTCATGATTGTTGTTCTTGATTTTCTCTCTATTTTACTTGAATGGGGTTTTTCCATCAATGAATTCTTTGATACATTATGTATGTTATTGGTGAAATTTGATGACGAATGTTGGATGGAATTGATAGGCAATGTTGGAAAATAATTAGTGTATTTAGAAGGTATTGTTTTGGTTGAAATGTTGGGAATTGAGGTTTTAAAATGTGGAATTTCATAACCAGCAAAGTTGCAAATTTTTGAACTCTACAGCAGGTGTAACCGAGTACAACATATGGGGTAATCGGTTACCTTGTGCAAATTTGGAAAAACTAGGCAAAAAAAATGAACTGGTACCTGAGTACAACATATGTGGGAATCGGTTACCCAACTGGACAGTAGCGTTGTAATTTGGAACGAGAGGGGTGCAACTGATCACCCTTTATGCAGTAACCGATTACCACTGAAATGATAGATTTTTTCGAAAATTGTAAATTGCATAACTTTCGCCTCAGGTGTTCGTTTGACATGTCATTTAGACCATTGGAAAATTTAAAATATTTTCTATCATATAAAAATAAATTGGAATACAATAGCTAATTATTTGACCAACATCGATGCATATCTCTGTATACTCCTAAGCAATGTGTTATGATTTATGTTGTGATTGAGTAAGATGATGTTGTATGAATGATTTGATTGTTTTGCATGATATTGATTGATAATGTTGATGATGATGACCTGTATTGGCGTGATATTGTTAAGTATGAATATCAATGCATTTTATGTTGGTGTGTGTCGGTGTCGCATGCATTCATGAACGATGGCCTATATTGGCGTTATGATGTTGTTGCCCTAAGTTGGCATTACAATGAGGGTTCTGCCATGTTGGTACCACATGCATTGAGTCAGTGTTAGTCTCATTGTATTACATTATGATTTATTAACTAGATGTTTTGATGTTGGAAAATTATGAGTTGAAATATGATGAGTATTATGTATTGTGTATATTTTTGTTTATATGTCGATGTACTTTGTGGTATGATGATTGAATTACAGGTGTGCGATAAAGAACTATAATTATGCGTATCTAAATTGTTATCTACTCATTATTATGCTCTCTTTTATATTGATATGATATCTCACCCCTTATGTTTGAATGTTCCCTCTACGTGGGTAACATGAAGATGATCTGAAGTAGCTCGAAGTATAGGCTAGTTGAGAAGTGCCTCATTTTGCGTAGATTGATTCGGTGTCAGCTCTGATATGTAGCACTCGGGGGGGGGGGGTGCATTTATTTTATTATGATGGGATTAAACTATTGTAAAACTCCGTTTGTTGGAATTTGTATTGATATTTTACTTTGAATTTTTGAATTGTGACAACTATCACTCTTATTTAGAATAATTTCTAGTGATGTTTTTCCACTGTGAATAAATGAAAGGAAGTTCAGACATGATGAATAAGTATGACTATGCGTTACGTATCTCTTTATATGAGCATGTATGATATATGAAGATGTGACTTCTTATTCTTGATGTTTTATTTTATGAATTAGTTTACTCTGATTTTTGGTTAAATTACCGACGGTGAAATAGGGTGTTACATCATGAACTTGTCAAATCTCCTAATCCATTTTCCATGAGATTATTTAAAGCCATATAGTGACATGTTCAATTTGCACACATAATCCTCCTTACCTTTTTCTTCGTACCCTTCAAGTTGCTTCATCAGAATTGTTTAGTCTAAATCACCATATAGAAAATCAGTCTTGACATCCATCAACTCTAGTTTTGGGTCGAACCTAGCCACAAAAACAAGGGAAATTCTAATGGATATGTGTTTCACAATAGGATAGAATACATCATTGAAATCCACTTGTTTCCTCTGGGTGAAGCCCCTTGCAACTAGTCTTGCCTTGAATCTCTTTGACACACCGCTTTCGACTCATTTCTTTACTTTGAGAATCCTTTACATCAAAGTAGTCTGGACCCCGTGGGTCTCTTGATCAACTTCCATGTGTTGTTGTCATGAAGATATCAATCATTCTTTTTTATTTCGACTTCTCAAAAATTTGTTAAGGTACATGTTGTGACTATTTTAAACCTTCAAAAAATTTTACCGCTTATTTGGTGACAGTATTAAACCGACACAAATTTTTACTGTTCATTTGTGAGAGTTCAAAATCATCACTAAGTAAATTTTGAAATTTGTGACCGGTTGAATCCATTACTAAATGGTTCAACAGTTAAAATAAATACGTTGCATTTCACTTGAGAGCGGAAGACAGAGTTGTATACTATTATCCCTAAATAGAAACACAAAGGGTCTGTTTGATAAAAATAACGGTTGACTGATAAGCTAGATGATAGCTTATAATTTATGACTGATGACTGAGAACTTATAACTTATAACTGATGGTTAAGACTGATTGTTGATAAGTTAATTGAAGTGTTTGGTAACATTAGCGGTTCAACTAACTTATAAATATAAAATGACATAAAAGATATTTAATATATAATTATTTTATTTTAAATTAAAATTAATTATTGAGGATAAAAGTGAATTTTTGTTAAAATAAAAAGAATAAAAAGGAAGAAAAAGTAATAAACTAAAACACTATTTGAAATAGCTTTTGAAAAATAAGTTAAAAATTACCAAAATAAGATATAAGCTCGTGATTAAAAGACTGTTACCAAACATGTCTAAAATATCACGTGAGCTTATAAGATATAAGTTATAAAACGTAAATTTAAAAATGTGTCTTATCAAAGAGACTCAAAGATTAACTTTTGAGATATTGGATCGAACTCTATTGGGTCGAAGGTAGTATCTTGGTTCGAAAGTTCGACAGAGTTTAGCATGCAGTCGAAGGTTGGTCACATGCTGTTGTCGAAGTTTTACAAGTTGTATTTTAAGTGTGTTCTAGCTTGTAGTGTCGAAGGATGCTAGGATTGTTAGCATCGAATTGGCCTTGTTTGTTATGTCCAATTGGTTAAGTTAGCTTGTACCATAAGTTAGCTTGTAACAGGTATTTGTGATAAAAGCCCATTAGTTTAGTATGTTAGGTTTATTATAAATAGCATGCTAGTCTCTCATCATTGCATACTGCAAATCCTATTTTAGGGTGAGAGGGTTATTTGTTATTTTTGTATACTTGTAATCTTATTTCAAGAGTAAGGAAAAAATAGCAGTTAATAACCAATCCTTGTGTTCATCGTGTTCTTCATTTTTTTTCCTACCCTAATTGTTTCTTGATCATTAAGCAACAAGATTATATTTTTTTCTAAGGCATCTAATTCACAATAAATTGGTGTGGTGAGCATGGAGAAAATGCCTTCAACAAAGTATGAGATTGAAAAGTTCACCGGAGTGAACGATTTCGGTCTGTGGCGCTTGAAGATGAAAGCCCTACTAGTTCAACAGGGTTGTTTGGAAGCGTTGAAGGGAGAATCATCCATGAACGAAGCGTTAACGACAACTGAGAAGACGGAAATGGTAGAGAAGACCCACAATGCAATTTTGTTGAGCCTTGGTGATAAGGTTCTTCGAAATGTATCAAAGGAGACGACGACAAGGTTATGGGTGAAACTTGGAAGTTTGTACATGAACAAATCGTTGGTGAATCAACTATACCTGAAGCAAGCTTTGTATTCATTCAAGATGATTGAAGACAAAGTGTAGGCTGTTGTGCGTGTTTCCCAGATCACATGCTCACTTCAAATAAACTCTCTTGTATGAAAGAGATTCCCTGACCTTTGAAGAAGTTCAATCAGCCTTGTATTCGAAGGACTTGAACGAACAAAAGGAGCATAAACCTTTGACGGTTGGTGAAGGATTGGACTTTAAAGGAAAATTCTTGCGAGAGAATAATAAGTTCGACAAGAAGAAAGTTAAAAGTTAGCAGAAGTCTTACAGTGGTGAAGCATCTGGTATTCAATGCTATCATGTAAGAAGGAGGGTCACACAATAAAAGAGTGCTCTAGACGCTTGAAAGATCATGGAGGAAAGGATAACGGCAATGCAACTATTGTTCAAGATGATTTCGATTCATATGATGTTCTTGTGGTTTCGATCAACAACTCATCGAAGGAGTGGATTATAGACTCTGGGTGCACTTGGCACATGACTCCAAACAAAGACTTGTTCGAGGAATTATCCGATCAAGATGGTGGATCTGTATTGTTGGGAAACAACAAAGCTTGCAAGATTGCAGGTGTTGGATATGTGAAATTAAGACTCCATGATAAGTCAATAAGGTTATTGGCTGAAATCAGGTATGTACCTGATTTGAAGAGAAAGTTGATTTCTCTTGGTGAATTCGACAAGAAAGGATATGTTTTTTAAGGATAGAAAAGTATCCTAAGAGTCATGAAAGGGCCGAAGGAATTCTTGAGAGGCGTGAAGAAACAAGGCTTGTATACCCTTGAGGCTGAAGTTGTAAGTGGTTTGACAAATAATGCATCCACGAAACCTTTGTCGAAGACAAAAATTTGGCCCATGAGATTAGGCCATGTCAGTGAAAGGGGTCTGGTCGAATTGGGGAAACAAAATTTGCTTGGTGGAGACAAAGTCGAAAAGCTGAAGTTTTGTGAACCCTGTGTACTTGAAAAATCTTGTAGATTGAAGTTCAACAAAGGCAAACAAAGAACACATGGATCCCTTGATTACATCCATGCTGATCTTTGGGGACCTGCAAGGTGTCCATCACATTCAAGAGCAAAGTATTTTCTATGCATAGTATATGACAATTCTAGAAAGTTACGGGTATTCATTTAGAAGACTAATGATGAAACTTTTGAGAATTTCAAAGGTTGGAAGACTCTCGTCGAAAATCAAACTGGCAGAAAGGTCAAGAGGTTGAGAATAGACAATGGTCTTGAATTTTGCAATGAGGCATTCGACAGCTTTTGTGTTACCTCTGGTATTGCAAGGCACAAAATTACTGCAGGCATTCCACAACAAAATGGTCTGGAAGAAAGGTTTAATCGAACCATCTTGGAGAGAGTTAGGTGCATGTTGACTAGTGTTGGGTTAAAGAAGGTGTTTTGGGCTGAGGCTGTTTCGACAACAACATATCTGATAAATAGATGTCCTTCGACTACGTTAGATATGAAGACACCTGAAGAAGTTTGGTTAGGACATCTACCAAATCTCGACAAATTGAGAGTATTTGGATGCGTAGCCTACACTCACATTAGGCAAGACAAGGTCGAACTTAGGGCTCTTAAATGCATGTTCATGGGATACCCTGAAGTAGTCAAAGCTTATAGGCCATGATGCCTAGATTTAGGTCACAAAAGGATTATCACCAGTCGAGATGTTGTTTTTAATGAAGCTGAAATGACTTTCAAGAAAACGGATGATGTTGGTTGAAGTGTAGAAGCATTTGACAAAGAGCTGGAACAGGTAGAGATTCCTGTTGAGGTGGAGCATGTTAATGTTGAATTGCATATCCCAAATAAAGTCGAAGAAGCAGAGGATGTTGATGAAGTTGAAGAAACTGTCGATGACTATCTGTAATAGATAGGAGACGAAGAGTCATCAAACCACCTCAAAGATTTGGGTATGCAGATCTTATAGCTTATGTCTTAATCTCTGCAAGTGAGGTTATAGACGAAGAACCAAGAGACCATAAGGAAGTTATGAGGATTCAGAATAAGACTGAATGACTGAGGCCATGGATGATGAGATGAAGTCTCTTCATGATAACAACACTTGAGAATTGATCAAGAAACCTGCTAGAGCTAGGTTAGTCAGCTGTAGATGGATTTTCAAAGTTAAGGAGGGAATCGAAGGAGTGGCGTCGAAAAGATACAAGGCAAGGTTGGTTGCAAGGGGTTCCACTTAGAAAGAAGGTGTAGACTTCAATGATGTGTTTTCTCCTTTTGTGAATCATAGGTATATTTGAATGTTGCTTGCCATGGTGGCACAGTTCGATCTTGAACTGGAGGAGATGGATGTGAAGACTGTGTTCTTGTATGGTGATCTAGATGAAACAATCCTGATGAGGCAACCTGAAGGGTATGTCGAAAAGGGAAAGGAAGATTATGTGCGCAAGTTAAATAGATCTTTATATGGGCTGAAACAATCTCCTCGACAGTGGAATAGGAGATTCCACAAATTCATGGCACGCATAAGTTTCGTTAGAAGTCAGTTCGACCACTGTGTTTACTTCAGATTTCGTCCTGGTAATTCATTTGTTATTTTGTTGGTTTATGTTGATGATATTCTCATAACAAGTAACAATGTCGAAGAGGTATTGAGGGTGAAGGCTGAACTCAATAAGGAGTTTGAAATGAAAGATCTAGGAGCAACTTCCAGGATTCTTGGGATTGAAATTCAAAGAGATAGAAAGCATTCGAAATTATGCTTATCTTAAGAGGCATATTTATGGAAGATTCTCGAAAAGTTTGGTATGTCAAATTCGAAGCCTGTTGTGACTCCAACAAACCCTCAATTTAAGTTGATTATCGATCAGTGTCCCAGTACTGAGGTCGAAAGAGCTTATATGAATATCATCCTATATGATAATGTAGTAGGTTCTTTGATGTATGTTATGGTTTGTATTAGACCCGACATAGCATATGCAGTAAGTCTTGTAAGCAGGTACATGGTGAATCCTAGAAAGGCTCACTGGAAAGCATTGAAGTGGATTCTAAGGTACATAAATAGATCTCTGAACAGAGTCTTAATTTATGGTGGAGCCTTGGGTGAAGATAGTAAAGCAGTAATTGAAGGATATGTCGACTCTGATTATGCAGGTTGTATGGATTCCATAAAATCTATTTCTGGATATGTTTTCACTTTGTTTGGTGCATCAATTAGTTGGAAAGCAACACTTCAGAAGGTTGTTGCATTATCAACCACTAAAGCGGAATATATTGCTTTAACTGAAGCCGTGAAGGAAGCATTGTGGCTTGAAGGTTTTGCTAATGAGCTGAAAAATTCAAGGTGAAGTTATCACTGTTAAATGTGATACTCAAAGTGCAATACACCTATCGAAGAATTTAACCTACCATGAGCAAACCAAGCACATTGATGTGAGGCTGCATTTCGTCAGAGGGGTAATCGAGCGTGGAGAAGTCCAAGTGCTGAAGGTTTCGACAGATCATAATGCTGCTGATATGATCACCAAGATATTGCCTAGTTGCAAGTTTTTCCACTGTATGCAGTTGATAAAGCTACATGAAGAAAACTAGTTCGTTAGTTGATAATAGAGTTTGTTTCAAGGTGGAGATTTGTGAGATATTGGATCGAGCTCTATTGGGTCGAAGGTAGTATCTTGGTTCGACAGTTCGATAGAGTTTAGCATGCAGTCGAAGGTTGCTCACATGTTGTTGTCGAAGTGTTACAAGTTGTATTTGAAGTGTGTTCTAGCTTGTAGTGTCGAAGGATGTTAGGATTGTTAGCATCGAATTGGTTCTGTTTGTTATGTCCAATTGGTTAAGTTAACTTGTACCATAAGTTAACTTGTAATGGGTATTTGTGATAAAAGCCCATTAATTTAGTATGTTAGGTTTATTATAAATAACATATTAGTCTCTCATTATTGCATACTGCAAATCCTATTTTAGGGTGAGAGGGTTATTTGTTATTCTTGTATACTTGAAATCTTATTTCAAGAGTAAGAAAAGAATAACAGATAATAACCAATCCTTGTGTTCATTGTGTTCTTCATTTTTTTCTACTCTAATTATTTTATTAAACAACAAATTTATATTTTGTTTTATGACATCCGATTGATAACTAACTATTTTAATTTTAACGATTTTGATATTTTTAACTTTATCTTTCTCTTAACTAAAATATGATAGCTTATCTAATTTATTTATTTCCTAATTACACCAAAATAACTAAATATTAATAAGAGTCAATCTATTCTAAGAAACAAACAACAATACCTTATGAATAAATATAAGTAATATAAAGTTCATAATGGATATATGTTTTTGTTTGCGTGTGGAGTCTCATAATATTCGATACTGTTTTAGTTTTCTCAGTTTCATTTAAAACACAAACAATGCACCTACATATTAGTACACCAAAAAAAGAAAACACATATTATAGAACTGCGTGAAGTGTTGGTGTTTCGTGAAGAAAGGTAGTATAGGGTTACTCTATGTTTTGTGGAGAGGAGTGCACCGCGTGAATGTGAGCTTATCACGTAGGGGATACGTAATTATTATACTCCATAAATTTGATTCATCGACAAAATTTCGACACGTTCAATTATAGTTTTGATGTCGTTTTGTTAGATTTAGTTTAGGTTGATGTAGTAATCTTCTTCTAATCAATATTTTTGATGTTTTGAAATTGAATAAATTTGTATTTCTATATCTAAATGGCTCTCTTTGGTTTTTTATTTACTAAAAATAGTGATATTAAACTTTACATTCAGACCCATTAAAGTTTATAATTGTCACATACATGTTAAATATTCAAAAATAGAATCGGGTAACTGACAATTTAATAATTGGATCTAAACTCTTTACAATTGTGTATTTCAACTACCGCTAAAGATAACAATCATGAATTAGATGAATTACTAATCATGAAAAATTAAGTTAATGTGGAAATAGAAGGGAGGCGGACAATAAACTGCATCGTTACTCTTTTTTATCGCAAAATCAATCATTTTAAAAATTACAAACATAGACTAATGAGATACAACATTGCTACTAAGTTTTTGAACTTTTTGCAAACCATCAATTGCTTCGGGTGCTAGGAAGCCAAAAGTGTCATAGACAAATGATATAAAACATGTTGGTTTTCAGAACACGTTTTCTTATGTTTTACCACTTTAATAGAAGCAGCTTTGAGAGTTGTCTGTCCCACAGTTAAATCACCATCCCTCAAATCTATCAGTGGAGAAATTCTCGTCAAATTCACACAAGCATGTTTCCCTCCTACTCACCTGTACACCAAAAGACTCACCCGTACACCAAAAGATATGTAGGTCTAAGTGTCGATCTCCCATAAAATGGATCAGTCAAAAAATTCATTGGCGCCTCTTTCTTCACAAACACTCTAGCACGTCAGAATATCAAATATGACATCCCTAACAATGTCATGTCGGTATTTGAAGCCTGGAAGTTCCCTATAATGAATCGTGTGTTCTCCAAATGTATCCAAACATGCCTTACGACAAACAGGACAAACCCCATCAATAGAAAATAAAGGAATCATAAGACGGTATCTTAGGATAGTATGATACTCCACTGGTGATATATGTTGACCTACCCCATAATTAGGAATAGCAAGAAGAAAATTTTGAGCATGTGCGACTTGCAAACAACCAGAAAATGCTTTCTGCTTCGTGGTCATGTCAAACTTCACATTCATGTCCTTAAGAATTTACTAAAAAGGGCACTCGCCAAAACATGTTGTGGTTAATGGGGGACAGTGTCTTTACCAGTAAACTTGTTGAGGTAAAAATTTGAAATCGCAACACTAAGAACATCAAAAGCTCTGTCATCTGAGTCTGTACTATACACCAATTTGTGTCTCAACATATGATCCTACAACATCCAAGATTGGTCCCTCAAAGCCAGAAAGGCGTATGAGGAAGCCTCTACAATTGAGTATAAACGCAAATTCCCAACTCTAATAGATAATGAAGCCACCTTCCTTTGAAGGTCCCCGAAAAATGACCTCCACCAACCACGATGTCTTCAACCACCTTCTGCGACTCTTTATCAAACCAAACAGTTGCTTCTTGCATATGAGTAGGTTGACACGTTCTTAGGAAAAAACAATTTGGCAGTACCCATGCATGATCGAAGTTGACAATGCTTACTCTGAGGATCCCTTAGTTGTAGTAGAAGGTGCATTAAATCAATAGCCTTGGAAGTTCTCTTCTCAGACAATTCGTTAATGAAATCGCCATCCCGACTAACATCCCCTCCAAGAAACTTCATCCTTAACAGCGGTCTCCCAATTTCTGACGGGAATATATCCTCTTGAAGTTTACTACCATCACATGAAGGCCAAAAGATCTCAGTCTTACAGATATTCAATTCAAAACTTAATCATGGGTATGTCTCTCGAATAATATCAAGGGCTTTAGCCACCTCCTATGAATTCCATATAATAGTCCCATTATCAAGATACCAGACATGAAGAAAAAGCTTACAATTGTGCCTAACCTGGTGAATGAGTGAGTGTAACACAAGAGAAAAAATGAGCGTCATGAAATGTCATTTGTTGCACTTCAGTGGCTGACATAATATGTTCATCTCCAAGGTACAACCTTGCTGCTTGGCCATAAAGAAACTCAACCCTCCAAAGAAATAGTTGGGCATCTCACCCTCACCTCACGCAATAAAGCTGGTTGATCTACCATGTTGAAAGCATTCGAGATAAGTGAGCATAACCAAGGAATCATCTACGTATCACTTGCTTAACACCCTGTTGGCACTATGTAAAATGGCCTCAGCACCACCCGATACCCCAACCGCAAACTGAAGTCATTGAGCTATCACGCCATATCTTTACCGACCCCTTTCATAGCAACCTTAGATATCAACCACCTCTAAATAGAAACCACAAAAATTGGTCGTATCCCACCATGAGGCTTTAATAAGGGTGTCAATGGATCAAATGCAACAAACTCCGCCAAACTCATGGAACATCTTCCACTTAACCATAAGTTAACAACTAGAGTGATTGCGTGTAAAAGATATTTTTCCACAGTAGAACCTGCTCCACACAATGCATCTAAAATATGTTGAGCATGCAAACCATCTCTACCACATGATGTCCTCTTGGGAAAGGATTAAATACACTTGAAGATAGTATTTGCATCAGTCACTAGGGGAGATTCTGAGTATAAGGTGATCGACATTGAGGGAGTTGGTTAGTATGGGTGATCAGCCTCCAAAGCCTTTAATAGTATATTCACTATAGGGGGCACACCGGATTACCCTAACACTTTTACATCCGCTGTGAAATGGCCATCTGCAACCTTGCAGAGGCATTGCTTGACATTATAGTTCATCTTCTTATCTTTCTCCTGAGTATGAACACCCACAACTTGAGCTACCTTTCTTTGAGCTTCCTAACACCCTATCAACTAACTTGGCAAGACCACATACGTCTCTCCATGTAGCTAAACACTCCAAAATGTGGTGTTGTTACAAGGACTTTTGATTTCCAGAACTACGATCCCACATATTCTAATGCTTAACCACCTGTAAGGTACAACGAGAAAGAAGTAACAACAAAACCAATGCACCTATGGATCTTGGATCTTGGATCACCAACCACCTTGTAAAGATTATCTTTCAAACTTTGAGAGAAAGTAAGACGGGAACTTAGAGGTATGTTACTCACAGTGAAAATATGTGCGATAAGAATCCTCTCTAACAACCTTGCATCCAAAAACAAGCTCCTCGTTTAGTTTGAGGTTATCAAAGTCAGTTGAGGATGATGGTTTAACAATACCCACAATGTGATTTCGGACCCCTCTTGTCTCATGAGTGGCACGAACAAGACCACTAGAATGATGACATGTCAGACTCAAGACACGAATGCTCATACACTTTCCACGTAGTCATTGCTCAATCATCCTTAAAGACTCTTCCAATGCCGTAAATAAATCACAATCATTCTCAATCGCATTTCATATGATATTTTTCCGTTTGTCAATACATAGGTGTAACATCTTAATATGAGACACCAAACGAAAAATATCTTTGCTCTCATCTCAATCATCGGGGCAACAATGAAATCTTCGAAGTGGACAATGTAAACCTCTTATTTGAGTAGAAAACATTAGACAATGAAAAATTGTGCTTCTCTTATACTCAAAATAAAAGATGTCTAGTTGGAGAATTTTATCAAACACACAGACAACAGCGAAAAAGCATTTAACCATGACTGTCTTGTTCAATCTCATTGAACCATAACTTATGAAGACAGAAAAAGAAAAATAGGTTGCGTTGAAGAGACCGAAGCAGAAGAAAGTTTATTTACTAATTTTATTGAAATAATATTCTATTGATTTTCTGCAGTATGTTGCTACTTTGCATGACTGCAATTCAAAGTTCAAGTAAACCTTGCAGCATATAAAAAGAGTTCATTTGAAAAGGATAGTGGTGAGGAATGAGCAATTAAAATTTATCTTGGAACAACCGCAACACATCATTTGCAATTGCCGCAAAGGCAACACTAGCAACCACTACCGCAATTTAAAACCTACTAACAATCATATTATCATCTAAAGTATGGTAACAAAAAAAATGCATTGATTCAATGATGATGAGACAAATGAAATTTTGCTTGTACAGAAGTTTGATAACAAAACTTTGCATCAAATAACTTAATACATGTATCAAAAAATAATAATAATAACTACATAAGTTTGGCTATCATCTATATATACTCAATTGTCTCCATAAAAAACAGTCAACCATGATGATCTCATGATGATCTCTTGAAGGAGGTGACAGTTCTTGAAGTGATAGTTAACAGAATCCGGATCCTTGATGAAATTGCCAGACAAATCAAGCTTGCGGAGTCTAGGAAGTGCCAAGAATGGATCATTATCATCAAGGATTAAATCATAGTCATTAGAATCAAAGGGATGAGTAAGAACCAGTTCTTCAAGTAAAGGGAAACAGTCAGCAATAAAGAAAAGATCCTTCTTGTTGAAAGTGGTCATTCTGGAACATGAAAAAGAAGTCAAGTTTTTCATCCTTTTGGACAAAGCTAGTAACCCATTTGCAGCCATGTTATTGCAAGACAAATCTCGCAAGTGATAGTGGGAAGAGGAGATTTGTGTAAGAAGGGCGTCGAGGTCACATTTTCTAGATAAGCGGGTGAGGTCGAGGGATGTGAGGTTAGGAAACCTTTGGAAGATGCGAGAGAGACTTGAAAGTGATATGGTCGCCGTTGAGAGATTTGAAGACGCACTCCCATAAATCATCCGGTAAATATGTACATGGTTCCCCCGTTTTTTCTGCTAATTTTCTTCTTTTTGGTGCATTGTAAACATTCTGTGGTGCTGCCATTTTTCTTAATTTTGGTTGAAGATGATGTCGCCACTGTTACTGGTGCATTGTAAACATTTTGTTGTTGTGATTAAAACATTGGATTTTGATGATGATGCCATTGTTACTGGTGCGAAGCGAAGATTCTGCCGTGAGGGCTTTGATGGAATAGAGAATTAGGGTTAACAGTATGTTAATTCTTATTTTGGTCCTATATATAACTTTTTTTATTTTTGTTCAAAAGGGATATTAATGATTTCATTTTCTAAATTCAATTTTAAAATATATAATTTAGTTTTATATTATCATATTTGATAATTATTATGCATAAATTTATTGGTCAAGAGGACATTAAATCACTGATTTCTTGTTCAAATTATTGGATTATTGGTTGAATCAGATTAATTCGAATAATTCGGTTGAATAAATTGATCTCTACAACAGAATTATATATTTATTAAATCAGTCAAACGGAATGACTTCAATTTTAAAAAAATATCACAACATCTACAAAATTTTAAATTTTCAAAATATCTTAATTTTACATGTTCAATTTTTAAATTCAATTTTTAAATATAATCACCACTCATTATAAAATAATATAAAACAAAAATTTAAATAAATTTTAACATCTAATTATGGGTTATCACCAAAAAATAACCTTCGAGGACTACGCGGAGCGAAAGCTCTCCATGTGAATTAGTCGATTTGATTGGTTGGATACCACTTTGTACAAAAAAAAAAGTCTAATTATGAAGAAAAAAAAGGTATTCCTAAAATTTTTGAATAAAATTTAATTATATTTTAATTGTATTTTTTTAAAAACAATTATGAAAACCATGTGGTTTTATTCGATAGAAAAGCATGCATTTGACCCGTCAATTTTCCAAAATCACCGGCTCTCTAATTTTGTCTAGTTTCTATTAGTTCAATAAAATATATGATCAGCAATTAGATTAAACAAATATTTTCTTCAATTCTCAATTTGATCGATTTAACTGGCTGATTCGGTCCAATTTTTGGCCTTGAATACCACCATTTTCAATCTTACTTTAGCCACATTACTATTTATTCAACAATTTATGTCTTTCTTTTTATTGTTCGAAAGAGAAATTGTGGTTGTTATTTAACTTTGATTAATAATACTTTTTTTAGATGTTTTTTAAGTTATTATTGTAACTTTGATTAATAATACTCTTTGAGTAAGAATATCCCTCCTCTAATAATATAGTTTGTTTTAAAAGATTTATTTTGAATTCTCAATTTGAAAATTGACATTTTTGCTAATTTTCTATTTAGATCTGCTTCTTATTTTTTGTGTTTAAAATTTTCATCGTTATTTTTCCGTTTTAGTTTGGTGTTCGCTGATTTAGATTGGCATTTTCACTTCAACTCCTTATAAATCTGATGAAGACTTTGACGTCAATGTTGTAGATTTGAAAGTATGAATATAACATTTATTTTTATTTTGTCATATTTGTAGGTATTTTCATGTTACCATTGTATGTTATTAATGTAAGTGCTGCAAGATTGTGTATAGATTTACCTTTTTGTTTTTAACAATTTTGAATTTGTAATGATTAATGTATTTTTTAATTTGAATGAATGAAAATCTATTTTAGTAAAAAAAACTGGCCCGTTTTTTTTCGAAAGGGAAATTATTGATTCTATATTTTAAATTTAACTTGAAAAAACAAATTAGGTATTTTTCTATCTTTATTCCATGGTTATTATTTGTTCTTTGGGTAATAAAAGATTTAGGTGAACTGATAAGACAGGTATAAGGCTCCAAAAACACTAATAGACATGATCATCTACCAAAAGATCATGTAATCAATAGCGGGAGTCAATGGCCTAAGTTGGATATGATTATTGTTGTGTATTGAAGTAGGTAGGTTAAAAATAGAAATTTGTAATTTGTGTATTAAAGTAGGCTTTTGATGAATTTTAGTTGTTAACTTGGGTAGCTTTTGATATATTTTAGTTGTTAACTTGAATTTGAGTGATATGGCCAACGAATGCAATTGTTCTGCTATTTGAGTGCTTTGGTAATTGTTCTTCAATTTATAAAATGAGTGCTACATTGAGTGCTAATGTCATTGTTATGCTATGGCACTCAAAGAAGCCCAAGGTCATTTGATGCAAAATTGATCGAGTTATTCGATTAGAAAATGCTGAGAAAAATTGATCTAAGTACCTAAGTAATTTTTGTAGAGACTAGGCTTGTTTAGGATAGGATAACGTGCCGGTTCAGATAAGGCTAGATTTGAGTAGTAAAATTAGAAGAGGATGTCTTAAAGTATCCTATATATTTCTACTTCTTAGTGCAAAAATACATAAATGTCTTCGAAAATTAGATATGCATTTCTGAAACCAGTTGCGGAGCCACGTTGGGATAGGGAGTGGCCATGGCCACCCCAATATGTTTTCAAATATGTTATAGTTATATAAAGTACATAGTCAAACTTAATGAGTTAGCTAAATGGTTCAATGGTCAATTTAAACTTTTTTTTCCTTATTTGTTATAATTTCAGTTTAAACTCAAAAGCGTATACCATTGTAATGTTTTTAGTAGAAATGCATTAAAACTACATATATTATTTATGACTTGTGAGTATTATAATTTCGGTCGTTGATATTTGCATTGTGGCTTTTGCGACGTAAATTTTGATTGAAAATTATTTAAAATATTTAATGTTCAAAATTTTCATTAAATAGAAGATAAATTAAATGTTAAAATTTTAAATTTTGTGTTTCGATGAAAATACTTGAATAATCAAAAGCAAAATTAATGGCGGCGTAATGTGCAATTACTCACACTACAATTGTGGTTTGATGTGATTGTGGATGGTACGACATTAACAATAATTAAGAAGGAAATTACAATTATAGATTACAATTTAAAATTATCTACATATTTGATTTATATTTATGGCCCCCTCAAAATTTTGCTCCTGGCTCCGCCACTGGAACGCACCTATAGGTAATTAGAAAAATATCAAAATTGGAGTTACATTTTCGTGTCCAACCCGACATTATATTTCTGGTACCAGCTATTACAGGATGCAGAAAAACATAAGTGAAGATAAACAAAGTTATCAAACTAAAAATACCATAAAATAAGCAATACACAAGAGATTTTAACATACATTAAACATTACACTTCAATATCCAGATGGACGTTGCAACATCTTCATAATTTCATCGATCGTTCTTGAAACCATCACATCGAGCTCGATCAAAACTTTCAATTCTAAAGTAAAAGAGATACTCCACATAGCCCGTAAATCTGCGCTCGTCTTTATCTCATGGTTAATGAACTAAAGCTTCCCTTCGTGGTCAATGGATGGCGAGTGATACACGATCTTTATAATTTTCCGATCATCGTCAAATGGTAGAAGGTGTTGCAATATGTATTGCAAATCTCCAATAAAATTCTCGTGATGGTATATTTCTGATAAAGTGAATGTTTACAACATGTCAAACGATATTTATTCTAGTTTTTTGTGTTTTGGTATGAAACAACATGAGAGATGAGTTAATTTACAGCAGTAGGAGCATATTATGGACCACACAAACCTAATTTGTTGACAAACCGAACATTTCCCGGAGAAACATTTTTTATAACGTCTCTGGTAATAAAAAATTGAAACAAAAGTATAAAAGAAACAACATAATTCATAAGTACCAAAATGTTTATATTCCACGACATGCGTTAACAAAAAAACATATACAATAAAGTGATAAACAACTACTTAAAAGATCTGAAGTACTCTTGCATCCTTTGTGTGTTTCTTGTTATTTTCTATTTTGATGTTGTTCAATTTGGTGTACTCTTGCATCCTTTCAATAAAATAATTCGGCCAAACATCAAATTGAATTGTATAATTATTCAACCACTCTAGTGATGTAATTGGTATATGGCATTCGTGTTTCAAATACACCTGAATAAAATGTCCCGCTTTTTAGAGTCATCCAACATAGATGATACATTCATAAGGATTTGGTGGTGGAGCAATGCGTAGTGGACAAAAAGTTTCATAGAAATTGTATCTTGTAAGATTAATACACACTCTCTCATATGCACTTTCTATCAGATGACTCATAGCACATCCATTTTTCCTCCTGCACAAATCCACTAACGCAAGGTACTAACGCGTGATAAACCTCTTCCACTTTTTCTTTAGTCTCGAGCACCAGTGTGTATAATTCTCTATTACACCTTAACTCTCTGATAAGAGTGTCACTGACAAGTTGGTGATCGTCTTCTCATTTATCCAGCAAATTAGAAACAGCCCAAAAACCACAGTTTTTGTCACCACCGACATTGACTATTTGTTCAATGTATTTGTGCATAAAAGGGATGAGTGAGAACGAGTTCTTAAAGTAAAGGGAAACAGTCAACAATGAAGAAAGGTCCTTCTTGTTGAAAGTAGTCATTCTCGAACATGAAAAAGAAGTCAAATTTTTCATCCTTTTGGACAAAGCTAATAACCCATTTGCAGCCATGTTATTGCATGACAAATCTCACCAGTTATGGTTGAAAATGGAGATTTGTCGGGTTAGGAAACCTTTGGAAGATAAGGTATGGTTTGTTTGATCGGTGATTTTGAGGGAGAATCGGAGACGGTTGATGATGGAGAGAAACTGTTTTGAGACGACAGAGAGAGAATTGAAAATGAGGTTATTGTCGTTAGGAGATTTGAAGATGCCTCCCATAAATCATCAGGTAAATATGAATATGTTTCTTCCATCATTATTGTTAACTAGTCGGATACCCGTGCGTTTGCACGGGTAAATCGATGATGTGAAAATATATTTTAAAATAAATATTTAATTTATAATAAAATATCTATAAAAAAATTATCATATTATATAATAACAAAAATGTTGAAACCCCAAATAAATAACTTTATTTTGCCGATTTCAGATAATTTCACGTATTTGATTTTGTGATAGTAAAATATTTAAGAATATTTCATATTATCATACAATTTTGATACTATTTACTTCATAAATTATTTTATGTATTTATTCTATATCACAATACTATACTTTATAATCTTGTAAATTTTTATATTATAATACATTATTTTTCGTCATCTTAAATTTTTAATACATTTCACACGTCATATTTTATGTCTCATTTTATTAGTATTTTTTTTTTGTAATCTTAAATTGTTAATGCATTTCACCCGCCATATTTTATGTCTCATTCTATAAATATATTGAAATTCATTTATATTGTAGGATCATTTTGTACCAAGTTTTTCTTTAACGAATTAAAGATTTTAGATGCGCACACAATAAATTTTGAAAACAAAATTTGAAATTGTGTTTGTTTATCATATCAAATTAAGAAATATGATTATTATGTCATTTAAAAAAATATTATACATAAAAATATTTACTGAAATCATAAATTATTAGCCCTTACAACAATTTATTACCATAATTAAAAAATATCCCTTAAAATAAAAAATTGTTATAGTTATAATAATAATAATAATTATTATTATTATATTCATCATAGCAGAGATATTGCAGTCATTTTTGAAGAATTCTACAAAAGTTGGAATTCCTGAAGAATGAAAAACTATTTATTTATGATTTTACAATAAATGCTATTTATGCATCTAATCAATCATAAAGAAATAACATTCAATATATTTTAAAATTGTATTTAACAGAAACTCGTAAATATTATAATATAAAATTAGAAAAATGTATCTATTAAAGTAAAAAAATGGAAATTAATTAAAAATAAATAAACTTACTAATAGTGTAAGTTGACCTCTGTTAGGGACAGCTCCCATTTATTTTTATTTATAAATTTTTTATCTTAAATACACATCACTTTCACAACTTTTACTTTTGCATTTCAAATAATGTTAGTGAAAATGTTTTTTTTTACTGTGAAACTATAAATGAGAATATGAAATTGTATAAATTTGTTAGATGATATGAGAACGAAGTCAAATGATACAAACTATAATCAACCGGGGACGAAGTAAGCAAAGAAGAGTTATACAAAATTCGATGATACCGAATCTTCACATTGGGAACCAAAACCCAAATTTTGTTAACAAAAATTTCCCTACTGTTATCCCAACATCTTGGAACATAGAAAACAGCTGAACTCTTGGAACATAGAAAATAGTTGTTGTCTTATCTTAATGCATCTTCTAAAGGCGGCTTTCTCAAAATCCTCACTTTATTCAAACTTGAGCAATAGACAAACCTGCAAGTGTTCCAAAGCAAGAGCTTAATAACTAATATAATGGATTAAAGGAAAATGCATCTTACATTCTAGAAAACTGAAACGCCAACCGAAACTAATATCGCAGGATTGCATCTCTCTCGTGTCCATCTATATAATGACCTGGATGATGATACTGATACTGCCGGTAGTATCATCAACCAGTATGCAAAAAAAAAAAAAAAGGAAAAGAACTATTCAACATATTGAAAAGTAGAATAAAGAACAAATCATAAACCCTATAACTGAAAATTCAACACAATACTTATTATATGAAAATGAAAGATATAGAAATTATAAATACAAAAAGAAATACTAAATCATTAAAATGCACAGTGATATAATTATTCACAAACTTGACGGGAAATCAAAACCATTTATATAACAGTAGAGAAGAAGAGAGGCCATTTAAGTTCAATATACATGTCTATTGATACGCTTATTCAATTAATAAGCTTATTCCATTGATAAGTTTACTACAACTGACTATTGAAACTTACCAGCAGAGAGTGTTTTTGTTTATTAAATTCAAACATTCGAAAAATGATTATAACTTCCTATCTCAATATTAACAATTCAAGAGGTTCTTGGGAATACAAATGTAATTGAAAAAGTTTAAGTGATACATTCGAAATTTTTTGGAGTTTTGCATCACATACTGCAGTTTTTCACCGTTCATACCACATAACTTGCTCAAATTTTAAGTGACTGTATTGCGAGAGTAGAAGCTTTTATATCCTCCCTTCACATCAAAACGTTTTTAAGTGTCATAAGCATTGTTGTACCTAAATACCAAAAACACAAGTAACATCATACATATGGTGTAAACTACAAACTAATTATCTTATCACAATATTGACAATATCCAATCTAATAAACACTCTACATAACAAAAACTCAAGATAAACCTTGTAAATTGGCGGAACACCAACATATATGTAACCTTCATAAAATAAAGCTCTTTGCAAAGTCAAAACCCTCTAAAATATTTGATCTAATATTTTCAAGGGAACAAACTTGTTTTTCTGTTCCATGTAGAAACATATTTCACGATTGTATAATTACCTAATATCTATAGAAAAATGTCAGTAGCATAGACATATGTGGGCACCAAACAAAAATCAAATAAATTTTTCTATCAACCATAAAAAAGAAATCAATTATAATAACAACAAAAGGCTTGACCATTGCAATGCGTAAAGAACCTAAAAATATTGAAAACAAAACACATAATCAGAGATAAGATAAGACTTGTACAACATAGCACAGAATCAAAAAAAAATTGTTTATCACACCATAAAACAGAGAAAAATATAAAACCCTAATAATCAAATTTCAATAATAGTGACAATACGGAAGAAAGGGGGCGAAAATCATAACAGATTTTAAACCTAATTTGAAGTTTTCTAAAATTTGAAAGATGAAGAAAACTAATTGGAACAGTTGAATAGATGAGTGTTTCCAGTTGAGATGGTAGAGAGGTATTTATAGGAGAGAATGTCAAAATTTACAGCAGAATCATTAATAATGGTGGCTTGGGGAAGATGAAGGAAATTTGTGTGAGGAAGGGGATAGAATTTATTACAGAAGATGAATGTTTATATGGCTGATAAAAAAGCAGTATCAGATTTGAAATATTGTCATTTAATTGGACAAAAAATTAAAAGTGAGATTTTTTTCATATTTATAATGTTAAAGAAAAAATATAATTGCATCTGATTGGACCAACATATTTAACTTATAAATTGTCCATATTAAAATAGTTAAAGAAACAAAATAATGGTATGCGATTGGACCAAATCAAAAAATATATTTTTGTTCATATTATAAAAGTTAACGAAATAACTAAATTATTATTAATGCCGAAAGGGGTACTGTAAAATTTTTCAGAACATCTTATTTTCTAATGGTAAATTCACATTGAATCAGTTATTCACCTTTTTATATTGTTTAAAAGAGAAATTAATGATTTCCTTTTTTAAAGTTAATTTAAATTATTTTCTATCATACTAAATATATTAAATGGTTGTTATTTAACTTTGATTAATAATCTTTTTATTTTAGATTTTTTAAGTTATTATTGTAAATTTGGATGTTATGTGTATAAAAGTAAATTAATATATTCTTTAATATGCTAAAATTTTAAAATTGTAATTATTTTAGTTGAAAATATTTTTTTTACCATGTAAAATATTTACATGTAATTGTGATTAAAAGAATTATAAGAAGATATGATAATAATATCGTTTGTTTTAAAATATTTTATATTAGAAGAATTCTCAATACTATCTTAATCCCACTCTACCCTACATGTATCATCATCAAACCATATATCGTATCAAATAATTCACAAATAATTAATCGAATAATAAATACAATATCTGGGGTGTTACATCCATAACAAGGCTGGATGGTTCATATGGATCAGGGTGTTCTCCAAATAAGGACTTAGTTCTCTTGGACTAGTGAGAGTGGACTAATTAAGAATTTAATCTGATTTAGGTTTTCTCCATCATGGGGTTAGTTTCTAATTAGAGTGGCAAAAAGGTTTTGACTTTTCATCCGTATCATTGGGATTTCTTATTCTGGCAAATTGTGTTGCAAGTGGATACCTTACGTTTTCTTGAAGAACCAGATGTTTTGTATGGTTGTTCTTTCAAGGGTTGACTAAATCATGATTATTCCTTCATTGATATTGGACCATGGTTATTGTGTTGGGAAGCATTCACGTTATTACATGAAGATTCAAATTCACACAATGGAAGGAAAAGGTAATACTTAAAGTACGAATTACAAAACCCAAGTCAACCACTCAAAAGTCAAAGATTCATGACAATATTCAAATATCCAGGTGTATTACTCTCTTCGTTTCAATATAATATCGTTTAAGATTTTTGCATACAAATTAAGAAATGTAATAATATTATCACAAGACATTGCACTTTTACTAAATTAACCATATAAATGTATTGAAAGTAATTTAAAGTGCAATTAAATGATACAATTGAAAAAAGAGATATCATTTCTACATTAAAAAGAGACATTCATTTTGACAAGGAGGGAGTTCATAAAATTGAAGTAAATGCAAAAAAGCACAATGACATTTTAGTCTATGGTTGGCTTATTGGTCAATTGTTGACTATTGACCAACTTTGACCTTGGACCAAAAATCCTAGACCTATACCATAAGTGGATTGCACAGATTCCAAGCATCCCTGAATTTTGTCCATTGATCGACCTTTGTGACCATATACTTCCAAGCTCCCTCTTTATCCTTCAAGCTCTTTGTGACTCAATACTTACAAACGTCACCATAAACCTGCATAATACATAAACGATTAATATCAAATGGAAATCCAAACGGCCACATAAGAAGTTTATAAGTGCTAACCTCACACACATGGTTACTTCGGTTTAGACCATGTTCATGAAGTCACAAGCATAGCACAATGAAGGCCAATGCAATGCAAAAATGCTAAGCTAGACACACAACAGTACAACATACAACATATGACAAAACACCATCACAAAAGCCATTTGCTCATAATTGAGGAGATTGGTTTCAGAGCAGCAGAGGCTGCTCTAAAACCATTCTCCTACGCTGATTTCTTCACGAAGGTCTGACACCAATTACAATCACTTGTTAAGCCGTATTTTCAGATTCATTCCTAACGAAAAAAATTAACGTATAAATAAATTATTAATTCTCAGATAACTAATTTCCAAACCAAACTAACTTCGCACGCTCAACAGAAACGTAACAGAAAAATCACCCGCTAACAAACTCTCAAATTTTTCAAGAATCACTCCATCTAAACTATATAAACAGATTCGGTGCTTTCCTAAGAAAAGGTTGGAGCAAAAAGAAGCTTACCGGAATAGTTCTCTCCATCTTCGTCTCCGTCAACGTCTCCTCACCGCCGTCTCCACACCGCCGTTCAGAGGTAAAGCCTTCGTTCCTCATCTTTCTAGGTTTTCGTTCGTGTAGCCTAGGTGAATCTAGGGTTTAGAGAAATTTTAGATTATTATTAATTGATCTTAGATCGGGAGTAAAATCTGGTCCTCGAAGCTCCACCACGAGGACGAGGTGGTGAGGATTGAAGGTTGCTCGGACCTAAAACCATTATATCGGGATCGGGAGTAAAATCTGGTCCTCGAAGCTCCACCGCGAGGACGAACCACCGTTGGCGCCGGTGAGGACTTTTGAAAGTTGATACTAGGTTGGGAGGAAGAAGGAAAGAAGGAAAGACAGAGACGACATCGTTTTTGTCTTTAATAAAAAATCCTGATTAGGCTCATAACGAACATGGATTGGGCTTTAGGCGCATAGGCCTGTTTTTTTCTCACCTACTGTTTAGATTTTAATTTCATTTCTAGTTTTTATACAACTTAATTTTGATGATAACAATTTCAGCGACATGAATTGGATAAGTTAAAACTCAATACCCTATCCAAACTAATACCAAAAATGGAATTTAAAGTCTTATGAAAGAATTGAAGTTGAAGAAGGAACTTAGTTGACAAAGGCCTAATTAAAATTGGAATTTGTTTTGGTTGAATTGTTAATTTGCTGGATAAAATGTAAACTAAACACACACAATGTATATAACTGTATAGAATGGATGTGTAAATAATGTTTTGGGGGTGGATTTGTAATGATCTTTTCTCTCCCCTAGCTTTGGTTGAATTGTTAATTTGCTGAATAATAATGTCAAGTTGGCAATGATGGAAGTATTCATTTCCAAGTTTCTTACTTATATAGATATACTCTTTCTTTTGTGTCGCTTAACTCTAGCTGACTGTTATAATGAGGATTCTGTACTCTTTATTTGCTTACATTCTTCTTTCTTTCCCTCTCATAACAAATGTTTGTCATAACTTATGGTAGCCTTGCTAATATAATGAGAGAGTTTACTTCAAATTATAACAATATATGTATAGGGATGGCTAAATTTAGCTTAATAGTGATTCTGATATGTAACATACCCTGGTCAATTAAACTATTCATTTTTTAGCCTTTCATGATCATTTCTATTTTCTGTTTGTGTTAGCAGTTTCTATACCATGGCTTTTTATCAAACCATTAACATTCCTGAGATCATCGTACCACCGTTCCCGGTCGAACAGCCTGAAATGCTTGAATACACGATAGAAATGCCGCCTTTGGTAATTCCTCTCATTCTCCCTATTGCTGCTCACACTGCGGTACCAGCTAGGTATACCTTACAGCTTCCACCAATACAATTCCCTGAATTTAACATTGAAATGCCCCTGCATCATTATGAAGTTCATATTCCAAGTATCAATGTGCCTCCTATTCCCCTTCCCATCCCACCACTTCCCTCCTCCTCCTCCGTCAATTCACCTGCTGCTGATTACCCCTCAGACCCCTCTTCCCCCTCCTCAGATTCTCCTCCCACCCAAGATTTAAATGAGATTATTGCTTCGGTTAATGATCTTGTGCTAAGAGCTAATCTGGCAAGAATAACTATGACCTACTGATGTTTGGTGAGTTTTTTTAGTTTTGATCAATTCACTTTTATAGGTGTTTGAGTTGATGTATGATTAATCATAATAGGAATGTTGTGACTGTTCTATTTTGGCAGGTATTTTGGACTCAAGATATCAAGAGACAGGGAAAAGTATGACTTGTGCTTGGTTTATGAATTTGGACATAATAAGAATGTTGTGACTGTTCTATTTTGGCAGGTATTTTGGACTCAAGATATCAAGAGACAGGGAAAAGTATGACTTGTGGTTGGTTTATGAATTTGGACATAATAAGAATGTTGTGACTGTTCTATTTTGGCAGGTATTTTGGACTCAAGATATCAAGAGACAGGGAAAAGTATGACTTGTGCTTGGTTTATGAATTTGGACACACTTATTCTGATTGTATTTGTTAAATCTATAATATAAAAAACGTTGATGTTCTGTAAATCACCCTTCTACTTTTTGTTACTTTTCAAAAATATTACTAATTTGAGGTTAAATATTATCTTTTTATTATAGATTCCAACCAATTCCCACCATGGTTGTTCATAAAAAAAAATCATATTCATATTTTTATCTTTTTTTTTCATTCTCAATGTTATCTTTGACAATCTTATCATATCTCTCATCAATACTTTTTATATTTCTTAACCCATTTTATTTTACAAACACATATATCTCCATATATTTTTTTCTCACCTACTCATTCATCATGTCTCTCCTCTCACCATATTTATATATATTTTTTATTATCTCACAATGTTGAAACTTCCTCATTGCTTAAATTTCTTCTTTCAAATCTCTTCTTTCAATATTTCATAATATTAATTTAACATTTGATACATTTTTCAAGATAAAAGGTAAATATGAGTTTCAAATAGTTTTTCAATTTCATCCTTCCAAGTATAGAATAAGAAATAATAAATATAATTTTTTTTTTAAAATAAAAATAGTTGAAAATAATTTTTTTTCTTCATATCTACTCTTTTTAAAGATTAAGTTTTATTGTGTTCTTAAACAAGTTTCATAAATCTATATTTTATTTTTATAGTTTTATCTTTTTTTCTTAAATAAAAATGGTGAAAGAAACTTAATAGAATTTACAGAAATGTCATATTGTATTTTTCGTAAATTTTTAGATATATTTGTAATCGATACCTAAACAAAAATAATATTTGAATACGGGAACAAGTCTATTATTAATTCAAATATTTTTATATACAAAAAATAGTATTTATGATTCAAATATTTTTTTTATCTAAAAGTGATATATGAGATAACATCTATTATTGATCTAAATATTTTTTATATACGAAAATTTACTATTGATTCAGATATTTTTGTAAATTATATCTGGAAAAAATTGTATGCTGTTATAAATCTATTTTAAATTTAAATATTACTATATATAAAAATTTACTATTAATTTGGATAATTTTGTAAACAATACAGAACAAAAATAATATTTTTTTATAAGAAAAATATGTTTAAATATTTTTATATATGAAAAATAGTATTTATGATCCAAATATTTATCATCCTTAAATGATATACGTTTAAAATCTATTATAGATCTTAATATTTTTATATATGATTTTTTTTAATTATTAATCTAATTTTTTTAATCTTTTATTTAAAATAAATATATTTTGTAAAAATATGTGCGTATCATAACAGAACCGTGCGTAGGCACGAGTGATGTTACTTTTGGTATGATTTGGTTAAATCTTTATTCTTGATGGACACACTTATTCTGTATTTGTTAAATTTGGTTAAATGATGTTAGTATGATTTGGTTAAATCTTCGTTGTTGAATATGTTACTTTTGGTTAAATTTGGTTATTTGAATTGGTACTTTTGATAATTGAATTATGACACAATTATTCTCGTGTTATTTTCAATCCAAAGATTTTTATGTTTGGTAGTCGATGTGTGACTCTTTCACAACCTCATACCACTTCAAAGAAACTAACCAGTCCTCATACAACCTGTATTCCATGTAAACATATCTGTAAGAATAATAATTGAAATAATAACTAATACAACGTGTGAGTAATGTCCTAGACTTACCACCTTTGCTACAACGTGTGTGTTGCTCTTCTTTTTGGAGAAATACTACAAAGTATAAAATCATGAGTTGGATTAATGTGAAAAATCTAAAGTGAGTCAAAAAGTTATTTTAAGAAATGATCATACTTGTGTTTAAAATTTAATAATTAAATTATAAATATATTATATAAAAAATTTGTAAATCATTTAACCCAAAAATATATTCACTCAACAATATTTTAAAAAATTCCAAAACATTGTAGAGGACAACTACCGCAGTCGGAACAGGAACCACCGCAGCAGGAACCACGGCAACAGGAACAGGAACCACAGGAACAGGAACCACGGCAACAGGAACAGGAACCACCGCAGCCAGAACCACGGCAACAGGAACAGGAACCACCGCAGCCGGAACCACTTCAACCCGCAGTAGGAACCACCGCAGCCGGAACTACTATTTCCTGATGTACCAGTTGTGCGACCAATGGAGACACCACCGCATGATCGGTCTCCCTCGTATGAAAAGAGGGTTAAAATGGTTTCTGTAATTGAGCAGTACACTAGGGACCTACTCCAACAAGAACTTGAAGTGGCTTTCATGCCAAAGCGAGAGAAGACATTTCCACCCGGCCCACCACCAGAGATACCAGCTATGTTGGAACCGTTACCCTCAACTGCAACCAATGGTGATGCAGCTAGGAAGATTCGGGAAGTGGCAACTGCATTTGTCTTACAGAAAGAAGCAGTGAGGTACCTTAAGTCTGTTGGGAGATAGCAGTGAGCTACCTTAAGTCATAGACTTTGTTCATGTTTTTTATGACTGATAGACCTGTGATAGACCTTGTTCATGTTTTTTATGACTGTGATAGACCTGTGATAGACTTTGTTCATGTTTTTTATGACTGTGATAGACCTATTTTAACTGTAGAATTTGTTCATTTACTACTGATGGTAGTTGGTCATTCAAAGGGAAAGGGAATGATGTTTTGTTTCGGTACATTTGGTAGGAATTTCAAAGGAAAGTTGGCCACATCAAGAAACCAATGAATGTTTGTATAGTTTTTTAAAAATTCATTAGATTCATTATAATACTCAATATTCACACAATAACTAGTGTCATTATCCAACCAAGGACATTAGAACATACTATAACCACAATATGTGAGTTGTGATAGATCTGTAGAATTTGTTCATTTACTACTGATGGTAGTTGGTCATTTTTGTTTGTTATTATGTGATAGACTTATGGTAGTTGTTCATTTACTATTGATGGTAGTTGGTCATTTTTGTTGTTATTTTGTGTATGCCTCTGGTATTTTTATTAAGTTACTTATCAGAGCATGATGTTTTTGTTTGTTGGGTACTAAAGACTTAGCTGCCACCAAAAGCCACGAGAATTTAAAGCAACATAATAACGCATGAGAGAAAATTGGGGAAATTGTTTCTATTAAGCGGTCCCCTTCTCTTGAAACTGATTTTATCCCCGAATTTTACTTATTTTGATGTATCCAATTATTAACTAAATTTACCATCTCCTTGCTTTCCAATTATTAATAATTTTCCATAAATTCTATCCAAAATTCGCTACAAAAAAGATATACAAATTCGTTCATAATGAAAAGTTGATTTGGATGTATCGGTGCAAAATGTTGAACACGTTACTTCAACATATGATTTCACCGCACTAAATTATCAATATTTAATATTATTTATTACTTTTACATTCACTTTCTGTTGTTATCCACACATATATATATATATATATATATATATATATATATATATATATATATATATATATATATATTTGATCTAAACAATTGTTCTAACATCATGTCGACCATATATCCCTAAAAAAATATAATTTCATTCTTTAAACATCTTTGGACCAATTAATAAACATTCTTTTAATTAAGACAATTTAAGTAAACAAAACAAGATCAAATATATTATACATATATATAGAAATTAGGTAGTCAAAATATTAATAATAAATACGACGCTGTAATCTCATTGATGCGTGTGTATATATAATCTCAATACACAAAAGTAACAAACAACACTTTCGCAGTTCCTCTTCTGCAGGAATTATATCTCAACGCCGCTAGGGTTTGTTTGTGTCTAGCTTCGATTTCTATTTTTTTTTCCATCGTATTTATCGATTTTGATTTTATCATCTATTTTGAGATAATCGATTTTTTTCCATCGCATTTTTCGATTTCCATTTTGATTACTTTCATCTGAATGTTTCAGTTTCACGGTTGTTACTTGTGATAATTGATTTTTCCATTGTATTTTTCGATTTTGATTACTTCCATCTTAATGTTTTAGTTTCACTGTTGCTATTTTATGTTAAGCGATTTTTTTCTGTTGTATTTTTGGATTTCGATTTTGATTACTTCCATCGGAATGTTTCAGTTTCACGGTTGTTATTGTGTTAAGCGACTTTTTTTCTATTGTATTTTTCATTTTTAATTTTGATTTTATATGTTGTTATGTTGTTATTTTGTGTTAAGTGATTTTGTGTTAAGTTAGGATTAAGTTATTTTGTGTTGAATTTGTATTTGGATTCAGAATGTTTTTTCTATTGAATTGGCTGGTGTTTGGTTTTTATTCAATTTGTGTTGGTTTTTCAGAGATGATTAAACCTCGTCACCACCGCCTCCGTCGGATGCCCATGTTCCTCCCAATCAAGATGGCTAGGTTTCGCCCATACCAGCGTTGCCACCCTCACCGTTACCAGCAGGAACCACCACAGCAGGAACCACCGCAGCAGGAACCACCGCGGACAGAACCACGGCAATAGGAACAGGAACCACCGCAGTCTGCAGCAGGAACCACCGCAGCTAGAATAGGAGCCGCCGCACCTACTATTTCCTGATGTACCAGTTGTTCGACCAATGGAGACACCACCGCATGATCGGTCTCCCTCGTATGAAAATAGGGTTAAAAAGGTTTCTGTAATTGAGCAATACACTAGGGACCTACTCCAACAAGAACTTGAAATGGCTTTCATGCCAAAGCGAGAGAAGACATTTCCACCCGACCCACCACCAGAGATACCAGCTATGTTGGAACCGTTACCCTCAACTGCAACCTATGGTGATGCGGCTAGGAAGATTCGGGAAGTGGCAGCGGCATTTGTCTTACAGAAAGAAGCAGTGAGGTACCTTAAGTCTGTTGGGAGATAGTAGTGAGCTACCTTAAGTCATAGACTTTGTTCATGTTTTTTATGACTGATAGACCTGTGATAGACCTTGTTCATGTTTTTTATGACTGTGATAGACTTTGTTCATGTTTTTTATGACTGTGATAGACCTGTGATAGACCTATTTTGGCTGTAGAATTTGTTCATTTACTACTGATGGTAGTTGGTCATTCAAAGGGAAAGGGAATGATGTTTTGTTTGGGTACATTTGGTAGGAATTTCAAAGGGAAAGTTGGCCACATCAAGAAACCAATGAATGTTTGTATAGTTTTTTAAACATTCATTAGATTCATTATAATACTCAATATTCACACAAAAACTAGTGTCATTATCCAACCAAGGACATTAGAACATACTATAACCACAATATGTGAGTTGTGATAGATCTGTAGAATTTGTTCTATAACCACAATATGTGAGTTGTGATAGATCTGTAGAATTTGTTCATTTACTACTGATCGTAGTTGGTCATATTTGTTTGTTATTATGTGATAGACTTATGGTAGTTGTTCATTTACTATTGATGGTAACTGGTCATTTTTGTTGTTATTTTGTGTATGCCTCTGGCATTTTTATTAAGTTACTTATCAGAGCATGATGTTTTTGTTTGTTGGGTACTAAAGACTTAGCTGCCACCAAAAGCCACGAGAATTTAAAGCAACATAATAACGCATGAGAGAAAATAGGGGAAATTGTTTCTATTAAGCGGTCCCCTTCTCATGAAACTGATTTTATCCCCAAGTTTTACTTATTTTAATGTATCAATTTATTAACTAAATTTACCATCTCCTTGCTTTCCAATTATTTATAATTTTCCATAAATTCTATCCAAAATTCGCTACAAAAAGGATATACAAATTCGTTCATAATAAAAAGTTGATTTGGATGTATCGGTGCAAAATGTTGAACACGTTACTTCAACATATGATTTCACCGCACTAAATTATCAATATTTCATATTATTTATTACTTTTACTTTCACTTTTCATCATCCATATATATATATATATATATATATATATATATATATATATATATATATATATATATATATATATATATATATTTGATCTAAACAATTGTTCTAACATCATATCGACCATATATCCCTAAAAAAATATAATTTCATTCTTTAAACATCTTTGGACCAATTAGTAAACATTCTTTTAATCAAGACAATTTAAGTAAAAAAACAAGATCAAATATATTATACATATATATAGAAATTAGGTAGTCAAAATATTAATAATAAATACAACGCTGTAATCTCATTGATGCGTGTGTATATATAATCTCAATACACAAAAGTAACAAACAGCACTTTCGCAGTTCCTCTTCTGCAGGTATTATATCACAACGCCGCTAGGATTTGTTTGTGTCTAGCTTCAATTTCTATTTTTTTTCCATCGTATTTATCGATTTTGATTTTATCATCAATTTTGAGATAATCGATTTTTTTCCATCGCATTTTTCGATTTCCATTTTGATTACTTTCATCTGAATGTTTCAGTTTCACGGTTGTTACTTGTGATAATCGATTTTTCCATTATATTTTTCGATTTTGATTACTTCCATCTTAATGTTTTAGTTTCACTGTTGCTATTTTATGTTAAGCGATTTTTTTCTGTTGTATTTTTCGATTTTGATTTTGATTACTTCCATCGGAATGTTTCAGTTTCACGATTGTTATTGTGTTAGGCGACTTTTTTTCTATTGTATTTTTCGATTTTGATTTTGATTTTATACGTTGTTATGTTGTTATTTTGTGTTAAGTGATTTTGTGTTAAGTTAGGATTAAGTTATTTTGTGTTGAATTTGAATTTGGATTCAGAATGTTTTTTATATTGAATTGGCTGATGTTTGGTTTTTATTCAATCTGTGTTGGTTTTTCAGAGATGATTGAACCTCGTCACCACCGCCTCCGTCGGATGCCCATGTTCCTCCCAATCAAGATGGCTAGGTTTCGCCCATACCATCGTCGCCACCCTCACCGTTACCTGCATGAACCACCGCAGTAGGAACAGGAACCACCGCAGCAGGAACCACCGCAGCCGGAACCACGGCAACAGGAACAGGAACCACCGCAGCCAGACCCACGGCAACAGAAAACAGGAACCACCGCAGCCAGGAACCACGACAACAGGAACCACCGCAACCGGAACCACCGCAGCCCGCAGCCAGAACCACGGCAAAAGGAACAGGAACCACTGCAGCCGGAACCACTGCAGCCCGCAGCTGGAACCACCGCAGACGGAACTACTATTTCCTGATGTACCAGTTGTGCGACCAATCGAGACACCACTGCATGATCGGTCTCGCTCGTATGAAAAGAGGGTTAAAATGGTTTCTGTAATTGAGCAGTACACTAGGGACCTACTCAAACAAGAACTTGAAGTGGCTTTCATGCCAAAGCGAGAGAAGACATTTCCACCCGGCCCACCACCAGAGATACCAGCTATGTTGGAACCGTTACCCTCAACTGCAACCTATGGTGATGCGGCTAGGAAGATTCGGGAAGTGGCAACTGCATTTGTCTTACAGAAAGAAGCAGTGAGGTACCTTAAATCTGTTGGGAGATAGTAGTGAGCTACCTTAAGTCATAGACTTTGTTCATGTTTTTTATGACTGATAGACCTGTGATAGACCTTGTTCATGTTTTTTATGACTGTGATAGACCTGTGATAGACTTTGTTCATGTTTTTTATGACTGTGATAAACCTGTGATAGACCTATATTGGCTGTAGAATTTGTTCATTTACTACTGATGGTAGTTGGTCATTCAAAGGGAAAGGGAATGATTTTTTGTTTGGGTACATTTGGTAGGAATTTCTAAGGGAAAGTTGGCCACATCAAGAAACCAATGAATGTTTGTATAGTTTTTTAAACATTCATTAGATTCATTATAATACTCAATATTCACACAATAACTAGTGTCATTATCCAACCAAGGACATTAGAACATACTATAACCACAATATGTGAGTTGTGATAGATCTGTAGAATTTGTTCTATAACCACAATATGTGAGCTGTGATAGATCTTTAGAATTTGTTCATTTACTACTGATGGTAGTTTGTCATTTTTGTTTGTTATTATGTGATAGACTTATGGTAGTTGTTCATTTACTATTGATGGTAGCTGTTCATTTTTGTTGTTATTTTGTGTATGCCTCTGGTATTTTTATTAAGTTACTTATCAGAGCAAGATGTTTTTGTTTGTTGGGTACTAAAGACTTAGCTGCCACCAAAAGCCACGAGAATATAAAGCAACATAATAACGCATGAGAGAAAATAGGGGAAATTGTTTCTATTAAACGGTCCCCTTCTCTTGAAACTGATTTTATCCCCGAGTTTTACTTATTTTGATGTATCCAATTATTAACTAAATTTACCATC